>OX442350.1:10108409-10210909 GCA_949357725.1 Hyperoplus immaculatus | reverse complement strand
AGCAGATTGGCTGCAGGAGATGCTATGGTTCAACCTCTTTAAAAGCCCTAGCTGCGACGCTCCATATATAGATTGTCAAGTCGTGTGTTAATCAGACATCAGGAAGCTTTAGGTCAGTGGAGCAGCGAATGGATTTTTCTCTGGACTTGACAGGGAATCACCGTCCGTCCGTAATGGTTTTAAACTTGTGGAGACATTAACAAACCGGTCAGAATAGGAGAGCAAAACCGGCGAACTTTCAATCTACTTTGCGTACGCAGAGACCCTTCAGAATGCCTTTCAAAAGCGTTCACTGGCTTGGAAGGGTTGCTTTGATTGTGTAAGAGACATTTCATGTGTTTAATTGAACAGTGGGAAGTCTGTTAGGATTAAATACAGGTAAGAGTTAGGCAATAGAGACTGGTTGCCATGGAACTCTGCCATCAGTACACTCACTGAACCAATGTTACTGGCTGCAAACTGAGACGTTATTTGACAAAGCGGGTTACTGTGATCATGGGTGGTTTTCTTTTCTTAAGGATTCAAAATACTATGATATGCAGCGGTGAATGCAAGTCTTTCTGTGTTAACCAACTGCATGAAACACTACAGATGTGGAATTAGGGACAGGCTTCTCCCCCATTACAATGTGTCTACTAACGGGATGTATTCGAAAAATTACAACAATCTCAGATACTCCACAAAACAATCAAATTGTTTTTTATTCATTCTACTATCCTGAGGAAAAGCTCAAGTGTGTGATTAGGCTAGAAATGAATTCATTATAATCACTTGCAGCTTGATGGATGTAAACAATTATGAATTAAGATTCTTCCTTTTTTTCAATTGATTGATTGTACTGTGTTTCTTCTAATATGATGAAGCCCAATTTGCTGAGGAAAACCAAAGGTTTAAAGACAGGCTCAGCTTTCTCCCAGTCTATTTTAACACACTATTTACATGCTAAACATATGTTCAGTCGACCATTGATTTGTGCAATCATTTATCCTCTTCCCATGTAGAAATGAGGTAGAGAATCCACAGTGATCGTTTGGTACAAAAATGCAATCTAGTTTACAGCTTAAATGTAAAGATAAAATGTAATGTAAAAGGCAACAAGTATGTGATCAGGTCTGTGTACACAGACATCATTCAACTGCAGCACAGTTATGGCGCTTTTCCACCGCATGGTATCAGCTCGACTCGACTCGACTCGACTCGCATTTTTGGCTTTTCCACCGCAATTTCATGGTACCTGGTACCACGTAGCGGCTGCTTTTTTGGTATCGCCTCGCTCTAGGGTCCAAGCGAGCTGAGCCGATGCTAAAAGGTGACGTCGGCAGACGGCCGGCCACTGATTGGCCAGAGACTATTGTCTGGCCAATCAGTGGCCAGAGACTACCGACTTCATTCTGTTGTTTATTCTCCCCAACTCTCCGGGACTTTTGAGTGTATTTACGCCGCGTGCAGCCTTCTCTGGCTCTCTTTCATTTGATTTGCATCACAGATCCGAATTTATTTTCCATATATTCGCTAAGCTCACCCAGTGGTGGTTGTTGGGGAAGTTACTTACATACGAGAGGAGACATGTAGGGCAGCTAGCAGCTAGGCTAAATAGTAGCCAGCTGGGACAGACATGATAGCGAGCGATTACATTACAAGCCTCGGACTGAACTGATTACCTCAATAAAATATTCAGGCTGAGACACGGCTTGCATTTGAAAACACGTATCCTGAAACAAGCACTAAACAGTCAACTTTATCATGCCCGTGTTTACGTGCATAGGGATGTACGTGACGCATCTACAGCTGACTGTGTGGCAGAGTCACACATCGGGACAACAACCATCCCTTTTAATGGCCCGTAGCAATATTCTTCTACTTCTTTTAGCAAACAGATACAAGGGGGGTATTTCTTAAACATTTTTCATCCGTGTTTTTGGCGGTTGGTTCAGTTAATAGTGCAACAACTGCTCGTAATTTCTGCTTTGCTACTTTGCTCCGGAGTAGGCTTTCAGCCCCTTACGACGACCCCGCCCACGTTCAGCAGGTACTATTTGCGGTGGAAAACGACCCGTGCTGCTACCAAACCAAGTTGAGTCGAGTCGAGTTGAGTCGAGTCGAGCTACATGTGCGGTGGAAAAGCGCCATTAGTTGTATTCTTTTTTGCACAGTACAAGGACAGTGCACAGTTTGTCCTAAGACAGAAACAAACCTATATTAATAATAACCTGTTCTTCAAGCCTGTCAACCATAGAATCAGCATATAAAGTTGATAGGGCAAATGTGTTAAACTGTTGCTCATATACACAGTTGCATTGATTTGGACTATTGCACTTAGCTGCTAAATTGTATTGCAACATTGAGCTAAGGACACTAAACATCTCTGTACAGTTTGTTGGAGCTGTGGGGTTGAGTAATAGTTATCTGTCAAAGAATCATTCACATTACATCAGTTGATCCATCGAAAAAATTTAAAGCAGCTTTAACTTCCTCCCTCCATAGCACCAAGTTGTGAGTGTATTTTGTGGATTCATAGCAAGGCTTCACAACTAGATATTCACCAAGCTGCAGACCTGCACTTGCCTTGGGGAGGTTTGGATGGTGTGACTGTGTATGTCTATGGGTGGGCTGAAGGTTGGCAGTACCTGTACTTAACGCCCACTCCGCTCCTTAAGACTCTCTCTCTCTCTCACACACACACACACACACACACACACACACACACACACACAGCTTCTTTTAAGTTATGAACGGTGACAGTAATCCATCTCGTAGCATCCACACACCAGTCACGGCTGTCACCTTTGCCTCGCCAGGAGCAACTGAACCGCTCAGCGCATTGGGGCCCTATAGATACCACTACCACTTATGGTGCCCCCCCCCCCCCCCCCGGTTCCACCAATGCTCTTGATGCAACACACATTGACAGATACCAAAAGACTCCTCAGCTAAAATAGAATTTCCAATTTCACCGGGTTCAGTGCTGTGATAAAACACGGAGCCCTCTTCAATTGTAACTAAACGAGATTAAAGAGAAACGGGGGTGGGGGTGGGTGGTGGGGGGCAAATACAGATCATGGCTTTATTAACTATGGCAACAGAGAATTTTTGCATGCAGGGAGAGGTGGAGGAAGGAGGGAGGGAGGGAGAGAGGGAGGGAGGTAGGGGGGAACCGAGCATCTTGTGCTTTGCAAGGAATTTATCATAATGTTCAACGCTGCAAGATCATTTGCCTCTTGACAGGATCATTACGAGATTCAGTGCTCCCACGACCATTACGCAATTTCAGCGTTCCTCCTTGGATGGAATTTTAATTGAATTAGCCCGGCTGGTTACACATGGTGCGAACGATAACATTTTCTGTCTATCTGGGCTCATTGAATCCGTTGGGGGGGAGGGGGGGGGAGGGGGGTTGTGGGCTGTTGGAAGTGCTGACGCTTTTAAGGCAGTCCGTGGAAAAGGTAGGTTTTTTTGTGCATTCCAATATGCTCTCTTCTGGGTCTCTCTCTGTGTGTGTGGCTACATCATCATGTCCCCCCTTGTTCAAGAACAACACAGGTCATAGAAATCACTGGCGTAGCTCTACTGTATTATACACTCTAAGAGCTTTTCTTCCATGTAAGTGCCCGTGTAAGCTAAGGGCAGTGCAAGCATGATGTATGGGTTAAGGGGATAAACGTGGTAGTATTAACACCTCCAGAGTAAAAAGGCCTCCACCAGCCCATTGAAGAACATTCTCATAAGAATGATAAATGACGCCGGTCGTGTTATGAAAGGCGAGGGAGATGGAGGAGGGGAAGCGATCACGCTGCAGGCTGACAAGACGGTTTCTCTTGACTGAACATTTTGAACTTTATTTCTTTGAAGCTAAATGACACAGCCCATTAAGAGGCTAATGTGGGGCCGGGTATCGATGGAAATTTTCAATGCTATAGTGCAAATAGAAAAGGAGTTTCAATACAGATGCCAAAATAATACTGTTTTCAGTATACCTCAGGTTGTGGGTTATGTTACAAACATTTTTCAAGGGTAAAATGTCACTACGCAGGCATCAAAGCTTGGCCTTGATAAAACACAGCCTGAAATGTGTCAGAATGAATACACACAGGGTTTGAATCTGAACAATCATTAAATTCCATCTCTTTGTACTTGACCATTTTTATGATGGTTATAACTAACTAAATATAACTTTTTTTTCTCTGTGACAAACATTTCTTCAGGTTGTATACACAGCAAAGTGATATGGTCCTTTTAGCTTACTTTCTGTCAAGTGACCGCTATTGGTAGTCCCCTTCCTCGTCACAACCACATGAACGCGCTGCCGACTTCGTCAGATAGTGGCGCGATGGAGAGCAGCGAGTCATCACAGAGACCCTCCTCTTTATTCCTCGTCTCCTGATTGGATGAAAACGAGCGGGATACTCAACATTTTATCTGGCAATTACTGCAAAGCTGAACGACTGGGAGACCTGTTATGCAATACGCATAATGTTTCCGTGATTGCTGTATGTATATAAAGTGATTTCACACGTATATTAATAAACAAATATCACTTACTTCTTCTTTAATAAACCAGACGCAATCTTGGTCATTATTCCTCTGTACACACCACCACCATGCTTCACAGCCACTTGATCATTTAGACTTTGACAGAGAATCAATACATTTCAATGGAGTCGCCATGATCAGTGGATTTGCTCGTGGGGTTGACGCTACATTTCCATTTAAAAGCATTTCTGTCAAGGTATGCATTTATGCACACAAAAAAGGCTGTTGCTTCCAGGCAGTTATGAGACAGGAGTCAGTGATGGAAAGTACATCTTTTGAATATCTGTGTAAACTTATTGTCCTGAGGTTATCAAGCTAGGGGAGAGTCTTTCCCCCCGTCTTCAGTAACTGTGTATTGAATTATGTAGAATCCTAGAGCAGGGTAGCCTGGAAATCCAGACCCTGATATCTTGAACGATAGAGGTGCAGCAAATTTAATTTGCCAGTGCCTAGTGGCAGGTCTGGGAATGCCAGGCTAAGAACAGGGGGGAGTTACCTGTAAAATACACAGTGTAAGAATCTCAGACAACTACCTGTGACAATAAGCAAGTTCCTGGCTAGCAAGATCATGTAGTATCAAACCTGCATGACTACTTCTCCCTCGATAAAAACTGTAAAAATTCACAAGAGACATTTTATTTAGCAAAAAATGTTTAATCTCTCCTTGATGTGTGTTTATTTACAAGTAGTAAATCTGCAAAATAGGAAATAACAGAATATTTACACAATGAATGTTGACCTGCAAACTTGTGACAGTCGCTTCCAAGTCTGAAATTCTGTATCTGAGTTGTTGTAGTATTAAAATTCCTTTTGCCGGCTCTGCCCCCAAAATTCATTTGCTTTGTGTGTATCCTCTTGATTTCGCTTTGCAACTTTTCATTTAAAAGAAGAAAAAGTAAAAGGAACAATATACTGATTTTTTTTCTCTCCAGAATTGGTAGAAAGCAGGAATAAAAGAAAAACAAAATGGTGCCAGGACTAGCATTTGATTCAACTGTTTTTTTCTTTTTTTGGATAGGCAAAAGTGTGACTGAGCATGTCTAAAAGAGCTGAGAATTAAACATGAGATACATGATTATGTGCAGAATCTTCTCACAGTAAACTTCACTTGTTAATTTGTTCTGTTTTTGACAGAGAAGAAAAAAAAACAGCATGAAAACCCCAGAAACTCTTGTTCTTTTTTCTGGTGACAGTTCTCAGTCAGCAGCTGATGCTTGCTCCCTCCTGATGACACCAACCAAACACTCTTTTAGACAACAGGCATGCTGGATACCACCTCAATTACGACAAATACAAGTCAATTATCACACCAAATGAAGGATAGAGAGTGGTGGCTGGGAATTTTTTCTCTAAAGATGCGTTGGGTCTTGCGAAAGTAGGTCCATTTAAAAAAAAAATATTAAAGGGCAAGTAGCCATGCAAACGATAAACAAGCCAGCTCCTGCAGCAGTCATTTAAATCAACCAAATTACATCCGGAACATGACACAAATAGGGCATGAAGTTGAGGATGAATTGAGAATGTTTTAAGTGTCTTCAGAAAGCCTGACGGATAACCAACTGGGTGGGCACCGTAGCCTCATTAGGTTTTTTCGTCGGTGTGCTTTTGCAGAGAACAAAGTGGATTTGTCCTGTCTGTAGGCCTACAATGTACTCATACTGATCATTTAAGTGCAGACCTAAGCAGTCATCTATTTCTAGTTTTGAATGTATGTAAAGTGGACTGGGTGTATTTTGTGTAGCCAACATGGGCAGTTGAAAAGGAGAAATGTGTGTGGTCCCTCAAGATTGTTTAATGCAGGTACAGAGAGACTATTTAGTCCCAATATGTATCTAGTTGAACAAGGGTAATGTTTGCAGCTGTAGAAAGCAATGTCACATCTGACACATTTAAAACTAAAACGGTGGGTTGAAAAATTGATTTGAGAGGTGTGCTCACTATTGTTGGATGTGAGAAACGATTGTTAATGTTTTTTTTTCATTTTGTTTTAAGGAATCTGGCGTAAAAATAGACAGCGACAGCATTTATGATCAGCATAAAATGACAGCCCTAATGTTTGATAGAAAAAACAAGGTACAAGAGTTAAAAGCAGCAAGTCACATTTCCACCACAAAGACACAGACGCTCATCTGATGCAACGGTTTCATTTTTGATCCTTCGAGAGATCAGGAAAAATTAAACCTAGAGTTCGGTCAAGAACTTCAACTTCAGGCGAACCAAAGCGAAATTTTGTCTTCCGTGTACCGTAAAAATTTACAATTTACATGTTGAAAAAAAAAAAAAAAAACACAAAACGCACAAAAAAAAACCTGATTACAAAATAATGGCAAACAGCTTTTGTTCATCATGAGAAAGTATACAATTTACAAATGAAAACATTGACAAACATTGTACAGACCACAGTTTGGTTTATCGGCAAGCAAAAAAAAAAAAAAAAATCGTAAAACATTATTTCTCACCACAAAGTCAAAAACCCTGACTTCAAGACTTAAAAAAAAAGAAACAAAGAAATCCTCTTAAGAGAGCGGTAATAATAATAAAAAGCTTAAGCCACACATGGCAATAGGCTAGTTTTGAAACATAAGCTGCAGGCTAAGGGGAGGGGATTACTCAGCCTTATGTAGCTAATGAACAGAGGTGTCTCGCCTCTATATCTTTCTAAAACCCACACCCCCATCCATTGATAAAAAGCTTAACTCTCTTCTCAAATACATAGTTTAGAGGTGGAGAGAAGCACTCACTATATCTTTTCCTTGCCCCTTTATTTGGGTATTAACATTGCGAAAATGAAAAACGAAAGTGGCTTTAGGCTAAAAACAGCTTTTCCCACTTTTTGTTTCACCACTGAAGGGCTCGGCTAAAGCTCTACCTGACCTCATTGTTTTCCCCTGTAAACAGCGTCTGAGAGCACCAATTGTTTGGCTTCTCTCTTAACAGGACTGTTACGGAAAAATCAATGACCCTTCAAGGGATGGATATCACAAAGTCAGGATCCTAACGGTTTGATATGGTGGCTGCGAGGCATTGGGGCAAAAAAAAAGGGACAACATATTTCAGCTAGTGCAATGTAGCTACTTCATTGTTCAGTCACTTTACCATGATCCAACTGAACCGCCACTTCTGTGACACCAACGCAACGTGGCCATGATAAAAACAACAATCCTGTGAGTATATATTTGGTTTTCTGAAACCAATAAAAGATTGCACTGATTGAGTTAGAAAAACAACAGCAACTTCATGTTATCAACATGACACCATGAACTGTCCTAGCTCGAGGAGGGCGGGACAACATCCCGACTTTTTTTTCAACACAGATTTCTATGATGGGTCATTTTTCGAACAATTCTATTCAGTCACTAGGCATGTTTAAAAGTCATATTTAAAAAAATCATATGGTAGCACATTCCATCTAACAAAATGTCTTTGCACTAAACAACATTCAAAGAAAACATGGCACAGTACGACTTTTTTGTTTCTTTTTCGTTGTTTTTTTTTGTTTTGTTTTGTCTACGTCGTTTTTTTTTAGTCTTTTGTACTTGAAATATCAAATCATGTTTTATTGTGTTTTTTATTGTGTTTAAAATGAAAAGGAAAAAGAACTCGAAATAAAATGTCTCCTTAATCTTCTGTTAAAAACGTAGCTGTATTTATATATAATATCTATATCGGCTTCCTTTGTAACGTTTCTGTAAATTGTGCAAATTCAGCAGTAATACAAGTGGCGAGAGATCAGAGAGTGGGCAGTTGATTACATTTATACAAAAAAGAAGAAAAAAAAAGAAGAATAAACCGTCCTCTAAAACTGCGACACCCGTTGGAGTCACATGACCCCTCAAGAGCCTCTCTCCATTGGTTCCTCACAGATTGGTCCATCCTGCTAACGATGTCCATATATGGAGTTCCTTTTTCAGACTTTTCATAGTTTCTATTCCGCATCATCGGCGACAAAATACTCCTGAAATCAAAATCAAGCAAACGACAAACACCAACATCCACGATAATCAAATGCTGTCAGTTGACAATACGTTTCTCCATGTATCCACGTGTGTGTCGAAAATGTCCCCGGTGTCCCCAAACAGTCTGCCACATGGGGAACACCAGCGCACACACACACACACACACACTTGTACGGGTGGCTGCACACACAAACACACACATACACATGTAAGCGTACACAGGCCCGCCCATCTCTGCCGAACCCCCACCCATTTTGCAGTGTACTGCTTTAAGTCCGTCTTTGCAGTTCGCCAGTCGTATTGTAGTATGGAGGTTGGAGTTTTTTTTTTGTTTGTTTGGGTGAGAGGAGCGAGGGAGAGAGAGATGGATGGAGAGGAGTGGAGAGAAGGAGGAAAAGAAGGAGGTGTGGACTCTCCTCAGCTGCTAAGGGCCATTGTGTCGATGACCTGCTCCAGCTTGCTCCTCAGTCTCTGTCTCCTCGCCTGCTCGTCACGCTCCAACGCCGACAGGATCTAGAGACGTAACGAGGGAAAGGGTCAGGCAATGATATAATGTGCTTCTTTTTCAAAACATGGAGTCGATTTTTACCCAAACAATGCTGTCAAGAGGACACTAACAAACCCAACGGGCATGTTCATAACTAAAATATACAGTTAAGTTACAGTTAAGACACAATTAAAATAATGTAAGAGTCTCAAATGGCTGGCCGGAACACATTAAGGAAACTTTTTAATGTGAACAAAAGTGGTATGAAATGACATGTTAGAATTTTATAATATTGAATATATCAAAACGTCAGGTAAACATGGAGGATTTTTTGAGTTTGCATTAAATTAGGAAGCAGGGGAAACTAGGATTTAAAGCCTGTTCTAAGAATATTCTAGGTGCTTTCTGCCACTGCATGGATCCAGCCGCTAGTCGGTCTTTTCAGGATAAGCCGTCTTTTCTTTGCCTGGTTAAAGGACAACATCTATAGATCTAGCCTTGCGATTGGGCTGACAGCTCACCTCATCCTTGTACTTGACTATGTAGGAGTAGATCTCGTGTAGGGCCGACATGCTGTTGAACTGGTTGGCGTGCAGGCGCGACTGCTCTGCCAGGTAGGCACTCATGTCCTGGTCACTGATGACTGGCATCCTGGAGATGTCAGAGTAATACCTGGAGAGAACAACAAGGACAGTTTAGATCTTGTCAAAACTTGATTTAAAAAAATAATTTAAGACAACACAAATTTTACAATTGCTAGCTTGCTTACCTCTCTACCCAGTTCTTATAGTTGGGGATGTCTTTCGCATAGAGCAGCTTGTTGGAAGGCGAGTCCTTGCCTAGCTTATGCTCCGATGTTGAACAGGAGTCCATGAAGGTCTGCGCCACCACAGACAGGCAGGCATCTGTGATGCTGTTCTTATGGATGTCAAAGACAAACTGGGGGTTCTTGATCACATTCACCCAGAACCGCAGAGGAAGACTGGCAATTATTGAGGCGAGAGAGGGAAGAAAGTTTTCACAGTTAGTAAGACTTGACAAACTGTGCAAAGTGCAAAAAGAGCATTTCAACTAACACTGTGGCTGAACTTATGTCTGAGTGATAAAGTACCTGAGGCAAGACAAAGAGGAACACTGTGCATTATGCTGCGCTATCACTAGTAAACAATTGCTTATTTGTTTTCTTATAGACTAAACTTTTTCCATACAGCAATTTTTTTTTCAGCACATAATTAGACACGAAGCAGCTATACCAAATGCTCCCGGTGATGTCCTCTAACACACGCACGCACGCACGCACGCACGCACACACACACACACACACACACACACACACACACACACACACACACACACGCACACACACACGCACACACACACACGCACACACGCACACACACACACACAAACTCACCAGTTGCTCTTCCAAGTGTGCCGTACGTCGGAGTCTGAGATGGAGTGTTTGTCCGCCTGCTCGTCCAAGAAGTCAAACATGTACTTGATGGCCAGAGGCAGGGCGCTCCCTCTGTGTGCTGTGCTGAAGATGGTCTCAAACAGGTCGTCCACAAACTTCTGGAGCGTACCCTGAGCAGGACAAAAAACAACACTGGCTTAGTTAGTTTGCAAAAAAATACCATTGGACTGGCGTGTGCCTATTGATGGAGTGTAACGATTTGATTTCCCTTTTATGATACAATTTTAAAACATGCTGAACCATCTACCAGTTATATCTTCAAAAATTGTGCGCGTGTTTTGCGTACACAAGGTTGTATAGGAAAGGACATTAGGGTAAACAGTTAGTCTTGTCCACATTTACATAACTAATATGCAATAAGCAATATAAAGGCAGACCACACACACGACAAATAACACCACTGAGCCGCTGCCGCAGCCTATGCTTGCATATTGCATACGGCTTTCAACAGCAGGTGTATGAGAGAGAATGACAGTGCTTTGCTTTCAGTTCTCCAACTATCTAACAGTGTGTGATGGTGCTGCATGCTCTGTGTTCTTTACAGTATTTAGGATGCTTGCCCAAATCAGGATTTTTTTTTTTCGGCCTGAGGCTGTTCTGCAATGTTTTCTTTACCACATCAGACAACTCCGGCGATTCTGAATCCCTCACACACAAATTCCTCTGAAGTTGAAACGATTTTGATATTTCCCCCCAAGCAAATTGAAGCCTGGTTTTTTTTCCCCTCCTTTCTCCATCTGCGAGTATACTCTGCAAGCCACGTTTGACAAAACCGTATTTAAAAAACAGCCAGAAGATGATTCTGCAGTTTTTTTGTTGTTGTATTCGTTCACACTTTCAACAATCAGCTTCCAAAACACACAAAGCTATGGGGGCTGTAATAAGAAAGAACAAAAAAAGAAAGCCCCCCCCCCCACACACATCGTCTTCCTCTGGCTTGCATTTCCCAATCAAAACAGCACCGATGCCGCTAACCTTGCACTTTCCGAACAATGGAAATCTAGAGCTAATAAGGGAGACATGGGGTGTGGGGGAGGAACCAGAGTGAGCTGAATCACCATGATAGTTAGCTCTTGCAAATGAGAACCAAAACCTAGGTTAGCAGACTGTACTGACTGTGTCTGCGGGTTGACGCTTTTCTTGTTAGTGCGTGAACACTATATAAAGTGTGGCAGAATGACGTAAGGGAAAAGCTGTCAACTTAGTGTAGTGTAGACACAAGGCAGCCGTACTGTTGGTGAGTAATGATCACAGACCAAAGGCCCGGGCCCCTGAAAGCCCCAAGGCCACCGACAGAGGGCCCAGTAACACCAACCAAACAACTCAGTAGTCAAAGGTCAACCTCCTAATTAAGACACACACACATTCTCAATCCTGTGCACATGTGCAAAAGGTTATGAAGAATGTTAATGAGCTCAGAGTCCAACACCAAACAAAGGTCAGGGGGTAGAGGCTGCTGCTGGGAGTGGGGGCTACATGACATGCATGTGGTGGTCAGGGTTTTTTTGGGCTATAGGTATGTGTGTGTGTGTGTGTGTGTGTGTGTGTGTGCGTGCATTGCGTGTGTATGTAAATGTGTGTGTGTGCGTGCGTGTGTGTGTGAGTATGTATTTATGTGAGTATGTGAGTGACTGACTGACCGACTGACTGACTGACTATGTATATGTGTGTATGTGTCCATGTGTACCTTGGTGGCCAGCAGCCTGGTGAGGTAGATCTCAGAGACCATCTTGCTGCCCCTGTCGCCCTCCCTCTGGTCTGAGTGGTCGTGGTTCTTGACCAGGTGCCACAGCTTGGTGCCGCTCTCCAGGTCGGGCGTGATCATAGGGGTCCTGGAGCGCAGGCTGTCTGGACTGCTGGCTGTCCTCAGCATGCTCTCTGTGAAAACAACATGGAGGAGAGCTCAGTATAAAAGGGCCAAAAATCAAATCGAGAAAGAACACACACACACACACACACACACACACACACACACACACACACACACACACACACACACACACACACACACACACACACACACACACACAGTTAAACATGTGTTTGGTAATATTAGTTTGTGTTTTCTTTCATTTGAGCAGCCAAGGAGATAAGAAAAGGGACCAGAGGAAGTTCAGAGGACAAAGGGTGTGTGCGCTCTGGACTGAAGCAATCCTATTGTTGTGATGTGTGTTAATGTTATTTTTGACAACGCAAAGCAATATTGGATGTGCCATAAGACCCTTACAAGAGGCTTACAATGGAGTGAAATCTAATTTATTACAGAAATCCCAGTTAAACAGACAGTCAGTGTCCATGCACAGGGTCTCTTCAGCAGGTCCAATGCTGTTGGTTTGAACCAGGGGCCTCTGGTTGAGAAGCGTATTATCAAATAATATGATTAGATTTATATCAAGCAGCCATGGAACCAGTCTGTAGTTTCTTAAAATATAAATTTCCTTTTAATCATTATTTCACAGAGAACTACGTGTAATAAAAAAAAACACACAAGTCAGACATCTGAGGCAGCTACACAGAGAAAACAATCTCTGAGTGAAGTTAAAAGCATTTCTGAAAGGTGACAGGCTTCGTCTACTTCCAGAATAAATGTGTCTGTCACTCTTTCTCCTTCTCCCTCCCTGCCTCCCTTTCTTCCTCTTTGTTGGACAGCGATCTCCTATTTTGTGACACGGAGCATTACGCTTTCAGTTTGAATGCTTGTCACTTCTGTGACAAAGCAGGAAAAAGGATTGAGAGGTTCAAAATGTCAGGAGAGAATGTGGACCGGGGCAGTAATAGAGTAAGTGTGATGAGGGGTGTTAGTGTGTATTTATGTGTGTGGGTCATGGTGGCAGAGCTCAGGCACAGAGTTACTGTACACCCGGGAAGGATTTAGGAAATAGAAAAGAGAGATGAAAGAAGGTGAGAAACAGAGCCGCACTTCACACCACCAATAACATGTGGCTGACTGTATCTGCAGTCCAGACAGTTATTGGGCACAACATAGTTGAGAAATGATGGTTTACGATTGTTTGCCTGTTTGTCATATTGTAAAAAAAAAATTAGTGAAAACTGCATTGGACTTCACAGCTGTTCATTGCTGTGACTCAACTATGACCTCTGATGTATATATAGTCTCAAACGTACTCAGTCTGGACTTGTTGAATTAATTTACTTTACATGTGTTTAATTGCTTGACACCATATTATCACCAAAACGTCATAACGGAGACCAGACAGTCGTATACTGAGAGAGAAGTGAGCAACAATAAATAGCCTTGTATTAAAGGAGCTGCCGACAGCTTTCACATAAGCCGCTCCAAAACTTGGAATTGGGAACATTAATCGAAAAAATTACAATTATTGAGTACACATTTGATTCTTTTAATAAATGTATATTCTAAGCACCCGTGTGTTTGATGGGTTCTCTTCTTAGCAGCATCACATTTGAGAAAATGAGGGCAAGTCAGACTGTATCTGAATGCAATATTAACATTTTGCATTTTCTGGTATCTTGTTAGGAATCCATTTGTACGTACATAGACACATACAGATAAAACACGTACACACACACATGCACACACCTTCCTTCGTACCATATCTGCTGAGAGACTTGGTGAATGTGGAGGAGTTGGAGATGTTGTAGGCAGAGTTCTGTTTAGGCACCAGGGCAATCACAGAGCCATCCGTCACCTGAAACGGGATTTTAGTACATCAGTTATCACTGCTCAAAATGGACAAAAACTAGGTTGTAGTCAAAACACACAAAGTCACTATGCCAATATGGATAAATATATATGGAATATATATTCTCAAATCTCTACTTTGCTAAAACACTTTAATTTTTTTTTTTTAAGTGTACTGCATTTGCGCCAAAACAGAATGAGATAACACAACTGCTCAATTGTTTCAATTAAATTTGATTGTCTCAAACAGCGGGCATCATGGGATATATGTTGTTGCTTGGCCAGCGGGGTTACCTGGTAATGAGCCAGGGTGTTGAGTCTCTTCCAGTCGTTGTCTATCTTAGTGGTGACATCCTCGTCCTGAAGGATGATGCGAGCCATCCTACCCTGCCGCCATTCTACAAACACACACACAAAGGCAGATACAGGTAAGGATATGTACACAAAGAAATATGACATGGATTGCATCAATACACTCCACAAAAGCTCCCTCCTTCAAAAGAAAAATTCAAGTCGCAGACAGGAAGACATATTGAGTGAATGAATGGAAATGGGTAAAGCGTATTATTAAAGTGACTTGTGACTCCTCAGTTCTTCAGAGAGCACTTGAAACGATTCCCATTGGACCCCTGTAGCAGTGAACTTATGCTCGGGCATTCTCTGAGAACGTGTGTGTGTGTGTGTGTGTGTGTGTGTGTGTGTGTGTGTGTGTGTGTGCGCGTGCGTTCTCCCTGTACTTACCCAGGTCCATATCTGAGGCCTTTGGTCTCTGGGAGTATGGTGTGCCCTTGTAAACGGCGTCCAGCAGCTTTTCCTTCACCTGGGTCACTGTGTCACAGTTGAGACTCTTTACAGTCACCTCTGGAGCGTTCTCATTCTCTGGGTTGACACAGTGCAGCGTCTACACAGGCAGAGGGGCAGAGGGCAGAGAGCAAAGGGTTACGTTTAGACCAGCAAGTCAGCACACACTGGGAAACGTTAACTATCGACGTGGGGAAGCATGACCCTGAGACCATTTCTGACCTACAAACAAACACTTCATACAGCAGTTTAGATTATATATTCAGCAGTGCATATGTAGCTCTTTATTATTGGTGAAATAGCATTTTATCAGAACTAGAGGCCCTATGTAATGAAGCTGAAATGATAGTCTGTGCAGTTGTACAGGTGCAAATATCATGGAAAAGTTCAGTCAAAAAAAGTAAAAGTTTTATATATTCTAGATATATGTCAGGTCTTTCTTTGGTTTTAATTTGGATGATGACGGCTTACAGCTCAACGAATATAAAAAATCCAGTATCTCAAAATATTAGAATATTACATGAAACCAATCAAAAAAAGGATTTTTTTCACAGAGATGTCAACCTTCTGAAAAGTATGTTTATTCTATATTCATTTCACTTTATGTGTGATGAATCTAGAATATATGAAAGTTTCACTTTTTGAATTAAATGACAGAAGAAAATGAACTTTTCATTGATGCGCCTGTAGATTGTCAAAGTCGCCAACAGCTGAGAAAAGGTTCTTGATGTAGCAAGTAAGGCTGCATATCAATGTACAATGCATGGCCTCTGTTTTACACTATCCTCCGTCATATGTGTGGGCCTACTGTCTGTGTCCACTAGTAGGTGTACTGTATGTGTACTGACCAGAGTCTTGTAGTCAATCTGCTGTCTGATGAGTTTGTCCTCGCTCAGGGAGTAGCGTGCCTCCCCGGTGATGGAGTCTATCGGTCCCTTCTCCATTTGCTGCTTCATGGCACAGTACAGCATGAACAGAGGCTCACCTGCACACTCCTGGAAACACGCAACGGAAGTAGGAAGAAGGGAGAGGGAGAGAGAGAGAGAGAGACCAAGAGGAAGGTAGAAGTGAAAGGTGAGAGGTAGAGAAGTCAAAGGGAGAAAAGAACAAATTGTTAAAATATAAACTACGAATGCAGATTCTGTGCAAAAATCCTTTACTTTAAGAAAAGAAAAGATGCACAGAACAGCAAAAAAGTGCACGGCTTTGCTGAGCAACTCTCCAATTATATTTTCTAATCTTCTTTAAGCCAACCACAAGCTGAGCAGTTAAAGGACGAGGCCATGGCCTGTGTTGGGTAACAGCGCTCTGAGAACTGACAAAGAACAACACACACACACACACACACACACACACACACACACACACACACACACACACACACACACACACACACACACTTCAGGCCTCTCCCCTGTGTCTCTTCTATGGGGAAAAACTCCCATTATAAATCTGTTTGGGTGTGGGTGTGTGTGTGTGTGTGTGTGTGTGTGTGTGTGTGTGCGTGTGAGCAAGACAGAGAGGAAGCAGAGAGAGAGTGTGAGTTTGAGTGAGTGGCAATTGATGGAGGAGTTAATAGAAGGTTAACGACTGAGGGGTGAAAAACGCTTGGAGAAGCACTTTGGTGTGTGAGACTTGTCAACCAGGCAATGAGCACTGGGATGTTGAGCCCCGTCCGTCTCTCTCTCTCTCCCTCTTTTTCACTCACTCGTTCCGCCGGCCTGCCAACTAAGCACTGCCTGCTTGTACCACTTTCTCGCTTGCTCTATAAAGTGTATAATTTCGGTTATTACAAGCCGGTTTTCTTTTACTTTTTATAGTTTCGACTGTTGTTCCAATTTGCGATAATAACATTGCACTAACCGAAGCAATGTCGCTATAAAAATGTCAGAACGGAGCAAGAAACAGGAGAAGCCAGGGCAGGTCTTAAAACAAACCCTTTGTTTAATTTATTTGAATGAGAGGACAAAGGTGAACAAGAAAGTTATCACTCAACTGTCCATCACACTCACAGACTGACATTAGGTTGATTTATAACTTCATCATAGGAATTCCCTTCAAATAACTACTGTAGTTTAGAAAAGGGGTTGGAGACTCCTTAAGGGGTTGTTCGATAAATCTGAGGGTCTGTAAGATAATTCACAAGATGGAAGATAATTTTGAAAATATTGCTTATTGTTTTTTGATGGACTAAAAAGGGGGAAAGGGGGATTTCCAGAGCCTTCTGCAGCACCTTCTTGTTTTTCTCATTGGGGAATGGGATAGGCTTTTATAATATGGATCATTTTCACATCTTAAAAAGACGTCTATTTAAATCAAACAGTCTGAAATGGGAACATCACAGACATCCAACCTGTGACAAAAGGTCCCAAGGAGACGTCGCTTCATTTTAAAAGGGTCACCATAATTAGCATTCACTATTTGGGGATCTTCACAACAACTCATTTTAGCAACGTTGCTGTGTTCTTAAATCTCATTTGGAGAGAGCAACATGATGGAAATAATATCTAAAAAAACAGGAAAAATAGGACCCATGTTTTAATAAAGTAGTTATCATTTGAAGGATGCCCATTACCCACAACACAATCCCTTTCTGAATGTACTTGGTCTCTTTCTAAAATGATTCATATTTTCAACGGCCCTGTTTCCAACATGCAACTGTGTGTGATGTGAGTCCTGCCAACCCCCTCCCCTCCCCTCTTCAGCTGGGACTGTTCATGCATCAACACGTCAGTCATGGTGGTGGGCTGTCAGATGAACTGTGGGATAATCTAGCCTTGGCTGCTTCCTGTAGAGAAGACACAGCACACAGAGGCTGACGCACTCTCTGTCAAACATCATACAGACTGGCTCAGACCGGCCACTTTAGTCTCCTTCAGACGCCACCAGTGTGGTGAAGCAATACGGATCATCATCTTTGTTCATATGTGACTGTTGCCACTATTATGATAATGCATCCTTCTTATTCATTTAATAATACTATCACAATTACATTTTCATAGCACTTCCTGAAACAGTCACCTGATATATAAGCCAAATTAAAGGTGGAGTCAGCCATTTTGGAGATAGATTGTTGTCCAAATCAGTGAATATCATCTCACGATCCGCTCCTTGTCCGTACTGTGTGAGCTAGCAATATGCCCCTTTACAGAGCCACGGCCGTGTATTAACACTAGATTTATTTTCAGTTTACACACAGTAAGGGACAGTGGATCGTGAGGAGATATTCACTGATGTTGACAAAAAGTGATTTTGACAACAAGCGTTCTCCGGAATCGCTGACTCTACCTTTAACATGCAGCACTGCTGGTGCATTAACAGTGTAGCCACGTGACTCCCCCACTCTCTCAAACAAGCCAGTGCACAGAAGGACAAGTGAACCCCATCGAATTTGGCGATGAATAAAAGGATTTTCTTTTTCTTACTCCTGTTCCCTTTTCCAAATCTTTGTCTATTTCCTCCCTTTGAAATACTACTTGACCTTAAGCCATCTCTAATTCACATCTGGCTGAACCTTGAAATTATCCCAGGTCTTTTATTTTATGTGACCCTTAAAAACGTAAAAAAAATATAAGGAGAGGTTGATGAATTGCGGTAGATAAAACAAATTAGGTTGGTAACCTTGGTACAGCTACAGCAGCTCTTTGCTCCAGGTCTCATTTTTTTAACCTTCTCTCACTCTTTTATTCCCTTTTTCATTTCAAAACCTTGTTGACATCACCAACACTTCCTATAATTCAACCATAACCGCTTCTGAAGGATTTTCCCTCAACCTTTTCTCTGCTGTTTGTGTCTTGTCTAAAGTTGGTAAACACAGCTGTTATAAAATGTCCCCCAACAGTTTCCCTGCTATAACCCACTCTCCTGTCTATGAACCCATGCTCTGGCTGTCCAGTCTTTTGCGTTTAGAGCCAAAAGACACACATGCATGCACACCAACAAACACACTCAGATGCCGACTGGGACCCCCAGGGGCTTTGCTGGTTCACTGTGTCCACCAGAATGCCTATCCTCTCCCAGTGGGGTTTCTTCTAAGACCACGCTGCTAACTGATTAGCTGCAGCCATGTTTGAATGTAGAGAATGTGTTTGTGAGAAACAAGAATTTAGCAGTTTAAGCCTCAGTGATTCTCTTTGATTCCATATCAGAGACAGAGGAACTCAAAAAAAAAAAGAAGAAGAAGAAAACACAACAGACGCAGAGACGGACAGACAGAGAAATGAAAGAATGCATTTGTGTAAGATGTCTGGCTGACTCTTTTGCTAAGCCCCCAAAGCTCTGAAGGGGGATATGAACACGAACACGCACACACACACGCACACGCACTCTTTCCTGGCTGTAAAAGAATCCAGTGAGGGACACAAAGGTTAGTGCGACAGCGTTCACAACAACAACAGGACCAGCTGTGTGTGTGAACAGCGCTTCAGACTGCAGTTTTCCTAAATTCAGAAAAAAGGGAGAATTTAAGCACATGAAAAGCAGAGGTAAGGGATAGGTAGCCCGCTGCCTCTGCCTTATCTAATGCTGCAGCTGTGGATGTGTGTGTCAGTGTGTTTAGTGAGGCATTTTTTCTATTCTCATACAGCAGTGGTATTAGTATTGCTTCACATGTTATGTGTGTGTGTGTGTGTAATGTTTTACCTTGAGGAACTTGTTAAGCAGGAAGGTGAACCAGTTAGTGAGCATCTTCTCAGCAACCGACTCCGTCCTGGGAGAGAGATTAATGGAAAGGAGAGAGAGAGAGAGAGAGAGAGAGAGAGAGAGAGAGAGAGAGAGAGAGAAGAAGGTTGAGGGTGAGAGTATGACAGTCAAAGAATAAAGCCAATAAAAAACAGCTCCAGCTCCGATCTGTGGGCCTGAACCAACACTTTCATCACAGGGGTGGCGAACGGGCCTTTAAGACACGCACGTTGCACATCAAAGAAAACCCAACAGCGTTATCAATCGTCGCGCGGTTTAGCCTTCAAACAACCGAGCCCTTTCCCTTGCCCCAACCCACCTTCACATGCAAACAAATTAACTTGGCAAAACAAAGCCCTCCATTTCTAACATTGTGTCCCCCCCCCCCCCCCGTCAACCACACAGCACACACTTTTTTTTATCCTCCTCCGAGCGAACCTACTCGTCTTCATTAAAAATACAACAATTAGTATAATTCTCTAACTTCTCTCGTTAATCACACAACCTGCCGTGTAATGAGGGGATCCTCTGCACGTGCACGCTCTCGAGACAAGCACGCATACACACACACACACACACACACACACACGTGAACTACCCGGGAAAATGAAAACAGAGCAATTAAAAGGCATTGTAATTACTGACTTATTGTGTCTAATTTGTTGAACAGCTGAAAGGGAGACTGGCAGTATAAGGGTATGTGGTGGTGGGGGGGAGCAGGAGAGACAAATTCTTCCTCTCCGTAGTCGTTATCCTCAGATTTTACCCCTCGTTTCAAACCATCCTTTCCCTTTTTACATTAGAGTCAAAACAGTAGGACTGCTTAATTATCCATTCCTTGTTTTCTCAGAGATGAATGGGGGGGGGGGGGAGATGCCTGAAAGCTAACTGTGGAGTTGGGTCCTCGGCTGGGTATCTGGGTTGCCTAAGTAGGCCACATAGCCCGTCACATATTAATCTTTATGTCATTAGCGAGGCACTGGGTGCAAAAAGGTGAAGAGAAAATGTGTGGTTTTCTGTTGAGAAATGACAGCACTGGAAGATATTTTCCCCCTGTCAACTTTGCAAAGAAATTCAGTTTTTTTTTTCCCTCCAGTTTCTTTTCATGGACAACTGAGGAATAGTGAAAGAATAAAGGGGGGAAACACTAGGAAACTAGGCCAATGTGCGTTAGTGAAAACCAGTGAAGGGCCTGTAAGCAGGAAACGAGACGTGGTGAACTCCTACGCTTCCACAAGCCTCCCCCCGCCGTTTGACTGTTGGAGTTTTGTTTGATGTATGTGGAACAGCTTTTTTTTTTTCCTTTCTTTTTTTTCATTGCTGTTGGCAAAAAAAATTATAGCGGATGAAAGATGAGGCAACAGGGGGAAAACAGAGGGATGGAGGACAATGGAGGGCCGATAGACCTGGACAGAAGAAACACGCTGATGGGCACGTCCAGACATGATAGTGGGGGGCGACTTGTAACATCGTCTCATTCTGGGTAACAATAGTCCCCTGCAACCCATCGTTCAAAAAGTTCTAAGACGTGCTGCTGAAAGGAAAGGGGCCGATGCATTGAGTCTGGGCCTACGATGTACAAATCAGACCAAATGTATCCCATTTTAAGAGCATTATTTCTACCATAGGGGGAATAGCAGACCATTAAATATGTCCTGCTGTGCTTTACTAGTGCATATGACTAATAACTAAAAATATATGTATATTTAAAGTCTATCTATTGGGGGGGAGAAGAAAAAGACCCAAAACAGGGCGAACCGTGTGTAATAATTGCCGAGCTTATTAACGCCAGCTCCCGAGGCTAGTGTAGTTAGCAGGGAGAGCGTGTTGTGACCGTACGCCCCCCAAGAGAGGATTGGAGAAGGCTTCACACAGGCACACTGGCTGAGAGTCATTTATTTGATTAGATTTTTAATTAAATATCTCTCGGAGGGAAAAGGAAGAGAGAAGAAGAAGAAGAAGAAGGGAAAAAAACATAACTTTTTTTTTATTTTATCATTTAATGTCTAATTCCAATTTATTTGGAGAAAGGCCATTTTCTCTAATTGTGTCTCTTCTTAAATACGTGTATATATTCCTTGGCGACCGTCTACAGTAGCAAATTTTTTTCTTCTGTCTCTCTCTCTCCCTCCCTCTGCCCATCTCCTCTCTCACCATATTGCACCTTTCTACATTCCTACAACCTTTCTATTCTTTTCCCCCCCATCTCCCTCTCTCTCCCCCCCTCATACATATCTCCAGCCCATGTCTCCCTCTAGACAGTTTGCCCTCTCTTTCTGTCAATCACCATTTCCCTCCCTCCATCCATGCATCCTCTTCCCCCCATATTCTTCCCCTCCTCCGATGCTCATCTTCCCCTTTTCCCATTTACCAATCCCTTCACTCTATATATACACCTCCTCCCCAATCCCCTTGCTACCTCTCCCACTGTGTGTGTGAGAGAGAGAGACACAGAGAGAGTGGGGTCTGTCTGACTGCGGCTCCACTGGGAGTGTGTGTGTGTGCTCAGGGGTGTAATCCTCTGTGACAGGGACAGGGTTGAGAGATAGAGACAAGGTAACGTCACACAGGCCTGTAAAAGCCCCTGTCCGCTGCCATGCCGCTCAATGACTTCAGCTACATATGTGAGTGTGAGAGAGAGAGAGAGAGAGAGAGAGAGACAGAGATACAGAGAGAGAGAGAGAGAGCCATACAACTAACCTCATGACATTCTAGTTGTGAGGTGTCCATTTATTTAATTTTTTTTTGTTAGGCATCATTGAGTTGGCTTTGCTTTGTGCATCAGTTTTGCCAGGTAGGGCTGTGGGATTCTTGCGCAAATGTGTGTCATCGTTTTTGAACATAGGAATTCACTGACTGACTTACCTTTCAGAATTAGCGTCAATGCATTGTGATGTTGAATTGTGGTATATCAGCGAGTGAATGGTCATAATTTAGAAACGCATATTTGTAAGAATAGAGATCGCAATTGTTTTCACGATCGATTGCACAGCCCTATTGCCAGGACAACAGAAGGGCAAGAAAAACAGGAAACAACAACAACACGCAACAAGACTTTGGCCAAGGTGCCCCACTTTCAGTAGGGTGCCTTCTTTTTTTCAAGGACTCCCCTAAACCAGAGACAAGTACGATAAACGAGGGGACGCGACCTCAAACTTGAACCCCCCCAGTAAGGAAACTATCCGACATGTTTTTGTTTGCAGTTCGAGCACCATTTTTAACCATCCTCCCCCACCCTGTTTTTTTTTTCTCTCCATACCTCCTTAGTAAGAGCTTGGGGTGGTTCTTGCTCTCCAGGTTTTTGTCGATGAGGTCAGACAGGAGCTGCTTGAGGACCCCCGTGGCGTACTCCATCTCCCCCTGCAGTGCCGTCATGATGAGGGAGGCCACGTTGCCTCGGTCACGCATGGAGAAGGAACGCTGCGCCTCTAGAGTGCGAATGAAGGTCAACAGGAAGTGCTTCTTGGTCAGCAACTGGCCAAACAGCGTCAGCGACTTCTCCACGTTAGCAGGCACCTGGAAGGGAGACGGTGGGAGTGATGGTGGGAGGTAATGGAGGAGCATTCAAAAATGTAAAGGGGAGAGGAAATACATGGATGATAGTAGTGTAAAGGAGGCAGACAATGGGATGAAAGGAGGGCGGAGAAAAAGGTAATAAAAGGAGGCAAGAGAGTGCAGGGGAAGAGAAGAGGGGGAACACAGAAAGAGTGGACAGAGGGATAAGAGTAAAGGTAAAAGAAAAGAAAAATATAGTATGGCATAACAGAATATTAGAAGTGGGGAGTGAGGTAGGGCGGTGAGGTAAGGTAAGGTTGGGATCAGGATGAAAAGGAGGATGTACAGAGAAAAAGAATTGGTTTGGAGTCCAAGTTGAAGAAATGAATCAATGAGTTATGTATGTGTGAACATAAGGAAAATCAGATGAAGGATACATTTGCCACACACACACACACACACACACACACACACACACACACACACACACACACACACACACACAGATCTACATAAAGGGGAAATCAGCTTTGAAATGGATCCATTAAACAAGGCTTTTCCAGCTTTGCACTCGTTTTACTACCCTTTATTATATCTTTCATTGCTTCCTATTATTGTCCCAATGCTCTCTTGCCAGTTATTTCTCTCTCTTTACCGTCATCCCTCCATCTCTTCCCTTTCCTTGCACCGATTCTCTCCCTCATTTCAAAGCAGTGGGCAGCCCCCTCCCCCCCTTACCCCCTTCTGAGAGAGAGGCACGGAAGTTTGAAGTGAGAATGTGAGCTTCATGCTGTAATAAGAAATTGATCTGCCTGCAAGCGCACTACTGTGGCCTGTGATTGCCTGGCCCCATCCAAATGAAAATCCAATGTTGCGCTACACCATCTCTCTGGAATACAGTTGATAGCACGCGTAGATACTGGATGTCATAAAAGACCCGTTCCCCCTCAAGCTGCCAACCTTTACATGCATGTCAGCTGAGTGCAAGTGAGCATTTCCACACAATGTCCCTGTGTTAGTCTAATAATGTATGCAGAGAAATGATGGCTGTATGCGTGTGCATGCTGCGTTACAGTGTCCACACACACACAGCTGAGGTCCACGTGAGTAGCGATAGAGTGTTCCCTCTTGAGAAAGGAGCAGCGGAGGAGGGGGAGAGTGTTTTATTGAATGTGTGAACATTGCTTTTTTTCAGGAGCCTCAAACAGGCTTGGTTCCTGTGAAGGCAATCTATCACTCGCACCAAGACTTAGTGGAGCTCAGTCTTCCCTCCCTAGAAAGATCCTTCCCTTCGCTGTATCACATCAAACTTGCCCAGGAGAACTACTTTCACCCAAGTTATCTTCTTCATAATATGTGGCTCACCTTGAACCCTATTCTGCCTCAACTAAAAAGTCTAAAAAGTTGTAGAAGACAAAATATGTTAGGTGGGTGGTGGGCATATTCAGATAGCCCACCTCATATGATTATGATAGGATATGTCAAATCTCTCAAATTTTCTAATATGATAAGGTGCTGTTAAATTTTCATTTATGTTTGGACTCAATGAGGGGTCTTCAATGTTGATTTCTTGTCTATCAAACCCTGAAACTGATCCAACCCTAGTACAGAATGATACAATTAATTTAAAAAGCAATAAGCCTTTGAAGCTATGGAGATATAGTTGGAAAATAAAAAAAAAAACATCAAAAATTCAGGAAGAACTTGCAGTTTAAATCAAGTCTCTCAGATGGATTTTCTTACAGGCACACTGTTGGCCTCCATTCTAACAAAAAAAAATTGTTTTAACACTCACAATGCAAAATGATGCATTTGGTTCATTTACCCCACTCAGTATTCACCAAAGACCCTACTTAAAATATTTTCTATTCCTAACAACATACCTAACACACACACACACACACAACAAACAAACAAAAAAACAAACAACTTTCATCCATCCATTTATTGTGTGTTTTTTCTGTGTGTGAATGTGTATGGTGCGCTCTCTACTGACCCGTACCTCCATCTCCTTGAGCACAGGGTGGTCCTCTATCCCAGGGAAGAGCACTCTCATGGCGTAGGTGCGGTAGTCCAGGAAGGGGATCCCTGCTCCGTCCAGCTCCTGGGTCAGTTCATGGATGTCCGTCTGCAGCTCTGCAAAGGCTGAGCAAAGGACATAGAAGTGGTTACAATACACATAGAGTATAGCTTTGTCTTCCTGTAATTTTCAACTTTTGTTTCAAATGACATACACGTTTCTGAATATTAAAGTGGCTCAGATGAATGTTCAGTTTCTCTTGATTCTAGCGTCATCTTTGGACTAAAGCAGTAGTGTTTTTTTTTTACGACACCAGCGCCTGCTTTCGTAAAGGTCTTTGGGAAGGTCTATGCTGGCGGTGCGTGCATTTGTTTTGGAAGCGAGAGAAAGGGAGACTGCAGGATGCATTCTGATGAGGCAAAAAACAGCGTTCTTTTTCGCTGATGGTCCTGTTTGCTGTTACAGGTCATTAATAATCATCAGAGGATAATGAGACAGTTTCATCTACAAGTTCCAAGTACCAAATAAGCATCCATTTAGATGTAAAAGTTGGGGATTATTACTTCAAAAGTTGGGCATTGCCGCCTGAAATCCATTTTTTAAGTTGTGTTCTCAAGCAATGATTAAAATTTTAAGAAACATTAATAAATAATACAAAAACGGAGAAGCTCTGGTCTTGAAAATCCACTCCCTTAATCTTAACTCTGACTATTTTTCACTTCCGTCTGCTTTTCAGAAAGCAACATGTTTTAAAGTGTTAAACAGCAACACAGGTGAACTTGAGGAAAGAACGGAGGCGTGCGGAGGAGTATAGCAGTGCAAAGGCAGCATTGATCGCTGTGCGCTGAGAGCAGAGAGAAAGATGGAGGGATGAAGGAGAGAGAGAGAGAGAGAGGGAGGGAGGGAGGAGAAGCCAAAGTGTTGTGCTACTTTGGTGGCTGGAGGGGAGGTTCAGGAAGGGAATTGTGCGCAGGAACATGAGCCTGTGAGTACACGCACGTTACAGGCTGCCACCTCACTCATTTGCACTCCGGCAGCCACACACAGACACAGACACTTTTTCCCTGTCTTGCCCCACAGCTGAACACATAACCTAGTGCCCGGATGATTTATGTGAGTGCATGTGTCAGTTTTTTTACACATTTTCCCATTGCCAGCGAGTGTGCGTTCCTGACCCAATTCTGTACACTCCAGTGCCTTCACAAGCCACATCTAGAGGGGGGAAATGTAGGGATCAAATCCATTCTCTCACTCACATCCCATACAATCTTGCAAATATCTAATGTGTTTGCTGTATTGCCTTGATTCTATTATATGAACACAAAACTCCCTTGGGAGAAAATGTATAGCTTGGTTCCATTAAGTTGGTGTGAGCGTGTGTGTTTGCCCTATAGTGTCACGCAAAACACACAAACACATGGATGCACAACCCTAACAAATAAGGAACCAAAGCCCAGACTAACAGATGGCTTGTGTCACCCTAGCCCTCTCTTCCTATCCTTCTTCTTATCCCCCTCTTTCTTCCCTTCAAAGTGACATCTTTGAGGTCACCTCTCTCTGTCCCCTATGGTCGTCTCTCCTCCGCTACATCCCTCCATCTCGCTGTTTTTCTTCTCTTGCCTGCTCCCTCGTGCCATCCATCTCTCTCTGAATCTCTAATTGGTCTCTCTTTCTTGTTTGTTCGCTTCTCACCTGGCCAAGACTTCAAAAAGTGGTTCACTATACCTTTGGACTACCCATCTTTTTGTATGACCAATTCTTTGCACATATTCTAATCACTTCCAAGTCAAGTCAACTTTATTGTCTATTTCTGCAATATGTGCCAGAACACACATCGAAAATACGTTTCTCTCCGACCCACAGTGAAATAAGAACAAAGGATAAAAAAAGATAAGTAATATATACAAGTAAACACTTTCTGAATAGTGTGATAGTAAGGCAAAACCAAACTGTGTCAAAAGCCCCTTCTTTACACTCCGCATTGCCTGCTTATTTGTCTAGCCATCCCATGCTGCGACAAAAATATTTACCCGGCATTTATCTTCCTCTCTTCATCGCCCGCTATCCTCAAATATAACTTCTATCTCCCTCGCTCCACAATTTTGAAATCTTTCTCAAGTATTATCTGCTTCCATCGCTCTCTCATAATCTCCCTATCCATCTATTCTTACGGGCCCACCTCTTCCCCTTTCCTTTCTTATTTATTCCTGCGTTATTTATCTCCTCCTCCTCCCTCCATCCATCCTGTTGTCTTCTCCCAGACAGTGGTGACAGTGGGGGACAGACAGGGTCAGGGCACCTGGACTCATCGCCCGAACACCCAGCCAATCACTGTTTGACCTGCTGTGGGAGTTTGTGTGTGTGTGTGTTTGATTGTGTGTGTGTGTGTGTGATCGCTGGTAGTTGCGAACGAGCAGGATAGGACATGAAGACTCCAGTGTCAAGGAATGGTGCAAAGTGCAAAAACACGTTTTGTGTTTGTGTGTGTGTGTGTGTGTGTGTGTGTGTGTGTGTGTGTGTGTGTGTGTGTGTGTGTGTGTGTGTGTGTGTGTGTGTGTGAGGACCCAAAGTTATTCCCTGAGTAGATGAGTGGCACAGGTGATGACAGTAAGGTGGCATAGCGAACGGGGGAAGAGTGGAATTTCAAAGACCTGGCCGTTTACCATTGCCTGATAATCAGACTTGAATGCTATTGCACTTAAATACATTTTATTCAGCCTGATATTGTGTGTATGTGCCAATTCTCTGTTGGAAGAGTGGGGTGTTTTTCAGCAGACACTGCCGTGTAACAGTTGCTGGGAGCAGTTCCACTTTTGTAAATGTTAATAGTTCAAGGGTGGCTATTTCTGTGAATCGATTTACAACAACCTCTACAGCTAGTGTCAAGCTCACGTGTGCTTTCCGTTCTTTTTTTTTATACCAATTTTTTTTTGGTGTGCTCAAGGATGTAGCCTAGTAGGTGGTTAACAAGATAAAGAAATAGATGACGTCGCCATTTTTCAAGGCCATCCTACAAAGCTCTAATTTGCAGAGAGCTTTTTAATGAGCAACCGGAAGGTCTGGAACCGAGTTGATTTTACCAGACAAGGGCAGTGTAACAAAAAGATGAGTTTCATTATGGGGAAGTGAGGGCTTTAGGCTATGGTTGTTATCTTACAATATTGAGTGTGAGGCAGTATTTTGATTTATATACATGTGAGTGCTAAAAAGTACACACCTTGATATGAACTAAACCTGCATATGAGTTTTTGGGAAACCCCTAATGGCAACAATAGAACATCTATGTTTATGCTACATGTGAGCACCTGAGTTTAAAGCAGTGCAACAAGTGCAGTGATCTCAAAAAACAAATGTATTCTGATGGTGCTGGCTATCAGTATTCTCCTCCTCTTTCTACCCATCTGCCGCTCTCTCTCTCTCTTGCCAGACAAACCAGTAACAGCATCAGTAGGCTCTCACCGGATCCATGCAACCTCCAGCCAAATGAATATATGCTAATGTACTGGTGTGGTGTCTCTCTCTTTCTCCCCCTCTGCTTCAGTCATTGCCAAATCCCTCCCTGCTTCCTATCGCTCACTTCCCCACCTCTGTGCCCTGTATATATCTAACCTCCATCTCTCCCTCCCTCTCTCAGTGTGTGGAGAGTAGTGAGGCCAGCCAGGCGGCTCTCTCCTGGGTTGGAGAGCCAACATCTGGTGGCTGGCTCAGATCAAAGTACTGCTCTGGAAAGACACCAGCACCCACGCGTGTACACACGCACGCACGCACGCACACACACACACACACACACACACACACCAGTGCCACCTAACAGCAGGGGGACAGTTGGCAGTGAGAAGCAGGGAGAAATAGAGAGTGGAGGAGAAAGCAGCAGAGGGAGAAATGGATAGGACTATTGCAGCGAGGGAGAGCTTTACAGAAAGTTATTTGGAGACATGATGGGAATCATTAGGGGGAGAAAAGATGAAGAGAATAAAAGAGGGAGAAAGATGATAAGAAAGCAGGAGGATCCCAGTGTATTGAAAGTAACTGGACAGGTATAACTCACCTTCTTTGCACTCGAGGGCCACTCTGGACTCCAGGTTGTCCATCTGCAGTTGCAGCCGTTTGAGGGTGCGGTCGGCATCCCTTGACTTCCTCTTATAAGCGATCAGCACCACAATGATAACCAGCAGGAGCAGGCCACCGCCTCCTCCAATGCCGATGATGGCAGGCAGGGTGAGCAGGCTGTCTGAGTAGATCTGCAAGGTCCCCGGTGAGTATTCAAAGCCTCCAACGCGCACCTGAGTAGTTAGATTACAAGCAGAAAAACCTTCAATACGTTTTGTGTGGTTAGCAAGCTGGATGAAAGACACCACAATGGATATATAGATGTGGGTCTGTTTGCAGCAGTTTTTGACAGGGCTCCAAAGCTGAAGCTGTAAACCATTTTAATATAGAGGAACATAAAAGACGAAGATAAATAAGGCTGCTGCTACCAACATTAGAGCTGCGCACTATACGCGTGATGTGAAAATCATAGAGAAAATGTACAGACACATTATTTTGGCAGAGCTACACTTCCAAATTACAACAATTTTAGTCCTACACCTGGGCCAGCTGTCAAATCCTATATAATGATAAAATGTATTCGGGTATGCCTCATGCCAAATCCCATTTATAACTAGCAAACCAAGTTGTGTCGCATTGAGCCAACTGTAGGCCAAATCCCCCCCCCCCCAAAAAAAAACCTTTATATCTGGGTTGGGGGAGGCAACATCTGTGCCCTGGGGGCTGTCTTCTGAGTGCAGTGAAACACATAAAAGTATACACACAGTCACACACACACACACACATATATGACTTTCAACCATATCACATCAAAACAGTTCTGGCTTGCAGAACATGTGAATGCAAAAAAAAAAAAAAAAACATTGGGGTATGTTCCCCCCCCCCCTTATATTTTTGTCCTTTTCATTCCATCTTCAACTGGCTTACGTCTATGAAACGGAGGAGGGTTAAAAATAGGCACAGACCTTCTAACGCCCACTAGCCATTTTTTCTTTTTTTTGTTGTTTCTATTGAATACCAATACTATTCAAATCCCAAGGTGGGTGCCAGCCAAAACCAGACCAATCAAAAAGCCTCGAAGATATAAATACAGTCATAAAACATCTCCTACGGTATATAGAGACTGGGATTGTGTGTGTGTTTGTATGTGTGCGCAGTGATATGAATGGGGCAGAGAGAAAACTAGAGTAATTGGGAGAGATTTAGGTCTGATGGATGGGGAGGATAAGAATGAGATGAATAAATGAAAAGGCAGGAAGTGCATTGATAGAAAGAAAGGGGGTGAATAGCACAGCGTAAATAGCAGAGACAGAAAAAGGGGCTGGCAGAGAGGTGTGAAAGAAATATGTACTGTATATGTATAATACGTGAGCCAGATGCACCAGAGGTGACGAGATAAAAAGGGATGATGCTCATTTTCAGGGTTGTGTATGGCTGTATGCAATACCCTGACTTGGGATGGTGTTATGCTTTGCCTCATGTGTGACAAATAAATAAAAGTTAAAGGTGCACTATGTAACTTTGGGTGCGTCAGAGAGGTGAACATTTTCGAAGGTATATTCTCATAACTGAATAAACAAACTTCTTTCACAGGGAAAATTGGATCCCTGGAACACCGTTTGAAGTTAGGAAGCTATTGGAAAAGTCACTACTTCACTGTCGTTGTTTACAGCAGCAGGGCCCACAGTTTAGTTTACAAAACATATTCTAGTCTAGTTTGGGTCCAGTTGCCTCAAAATAGTTTTGATTTATGATGATAGAATTATTCAATACTAAGAATCACATGACGAGAATATATGTTTTGTAAACTATCAGCATGTTCTGCAAATGTAAACAAACGCCCCTATCCTGAAACTGCATAGTGCACCTTTAAGTCAATGAAGAAAGAAACATCACTGTAAAAAAAACATTCAGCAAACGGTGATGTAAACAAGTCTTTAAAGTTTCACTCACAGTGACTTTGTGTTCTCCGGTGAGGTTGGGCCATTCACATAGCAGCTGGCTCTCAGACAGGGTGAGAATGCAGGGCGTCTCACCGATCCACACCGTGTAGTTCAGCTTAGTGTTTCCTGGCGCTGATGGAATAAGGTTACGGCCCTGGAAAAAAAGAAAGACGAATGTTTCGGTTACTTCAGGTTCTAGTGTGTGGGGTGGGCCACACAAATAACATGAGAATCACCAGTAGCAGTATTGATGTAAAGGGGGTTCACTCAGACTGTGGTTAAGGCCGTCGAAAAGAAAGAAAAAATAAATGCTGGATTTTGATTGGTTGGCAGGTGTCTTTCAACTGTTCCGCCACAGGTCTATAAGTGTGTGTGCAAGGTACTTTTAAACTGCAGGTAACCATAGCAACAGTGCTTCTGCTTTGAGGCTGTCGGACAATACCGCACATAGCAAACTGACCAAACCGTGAAATGCACTGCGGATTGTGATCAAACGAAAGCCTACCTTGTTTTCCTTTCATTAAAATATAATACACACACATACATGTCCTGAAATATGATTTATAATTCAGTGGAGTGGGAGAGAGCTGAACGATTGGGTTCCATAATATGAAAATAATGTACACATTCTGTTTTTCCCTAAGTAACTACCAAGTCCATGACATTGTTCTTGAACCAGTATGTGACTTTTAACTCAAATCAGTCAAATCAATGATTAGATTTTGTTTGATCCCCTGCTGACAGTGTACCTACGCTTGGCAAGGAGTGCAAGGAAGTAATTGCTGGAAAATCTCGACAAAGTCTAATTTCTGCACAATGATTTAATAGTATGCCGTTCCTGGGCAGTTCTTCACGGTGGTGCAATCAGAGCTTTTCATCATAGAATTATAGTTGAAAGTAACAGGGGGAGAGAGAGGTGTGATTCTTCATTTGTCATACCCCGCCCTGATTGACAGGTTGGAAAAAAAAAGGGCTTCAGTTTTACCATGAAATTGCATGATAATTTTCCCTCTCGCTCCTGAGGGCTTTGAAGTTCAAAGCGTGAGGTGAAATGACAAAAGACAAGAGTGGGTGGGCGGGGTCCAAAGCCATTGCAAATTCACTCTGGATTCATATTATATATATACACATACATACACACGTATACTGCCTCTATGGCTTAGAGTAAACATGGCGATGAAATCTTTCTTCCGAAGTTTATCTGATAGAAATCTGAACAGGTGGCGGTGCGACGCGTGGCTCCACTTTATAAACATTACTTTTGCGTCGCACCTGATTTTAAAAGAGGGGCGTTTCAGAAGAGACTTTTCTTTTACCTTAAAGGTCTCCAAACCGCTGGAGACTGGCGGCAGAGTAATAACATCTTTCAAGGTTGAGGCACATTTGAAAGACGGGCTGCGTTGAAAAGAAACACTCTCAAAGCGAAGAGAGGGAAGGAGGGAGTGAAGTGTCTGTGTACGGTGAATGTTTGGGAGCAAATCATTTCAAATGCCTGTCAGCTTCTTATCAGTGGAGTTGGATGCCGACTGGGAGGTCAATGCAGCGGTTTTTTCTAAAATAAGTATTTTGTGAGATTGAGCTTTGAACGTTGCTGACAATACTTAATATTACTACAAGGGCTGCTATCTACTTTTACAGCTCTTATAGCGTGTCGACTGAGTGCAAACGCTCAGCCAACCATTTTGTTGTCCTGAAGCACCCAGTGTGTGTTTTAAGACCTTTTTTTCCCCACAGCTTTAGAGTTAGCAACCTACAAACAAGATTTGAACTAAAACCAACACATACTCCCTCTGAACATCATTCATTCAAATATAAGAACCCCCCCCTTTTTCTTCCGCCTCATACATGGACTACTATAGAAGAATACACAGAGAAAGACAAACTGGATAGTACAAAGCAATGCCATGTAAAGACAATAATGGATAGCAGGCCATAGCAGATCAACACTACGAGCGCAATGCAAATTTACCTTGAGAATGAGTGGTGAGCTGGGCTTGAGCTCCAGCATGCCAGAGGGGCTGAGAGGTTCAAACACGGGGTCCGGGTGGTAGCTGAAGGTCTCGTTGACCACCAGCACAGAATGCACGTCATCCATAATGAAGCCGATCTCATCAGGACTGCTGCCAGACTCAGAGAAGCCTTTCTCAGACCCGGCCACAGAGGGCGCCAAACACACCATAACAGTGTTGCTGACAACCGTACAGTTCTAGACAAGGGGGAAGATAGATAGAGAAAAATAAGAGTGAGTGGGGAATTTGGAAGAGAGGGTTGATAAAAAGGAATGAGGGACTGGGATCAGGGGAGAATATATCTTTAAACAGTTTAATAAAAAGGTGGAGTCAGCGGTTCTGTGAAATGATTGTTGTCAGAATCACTTTGTCAAAATCAGTGAATATCTGATATCTGTACATACTGTACTGTATGTGCACTGCAAAAAAAAGGTCTGGTGTTAATACACAGCCCAGGCTCTGTAAACAGGAACGTAAACCAAATTAATGTAAAGAAAGGGGGGCCACCATAGCTAGCAACACACCCGTTTACAGAGCCTAAGCTGTGTATGAACAGTTTTTTTTACAGCACACTCACAGTACGGACGGGTTGTGGATCGTGAGGAGAAATTCACTGATTTTGACAACAGCGTTCTCCAGAATCGCTGACTCCCCCTTTATGTTTGACAAAGGTGATTCAATTCCCCATCTTTCAACATAACATGTCTACTCTGTTAGAAATTCAATAACAGTGCATATTTTAACATTCTTTCCCAAAACATAACCAGTACATAATCAACAGCATATGCGACGGCAGAAACAGGGTTATGGGATATGAGTGATTAAATGTCTCCGTAATGACATAATGAAGAAGAGGCTGGCTTAATATCATCAGTGTTGTAATCAGTGTTGATATCATCTGGAACATCCCCTGTGGGGTTCAACAGTTAAATCAGCCAGCGAAGAACAAATTAGACTAATGACACTCAGAGAAACAGGAGAGGTCAGCCAGTTGCTGTTATCGATAGCACACCATAGTTAGCTAGACCATGGCATTCACAGCACGTTATAGCCTTAAACTATGTTCAATACGTCACACTCTAAAATGCTCACACACAAAGGGTGTGTAAAATCACACGGAACAACACTGTGTTTATAGGTCAATAGAAGCATTTACCATGCACAAAAAAATAACTGCAGTGAAGTGGACAAAGGAAAAAAAGGAGAATATTTTTTACTTTCAGTTAAGATGGAGAGTGGGAGAAAGGTTAGCTAAGCCCCATGGTGCTAGGTGAAGAGAGGGGGATTTGCCAGAGCCCTTTTATTGCTGGTTGACATTTCAAAGGTTAAACTGCTAAAAGGAAATTCAACATCAAAAACAAACAGAAAATGGGCCCTTGGCTGGTTGACCGACGGGTGAGGTGTGTGTGTGCGCGTCTCTGTCTTTGTCCCAGGAGTGTGTGTGTATGGTCTGAAAATCACTTTTTCCACAGGAGGAGGGGGCCAGCACAGAGACAGCGTGAGAGAGATATAGAGACACCTGTGTGTCTATTATTGGTCCCACACTGTCTCGCTTGCCAAATCAAGTCCATGGCTTTTTCTTCTTCTGTTTTTGTCAATAAAAAAAATGTGTGCGGGTGTCCGGATTCAACCACTCACATTTTGGGACTTGGCAGCTCCATACTTGGCTCTCATTCTGGGCTCCTTGATGGTGGCCAGATTGGTTCCAGTAATGGTCAACATGGTTCCTCCACTAGAGAAAAAAAAGAGAGATAACAAAACTTAATGAAGAGAAAATCAAGACAAGCACATTTATACTGGTACTGGGAAAATGAAATCATTTCTATGCGTCACATGTTCATGAATTGTCTGCTGTACTTTTTTTCTCCCCCTTTTCAGGTCCGAGAGCATACATACAGTATTCAGGAGGCCTATCAGTCTGGATAAATGTTAATAAAGCTGTTCTCTGTCGGAGCCAAGAGGGCCCTCCAGTTGGCGATTTCACCATTACTGCTGTGTAGCCCTTTCGCCTGCTTATTCATGGAAGACCATTTCTCAGGTAATGATAGGAACGCTAATGCCCTCGCATGAATGTTAAAAGCTTCTTTAAAGCGATATGGAGACTGGAGGGAAAAGAATAGGCGAATACGCAGCCTATAAATCCCTTCTCAAAAATCCCAGGGAAGATTTCTTCTTACGGCAAGTTGCACTGCGTTATTTTTGCAGCACGCAGCATACATACAGGACATTCAGCAACTAGCGCGCCGCTGTCAGTGATTTGACATGTGTGCTGTAACCTTTACTACACCTGTGACCTATTCAGGCCCATGTGACGCTGACCGGCGGAGACATGGGTAATATGGGTGAAGGCTCTGTTCTCTCCCCATCTCTGCCTTCGACACAGCCTCGGCTGGCCTCACAGGCTGAACTTTGTCTGACGTGAGGAGCACTGACAAGCAGCTAAATAAGTAAGCATACAACCTAAAAACAGGAGTGTGGGGTATGTGCAAGGCTTGAAGCAAGAGTGGCACTGTGAGTGAGTCACCACCACTGTGGCAACAATACATTATCCAAAGTGTACACTGGCTGGTATGTTGCTCGGTTTCATATAGGCATTGATACACATGAAAAACAGTATATTCTGTATTACTGAGTAGTGTCGACCATTTCAGTAGCTGTGGTGTTCTTTCTTGTTTTGTTGTTTGTAGCAATGGTGGCTAAGGACCTGCTATCTATTCAACTACACTTCACATCCATTCCATAGTGGAATCAGAGCATCGTAAAATGTAAATACACATGGGATCAAGACACACCATCCATATCCAGGAAGTGTATGGGCTTTATGAAGGCTTAAGGGAGGGCGACAGATGTTGAAGTGTCGCACAGAGACTGCTGTGAAAACCGAGCGGACAAAGGCATTTAGGAGCTTAACACAGCATTTGTCCTTTGTCGGTGCAATAGAAGAACATTGGGCTGTGGAGTGTGTAGAATTAACCGTGAACTGGCAGTTGTTTAAAATCGGGCAAAAATACCACTTTGTATCAACACTCCACAGAGGTGCTTTCAGTGAGAGGATAAGGATCTTTCCCCACACATACAGTGTGCACTTGATGGTGTACTACTGTGTGCACTGTGCTACACTGTGTAAACAAGGTGTGACTGTCTCGCAATCTCTGCAGTGTGATGTTAGCTTAGGAAAAACCTCTTCCTGAAATGAAGGGTAGTGTCAGATTTGCGTTTTTGAAAACAGGGGAGGTTTCAGTGCTGTTTTGAAATCCCCCCCGAGCATCAGGGGTCAACAGAGGGGACACGGCGACAAAAATGCTTGGTAAATAAAAGCAGTGATTGGCTGGGAGAAACAAACACACACACAAGCGCCAACTGCCGAGGTTATTTCTTCCCCCGAGGCTGGAGCCAACACTTTCTTTCCCCCTTGCTTGCCCACCCACAACCTTCCGTTTATCCTATTTCCGAATGAGATTTCTCGCCCGCTCACACCTCTTTTGCCTGATGATCCCTGCAGAGTTTTTAAATGCAGCTCCCATTTTCACCTCAACCCCCTGTGATGATAGAGTACAGGACTGTTATAATGTCTGAAGTGTGACAATGTGTCTGGTGGATAGACCTAATGTGTTTGATACTGCTAAAATACATACCTGGAATATACTGTAGAAAGGTCAGGTGTTGCTTTAATAACAAAATTAAAAATATGGGGTTTGGAGAGCATAAAATAATTGACCCTTTTTCCCCCGATAGTCTTTTAATATGAAATATCTGCAGGCGGTTGCTTTAAGAGCGTCTCAATGCAGACAACAAAAGTGTTTCTGTTTAAGAGAGTAACTGAGGAACTATTTCATGCAACATGTGCAAGTAATTCTTACAGTTACTTTTCATTTGGATGACATCTCTGGCTTTTGCTTTGGGATCCGTCCATTGTTTTGATTACCAGCTTGTATTAAGTCAATGCAAAAAAGAAAAACATTCGGTAAGAAAACTCTGGGAAATAACATATGACGTGTTCCTGGAACTATACTTTTGAAGCCAATGGGGGAGTCGACAAAGTTTGTGTTTGTGTGTGTGTGTATGTAGGCTTCATTTCTAGGTCATGCTAGTGAGCCCCATTAGCACTTGGAAAGCTCCAAGCTTCCTCCCCCCGCCACCCCCCAACCCTCCACAACAACACAGCTTGTGTTTGCACAGGGAATCTTCCCGTGGCTACGCATTCTCATTTCAATAAGTCAAGTAATATTTAAAGATAGATCTCGGCTGCAGCTCATCAAGTTGCAGCGCACCGCTTCGGGAGCCTCCTTTTGCCGCTCTCAAAGATTTACTTTTGAAACATAAAAGATAAACAGCATAAATAATTTGCCTTTAAAAACAGCAAGACAAGTTTAAAAATGGAGAGGAATGTTCAGTTTTCTTCGATACTACTCGAGCTTCTACTACGCCAGCAGAATAATACATTTATCAGCTTTTACATAAGAGTTCATATGTCGGTTGAGCTGGCAATGCTCCTGCAAATAAGGCATTCATGCGTCACACACAACCACCACCAGGTATTAATAATGTATCAATGTATTTGTATCTGTTGTACAGATGTACATCAAGCAGAATTGTAGATCAAAGACTGTGTTGATTCAACCTATAATACAATAATGATATAGAATATGCTTATCTATCATACAATGAAAGCATATGGAGTTAGCTATATGGTGCAGCAGAACTTGAAAAGTGCACCGCTTTAGGTTAACATTGCCCAGTTTTCAAACTTCGGCATCTGGATCACTTTGATGATGCATTATGGGAAAGAATCGATCAAGGAGTCAGTGCATAGAAAAATCCTCCACAATTCTATAAAGGTTACGGTGACACTTTACAATAATGGGACATTCATTAACTGTTACTTACTGCTTGGATCATGCTTAATCAGCATCAACAAAGCAATAACTAACCATTAATAACTGCTTAGTTAATGTTTAATATGCATAAACTAAGCATTAACTAACAAGTATGCTTAGTCAATGCTTAACTAGGCATAAGTTAACTAAGCATAGTTAATGCTGAACCAATCATTGACTGACCATAAATAACTAAGCATTAACAGTTATTAATAGCATTAAAGGAGCTGTAAGCGGAATGGTTCTTTTAGCTAACTTCCTGTCAGTTACTGCAGTTAGCAGTCCCCTCGCTCGTCCCTACGTCACCACATTAATGCACTGCGGTCTTAGAGCAGCAAGTTATCTAGCATCATCTCAGATCCATAAGTGTGATAAAACATGATAAAAACCATCAAAACAGACATTGGGAAGGATTTTTACCTGCTCCGCCATTGTAGGCGCATAAACATTCACCCATGTGTCGCTCTGGCGTACACCGGCAGTGAGACCATGAGTGAGACGGGTGCGGACAGGTGTCGGTTTGTAGCGTTCTCTCTTGTGATTGGATAAAATTTCGGGATACTACATAAAGTTTAATTGCTTATTACATGCAGAGCAGCTGACTAAGGGATTGGCTTTATGAAAACGCGCACATTGTGTAAGTGATTACTGTATGAATAAAGAGCGATTTAACACTTATATTAATATAAATAAACCGCTTACTTCACCTTTAACTAACAGTTTATCAATGTACCCTTATTGTAAAGTGTTACCATACAAAGTTTCATACTTGACAGATCAGCTGAGGAAAAAGGGTTTCGGTGGTGTCTATTACCTGGCGATGCTCCAGTCGGGCTCTATCTTGAGAATGGTGGGGTCGTCAGAGTAGTTGAACTTGACCTCCGGGTTCCTCAGCTCGGCAGCGTTGATGTCCACCATGACCGGGGTGGGTCCGGGGGCCTGACCCGCCGGCGTCACACACACTATCTCCTCTTTGCTCCGTCTGAGAGAGGGAGAGAGAGAGAGGGAGAGAGAGAGAGAGAGAGAAAGGGATGAGGGGAGAGAGAAAAAGGAGAGAAAGATGTTATATTCAGAGGAGTTGTTAAAGGTGACTGTGCTCCATACCAGAAGATTTTGATAAAAGGGATTTTTGAGTATTTGGGAACTGACTCTCACTCTATGAGACAAGACAAACTGTGCGAGGGAAAATAAATCTTCCCCTTAAATAGCTCGTAACTGATGTATTTGATGCGACAAAAAAAGCACACACACAAGCACACTGGTGACACAGTTGCCTATCCACAATGCCACAACATCTTTCAGTCCGTCCAACCGTAGTTTCATTAGCACCCGAATCAGAAAGAGTGCTTCTGTACTTCAAAGCTCTCTCTCTTTCTCTCTCTGTGTATCTCTCTCTCCCTCTCTCCTTCCCTCCTGCGTTTTCTCTGGCTGATAGATGTGAAGTGGCAGATCAGGCTGGTCGTCTCTCTGTGTGATGTCACTCCCCTCCCTGGCAGACAGGCAGCCAGCTGTGGCCTGCTGGGAAAAAACTTTGTGCCGCTGCAAGAAACTTTGTGTGCTCCACTCCAGTGAAAACCATTCCACCGTCCCCCTCCCCCTCCCCCATTCAGTCAGAAGGGGAGACACTGTGTGAGTGAGTGTGTGTGTGTGTGTGTGTGTGTGTGTGTGTAACAACGTATACGTCAGTGTGTCTGGGCAGGTGCAATGGCCCTATGTTGAGGTGTGTGTGAATGGCCCTGTGTTGAGGTGTGTGTGTGTGTGTGAATTCTGTGAAATGCCAGTGCCCAGGTAAAAGATTAACGCGTAAGTATGTGGTTTGTGGTCGCTCTCTCTGTCTGCTAACGGTGCACTGTGAGTGTGTGTGTGTGTGTGTGTGTGTGTGTGTGTGTGTGTGTGTATGTTTGCATTGTGCCGGCGTGATGGCAAGTGGCACAGTGTGAAGTTTTTGAACATGAGTAAAACAAGCAGAAAATCCTCCACAGTTCTCCACAGAAAGACTGGAAAATGATGGAGAAATTGAACGAGTGAAAACCTCTTATGGTGGGCTCTATTTTGGCAGTTTAGGGTAGGTTGGGGGGTTAGTTTGCGCAAAATGGCAAAAATACAGCAACAAAAGGGTCTTTTTTTGTCGGACACATTCCTTGCGCTGTCTCTTGGGAGGCAGCGTCCTCAGACAAAGAGGGAGCTGAAGAAGGGATGAACATAGAAGAAAGAAAAAATGAAGGACGATATATATTAGAAAAAAAAAATCAGTTTGCCCACATTCCACTAGTGCCCTGTTTCCACAGCAACCGTTCTCAGAACGCTGTGGTCTTTTTGCCAGAGAGCCTGTGGTGTGCCGCGTACTTATTTTTTGACAAGGTTGCGGCAACACAAAAGAAAAAAGCCAAGAGGGGATACAGAGAGAAAAAAAGAGAGAAAGAAAAGAAAAGAAAAGGGGTTGCAGAGGGAGATAAGAGGATGAGTGACTTGGGGTAAATAGGTTTTGATTAAAGCGGGAGGCCCCCACACTGAATACAAAGACACATTAAAGAAAAAGAGAGAGATGGACTCAAGCAGTTCATTACTTTTTGGCCCATAAAGGTTATTGCTGCTCAGTGAATGAAAGGCCAAGACTATTATGTTCACCTTTTCTGGGGGATGTGCTACAGAGCTTTAAATTGGCCTTTTTGCTTTTTGATGGGATATATAAAAAGAGCTTGATAGGTCCAAGCTCATTAGTTTAACCTGTCACTTGTTGCCTATGAGAAAAAAGAAGACCTTGAATGAAAATAACACACACAGGTGTTATAGAGATTTTTTTGGCTCTACTAAACTTGGGAGCAGAACTTCAGCTGTAATGGAAGAAAGTGTGTGTAAACATGTCTCCCCCCCATTACCGATAATCACCTTCACTGTTAAGCCCTTTCAAATCATAGGTGCTTGTTTTGGCTTAGTGACAGTTTGTTTTTTGTGAGGTTTTCTTCTTGCTCTGGCGTGTATCAGACACCATACATGAACAGGATTCGGTCCAGGCCTCAGTTTTTTTCCCAGAATGAGAGAAACAAATAGAGGTCTTGGCACAACGCAATTATGAGTCATATCAAATGGATCTTTGTCTCTTCTTCTTAAAGATCCTGGCTCAATCTCTTGCAGAGAGAGAGTGACAAACGGAAGATAAGGTGGCAGATTATGATAAAAAAAACCAAGAGAAAAAATATATATAACTGAGCAAAAAGAAACCAGATTTCAAACGAGTTCAAAGCAGGGGGGAAAATGTGAGTTACCAATTACCAAACAACACCGTATCATTTCCTTTCAAATGATAGTCCCATCTCTGGCAACATGTGGGCTATGCACTTAAGTCACAGCACACACACACACACACACTGAACAATAATATCAGCTTTCCAACCGAGGAAGGCTACACTGTCATTCTCACAATTGCTGTCAATTACAGTTCTGCAGGTCACCCTCTTGCCGGCTAAATTTTTTTTCAGACCTTGTAAAAAAAAAAGAGGGGACCAGGAAATCAGGGAATATATATAATACATACATAACCAGAGTCTAATATAAAGCATCATGATTCATTATAACTTCTATTGTCTCCAGAGGAGCATGAGCCAAATATTAAACTGCAGGGTCACAATGACAGAAAACAACTCAACAAATTAATCGCATTTGTAATCCAGTATATCAGCAAGAAAAATCCGTTCAACATAAGTACCCTCTAAAAATAGCAGGGTTTTTCGTGGCTCAAGTGGTAATACATCACACTACATCTCTCCCTTATCCTTAGTGATATATGCCAGAAAAATATCAGTATTTCTTAAGTATGGCTATATTATCAAACTAGCAAACAAAATCCGTGTAAGCCAGTAAAACCCAACATATATAAAAAATGTTGCCTCCAAATTCCTGCTATGTCACAATTTATTCAAATAATCTGCATATGTTCAAATCACCTAAAACAGTGTGATGAGAGCTACAAAATTAACATTTAAAGGTGCACTATGTAACTTTTGGTGTGTCTTAGATGTGAACATTTTCTTAGGTATATTCTCTTTAAGGTCATTTGGATATACTCACTTCTCAAAGTGGCAGGGGTGAAGGCCTATCTTCACGGCTACAGCGCTGCCTGCGTTGAGATTGCTGCCTTTGATGGTGATCCTTGTTCCTCCGGACAGCGGGCCAGTGGAAGGAACCACATGGGTAAAGTATGGAGACTGATGGAGGGAGGGAGAGGGAGAGAGAGAGAGAGAGAGAGAGAGAGAGAGAGAGAGAGAGAGAAAGAGAGAAAGAGAGAGAGAGAGAGAGAGAGAGAGAGAGAGAGAGAGAGAGAGAGAGAGAGAGAGGCCCATCAATCATGGCTGCCGGGCTTCACTAAACATGTCAATTCATTCGGTATTGGAAAAAAAACATCCAAAAGTCCATAGTTGTCATTGTATTAACACACACACACAAACTTACCACAAAAACGAAGGCCTTGGTGGAGACTGCCTTGTAGTCGGGGTGAATGCAGTCCCTCACACACACTTCTACCTGAGCCTCCTGCACCCTGTAACCCGTGGCGTCGTTCAGCCGACACACAATCCTGAGGAAAAGAGAGGTGGAGATACATGAGTTTCATTTATAACTGATAAATGAAATGTATGAATTTGTCTGTCTGAAAAGAATGAGACAGTAGTTTCAGAGGAAAAGATACTTGGCAGAACAAGAACCAAGAGAAGGAAAGACAGAGAGAGAGAGAGAGAGAGAGAGAGAGAGAGAGAGAGAGAGAGAGAGAGAGAGAGAGAGAGAGAGAGAGAGACACACACACACATAAACAGAACAGATGAGAGTGCAACATTTTTCTTCAGCTCTGTCCAAGTCAGAAAAAATATGCCAATAGTTCTGAATTTGTTTCTGAAAGGCTTATTCATACAAATAACAAAAAGCAGAGTGAATGTTCCATTAGGGGAGATATGCAATGCCAAGACAGGGTGGAGTTGTGTGTGTGTGGGCGTGCATGCGTGTGTCCACATTAGTGTGTACTGTAGAACCATAAGCCTCGGCACTTGGCCTTGGGTGCTGGCTGGCCAAAATAAAATCCACTGGTTAAATGATTGAATGAGGGGGGAGTGGTAGTGTAGCCTGCAGGGAGAACACACGCGCACACACACGCAAACTTCATGTTTCACCCACTGAAGACACACTTGACTGTTAATTAGCCGGAGCCAACGAATGAGACAGGGAGAAAGGGGCTGGAGTGCAGACAGAGAAAGAGAGGGAGGCAGAGTACGAAGGAGAGAGAAAGCACGAAAGAGAGAAAGAGGGTTAAAGCAAGAGAGGCTGATTAATTGAACGTGCTCATATCCTGCACATCTCCTCAGCCCTCCCCCCACCCCTCCCCTCACCCCTCCCTGATATGAGTTATTAGCTGCTTCCATCCTCCCTGCAGGTGGCCATGGCAACTGCAGAAACACAATGAATGCTACATTCCGATGCTGCGTCCTTCCATTGTTTCTATTTCCCCCTTTCATTTATTCCCAGGTCTCCCACTTTGACAGGGGGCCGTCATTAACATGCTGGACAGCTCTCCGGTTTGAAACTGGTGCATCATTACTGCACAGATGATAGGTGGCTACAATGAGCTGTTATTACTCGCTCAAGAAGACAAAGTTCATGGTGCATTTGTAACGGTGCACACATTATAAATTATACATCATGCAATCAAATTAACTGAGGTGGAATGTGATGGGGAAACAATTAAACATCCATACTGTCACATGGAAACTGCTAATAGGTTAATTAGAAAAATGAATACCGGCTTCTGTTTTACCTCACTGCTGACAATAATTCACTTTTTTCTCAATGTGGAATCCACTCCATCTTGTAAATATTTAATGACGGAAGTGGATGAGGAGCCTAGCGATACTAAAATAACCATTTCACTCCAAAAACAGGGAATTTTTTTTGCGCAGTCTGTATGAGGTCTGTTAAGAGAAAGAGAAAGCTGGACCTCCTTTTTTACCCATCATTCCACTGGGCTAACCTTTGCCCTGTGCTGTCACTGCCCCTAACCCCTGTCCTGCCTCCTGTGCTAGAGCTCTGTTGGGGTCACTGGTAAGATGAGAGTAAGCGAGGTTCGCTAATGGAGCCGTATGGCTAACATCACTTTTAATTAGCATGACAGCGTCTCACTGCCAGCCGCGCCCCCTTCTCCTACTGCAGGTGCCATAGCAACAGGCCTACACAGTGTTCCAGGGCTGACGGGGTTAAAGGACGTCGACACTTTGGTGGTTTTCAATGTGATCGTTACCACAAAATGAGCATGTGGTTAAGGAGAATTTACAGCATAGAGCGACATATTCCTCAAAGAAAATTGTAAGTTTGGCATGCGACTGCAATGTTTAGGCTATGAATTATAAACTAAAGTTTGACATTTGGGAACACCTGACATTGTTGGAAAGAGCTGTTGACTGTCAAACCATCAAAGTGACATTTCTTAGTTTCCCCTTTCAGTGAGGAGGCAGCGAGAAAACAATCCGCTGGAGACTCAGCAAAATTGAGCATTTTGTGAACAAACGACAGCTATGTGGATGGAAATAGAATATTGAGGACACCTCCTGCTGTGACGAGCCGCCCTAAGTTCCTGTCATCCTAAAGAGTCTCCTCTCCTGCTTTTGGAGGAATTCTGTGTAGCTGTAATGGTGCACTGCCAGCGTCACACTGACCGTGTTTAGGAATATTTGATTTTTTTTATTACTCTCATGATCCCCATGGTAGTATTTATTTTAGTAGTAAAATGAATGTATGCAATGAGGTAACCTCTTTACATCTTAAACAAAGAGCTCATTCAAGTGAATACTGAACCTACAACTAAACAGAAAGCTGATGAAGTGGTAATGTTTTTTTTCATTTATTTTTCTTTTTTTTACACTGCAGTTATTAAAAGGGAGTTAAGTTCCACCCACGGCCCCCACGTCGTGATTCGGAATTTCCCCCGAAAGAAGTAAACACAACTCAATCAGAGGGAGCGTTCACATGATGAGCTTTCATCTGCTGAGGAAGATATATAACACGCACTGCGAATGTCATTATATTTATCTCACAATGGGCCAAATTAATTCTGATGAAGGCTGTTACATGAGGTAATTCAATTCTGATTGCACCATTATTCTGCTCACCAGTGGAACAGAAGGTTTCCACGTCAGATTTACCTGCACTGCACTTGTTCAAAGCCTTAGCAGCAGCAAACACAGCATGAGAGCGCTTGTAAAAAAAAAAAAGAGGTTTTGTTTGAAAAGAGGAAATAGTAGTGCCACCATAGGAGGGGGTTCACTGAAAAACAGGTCTGAGAGAGAGAGTCACAGTGGTGTTCTTAGCACACAATGTCACAGCATTAATGGACAGAGGAAAGTGTGGCAGTAGAGTGTCAGAGACAAGAAAAGTGAGGGGGAGGGGTGTGGGGAGTGAAGAGAGGACAGAGTGAAAGTGTCAACGTACTGCTCAGCACTGATGTATTGGTCCTCCTGAGGGTTGCAGGCCACCTTGCCGATGCGGACTCCACTCTGGATGTCTTTGAACTGCAGACCCAGGTTCTCTCCAGTGATGGTCAGCATGGTTCCCCCCTGCCTGGGCCCCGTCTCCGGAAACAACTGGGTTGGGAAGAGCAAATTAAAGGGAGGACATATGTTAGCCAGATGCATCAGACAATCGATCTTGACACCAAAGCAGTACATCATAGAGAACATGTATTGTATGTCAGCATGAATGACGGTTTACTTAAGTCATTATGGTCACCTCCCATTCATGAACGAATCAGATACTTGTGACCTCATTAAGCCAGATGAAAAATGACCTTGGATACCCATTAAGTCCACCCTCAACTCCGTCAAACATTCGCCAATCCGCCGACTCACTCGCGCACTTAACCTAGGCCCACCCATCAAGCCCTCGCTTACATCTCTCATTTAACCTTGTGACGATTAATCTACTGAACACAATTACTGCGCACAGCGACCTCTGCTCCCCCTTTCTTTCCCCTAGAGGTCTGGCGAAAGGTGTGCGGAGGTGCTAATAGCTACCGCAGGGCTAGCACAGTCACTAATCACTGTCCTATTCATCCAGCAGCCTGCGACGCAGACAATGGCTCCTTTGGTAATCAGTCATTACTAGCATAATTAGGGCTAAAGCTAATTGGATTAGAACCAGACGGAGGGTGGGGTCATTTGTCGCAAGGGTGACTGGGTTGAGACGTTGGCGGTTGGGTGGAGCGAGTGGGTTGTGGGTAAGGTCCCACTTTGACCTGGCTTGCCATAAAGGACGGATAAAAGGATTGAGCACTGATTAGGCTTCCTATTCTTGCGCTCAGGCAGTGTACACACGGACATGGACACACACATACAGCGAGGGGCGAACACATGTATATCAAAACTGTTGGTCAACCAATCATTTATATGTTGTAAGCCAGTTCTAAAGTTAGTAACAGCTTGGCTAAAAAAAGGAAATCAAAAAGCATTGTGTATTTGTGTGCCCTTGAAAAATAGGTGGTGCTTCAAGCTCAGTGACTACTTGCCACCTTGCATGCTAAGTGGGCAAAAAGTCCATCCAACAAGTTGCTTTAAAACCTTGGTGTTACAGCTTTGTAGGAGTCCTCCATTTTGGACTGGTTCTCTGTGTTCCGTCAAAGGTCAACAGTGCCAAGAACATTTGCAAGTGGGAAACATTTTGATTAGTCCGTATTGTTCAAAGTTGAACTTTACGCCATTAAACATCATTTTTTATGCGTCTGTTGGCAAATCCACTGATGGCAGCGATTCCAGGGACATCCATTGATTTTGGTCCAGAATTCTGCTGTTATAAATAAAGGGTTGACTTTTATTTAGGGATTGTTTTAGAATAGTTAGTAGTGAATTACCTTTGTTAACTTTCTCACTGCCAGTTTGATGCACAGTTTGAGTTAGTCATGTCTGTACTGTACATTTCAAAGCTACCATCAGCAGCTGCTTAACTAAGCTTAGCACAGAGTCTTGAAACATGGGGTATGACTATCCTGGTTCAGTCCAAAAGCAACCAAATCTGCCTACCAGCTCCTGAAAACTAATTAATTTACATGTTAGTTACAATGTTCTACGGGTGTTGGCAGAAAGATGTTGTTAGGGCAGAGCCAGGCTAACTATTCCCCAAGGTCTTTGTGCTAGGGGACGTACAGCACAGTTACTGAGTAGCCTTAAAAGTATCAGTCAGACATAAGAGCAAGTATCAATTTTTTAAATCTACCTCTCAGCAAGAAAGTGAAAAGTGCAATTCCCAAAATATCAAACTTTGTCGTTTAAGTGTGTCTACCGTCTCATATACAATTTTGATCCCCCCCCCCTCTCTCAGCCCGTTCTTCACAACTCTCTTCCTCCACCTGGTACCTGCCACAGAGCCCCCAGTCTAACATCATTATAGGAAAGGTGGCGGGCTAGTAAAAAGCCACAGGTGTTCAGGACACCACTAACAGTAACACACAATGGGAACAAAGCCAGAAACTGAAATGCCACAGTGATACAATTAAGGAGTGTTTTCCATCTATAGGCCTTCTGACGAACATCCCTCCTCCATCCCTTGCCCTTTCTCCCCCCCCCCCCCCTCCCTCTTCTACTCCATGCTTGTGTCCTTTTAATTCACTCTCTCCATCTCTTTGTCAATGTGCCCGAATGCATACATTTCAGCCGGAGACAAAAGAGTGAGTGTAGTGCACCAGTCGGAATCTTCAGATATGGTAATCAAATCTCTCTTTCCACTATACACACTAGCTTATCAAAACACAAACACACACAGGCATACACACAAGTTGTTACATCCACAACTAAACAACACAAACAAATAAAAAGCGCCCTAGCCTAAACACTCGCTCTATTCTCTTCAACCCATTCAGACTCCCTTTTTCTCTTGGTCTCTGACTTGTCGCGTTGTGTCGGAGGCTTTGTGTGCGGCCTATTGTGGCGGGCAGAGCGGCAGTGTTGAGATAGCATCTGTTAGTTATAGGAAGAGGAGGAGGAAGATAGGGGGGGAGGGGAAGCAAGGGACACAGAGAGATGATATGAACATGGCGTAAGGCTTCTGAAGTCGGTGATATTAAAGGTTGTCCAGGAACAAACCGATAGCGAAGTGAGTGCTTACAGGGATACAATGAGTCTTTTCTACATGTTTACATGTGACTTAATGGAAAATTGAATTATTGGAAATGTGATTTTTACAAACTTTTTTTTTTTTTAACTGGGGCCAATTACACTACTATGGCGGAACGTGAGAACTTCTTCGGATTGTAAGTCAATTTGCTCAATGTACACCAGTTGAAATATTATCTGTATGAAGAGGTGCAACTATACACTCACCACTTGTTTTATCATTTCGCTCAAAGCGGTAACATTGAGACTGATTGCTTAGCTCTAAATTTCAGAGGCTTTGTCGATACAGGTAAGGACACGAGGCGGAGATGATAGAAAGACAGGATAGAATGAAGGATGACAGAAAGGGAAGGAGGAGACGGAAAGCTAAGCAGAGCAAAACTGATCGAGGGTTTGTTAAAGAAAAAATTAAACTTTAAAAAGTGGTTAAAGTGGGAATGTGGAACACAGAGTGAACAAAGGATACGCGAAGGAACAAAAGAGAAGAAAGGGATGAGAAAAAAAGAGGTAGAGAAGAAGCCAATATTGCATCTTAACAATACAAGAGGGAAAAAATCATTGGCATTTCACAAGCGCTCAAGCTGTGAAACTGTGCGACGACATTACACAATGAAACTATTCCACACAAAAAAAGCCCTTTCTCATACACCCAAAAAAAATAATTGCAAAGAAGCAAAAGAATGCCAAACACACAAACAAACAAAAAATGCACACCCCTACGCTTACACAGGAATGGCCAGTGTTCTTTTAATTGGTTTCTAAGGGCCAGCTTGTAATGCTCTTCTTGTCCCCTAGGAGACAGGCAGGCAGGAGATGATGGATGATGGAGGGGCCAGGCAGCATCCAAGGCCAGTACTAGGACACTGCTGCAATACACTGGGATACAGTGCCATGTTGTGTGCGTGTGTGTGTGTGGTGTCTGTTTGAATGTGATTTTAAAGATACAGTACAATCCATACTAAGACGTTGCAGCTTAATTTTATCTCTGATGTGAAACATTTTACACCTGAATGTAGGTGTCTCAGAAAGCATGTGGGTTTGTGTGTAGGAGCTGGAGTGTTGTTGTTTTCTTGCTTTTGCGAGGATATGTGTGTGTGTGTGTGTGTGTGTGTGTGTGTGTGTGTGTGTGTGTGTGTGTGTGTGTGTGTGTGTGTGTGTGTGTGTGTGTGTGTGTGTGTGTGTGTGTGTGTTGCTTGTTGTGAAAGAAGAACTAATTAATCTCAGTGCACGGTGTCAGTGCAGAGAAAAAATAGCAGCACAATAAAAATAGCACTATAACAAGCTAACAGCTATAAGTCTTAAACCAAATCATTTACAGCCCAACACATCTCTTGCTGTGTTTGGAGAACAGTACTTAGGTACAAGAGCCATTAGTGGAATGGTACCCAACTGCACACTATCGAACAACGTCAAATGGGCAACAGCACGCTTAGAAAATGACACCAAATGGGTAAAACACTCACTGCTCTGAAAGCCCTGGATAGCTGTATGTGTGTGTGTGTGTGTGTGTGTGTGTGTGTGTGTGTGTGTGTGTGTGTGTGTGTGTGTTTGTGTGTCAGTGTGTGCCGTCACGCTTTTCCTTCCCCGGACAAACACACATCCTCCGTTTCCAAATGAAATTAGCGGCTAATCCCTCAGCTAATGGCCACACAGCAGCTAGCATGCTGCAAAAAAAAATTTAAATTAACAAAGCGAGGCAGAATTAAATTTCCAAGGAAAGGGGGGAAAAAAGGGGGCAGTGTGGGTCAAATAGAGAAAGAATGGATTTGACTGGACGGGCGGTATAAAAAGTGGAGTGATATTCAATTTGTGTGGCAGATGGATGTGATGTTATTTGGGAGAACTGAAGGATGAAATGGCTGAAGAAAAGGCAGAGATTTTCTTTGTCGCCTGTTTTGTGATGTTCTTTTGGGATTAAATGTCACACTGTAAATGTCAAAGGTGGAGGAGAAGGTGAGGACGCTTCCTCCAGTGTCTCTCTCTCTCTCTTTCTCTCTCTCTCCTTCTATCCCTCTTTGTCTCTTCGATATTCTGCCAACCCGCAGCTTCTCCTCCTGCTGTTTTTGAAGCTCCTCTGCGCCTGATTTTTGACTGCCACCAACATCTTGCCCCGGGGCTAGGATTTACCCCTCAATGTGTACGCGGGTGCACATGCTTGCATACACTCCCACCCACCCCCCATTTCTTACACACACACACACACACACACACACACCCCAATTGCCTCTGTACGCTTGTTTCAAAGAGATAACTGAAGCGAGCGAGAAGAGAGAGTGAGAGAGGGCATTAGCTGACAGATTTATCTATGTGCCAGTGCCCCAATTATCCAATATCTTCATTACGCATTCAGAAAGACGAACTGGTGTCACACAGGAAATGTACTGAGGGGGCTCCAGCCATAAAAAAAAGTCTGCATCGCTGGAACGAGCACGCATTATGAACCATACATATATTTCACACTCGTTTAAATAGAGAGAGAGAGAGAGATGATGCTTAGTTGTATTTGAGAAACATTTACATTTAATGAGAACAAAATGTTAAAAGCTTGAGGAGGAATGATTGAGAGGAGGAATGATTGAGAGAGAAGGAAAATAAGAGAAGGAAGACAAAAGGACAAATGGGAAGTGAAGAGCGAGTGGGTTGCAACATCGAGTCACGTATCACATAGCCCTGCACACTGTGTCTCTGTGTGTGTGTGTGTGTGTGTGTGTGTGTGTGTGTGTGTGTGTGTGTGTGTGTGTGTGTGTGCGTATGTGTGCGAGAGTGTGCCGGTGTCTGTCAGTGCGGGTGGTGGCGAGCTGAAGGGATTGTGGCCCGGGGTCACAGTCGGACGCGGACCACCGTCACGGTAACCAGGGGCGACAGATGGTTACGCCATGGTGTTTAGACGCCTTAGCTCACACCGCCTGTCAGACGCTGCACAGGCACACGGGCATTCTGTGTGCCCATGGTGGGACACAATTAGCACGTCTTCAACTTCTTTCTTTTTCTCTGCTCTCCTGCACACTTACACACACACAAAACCCGTCCGCCTCCTCATGTGTGTGTGTGATGGGCTACACACACACACATCACCTCTGATAACGTCAGTGTGTTCAGTCTAGGTGTGTGTGAATTGCCTCCTCCTGGCTGGCCCATCTGTGTTGCTGTTGCAGTCATGGTGATTGTTTTTGAGTTGTTCCTCCTCCCTGCCTGCCTGCCTGCCTCTCCTCCCCAGACGTCCCCTTCCCTCGCTGGGACCAAACAATGACTCAGCAGCACAGCTACGCTTTTCTAATCTCTTTGGAAAACTTACTTTGACTAATTAAGCTGACTTTGACAATCCTTCGATTTGTGTCAAAAGGCAAGAGTTTAACTTTAAAACTGGTCCGCAAGAGATAATCTCAACCCTGTAACAAAGGCCATACTGGGACTTGAACCTGGCTTCGCCTTCTGACCCCTGCCCTGAAATAACTCCGACATGTTTGTTGTGTGGGAAGTTGGGTTGCTGGGTAACACACTCCAAATAGCAGCTGATTTGTCTGCTTTAACTTTAGCAGTGGTAAGAGAAGAGTTTGCATATGACTTTGGATCAAGCAGCTCCATGCAATGTTGATTTTAGAGTGGGCAGTTCTCTAGCCACACAGGGCTGTTAGTGTGTATGGTATGGGTGCCATCAAGTTGGACTTTCATTTATGTAGTAAGCTAAGGTATTTATAGATTGAAGAAATCTCTCCATCTATTTGAGTTGGATCATTATGGATGTATTAGTTTAGTTCATGCTGTAATCCTTTAAATTAAGATAGTTTTGACCAAGTTACATGTTTGTTTGTTTTTTGATACATTCAATGCCTGTTGAGCACCTTATACCTAATCCAACTCAAAGAGGTGGGTGGCTGTACTGCTGTTAGAATGTGTTTCAGGAACTGCTTTAGATGTGAGCAATTAGCATGTCATCATGACTATGCCTGTGTGTGTGTTACCTTGATGATCTTGGGGTGTGCACAGCGGCTGTTTCCCGTGGTGGCGTGCATCCAGGTGGTCTCTGGTGGGGTGCACTCCTGCCTCAGGGAGCACTTCTTCTCCTGCACACACCAGCCACACTCAAACCTGGGGTTGGCCTTCAGACACATGCCACAGCTGTCCCTCAGAGCATAGCACTTATACAGGTGAGCTGGTGAGGAAAGGTAGAAAGAAAATGGAGAGAAAATTAAGTAAAAGGCAAAACAAGGCAAGTTTATTTATATAGCACAATGCAGCCATTCAAAGTGCTTCACAGGGGCATACAATACGTCAAGATTGACATTAGAAATGGCATCTAAGAGATGATAAAAATAAAGCAAAAAACATCAAGTATAGAATACATCAAGATTAGACGTTAGAAAAGCTCATTAAAAAAAATATTATTAAAAATCAAATAAAAATTACAGGTTAAAAGGGAAAAAAGACAATATTTATGGGGGGGGGGGGGGGTGTAATAAGGCTCAGAGAATACAGCTAGCTCACTAGCAACATATATTATGCTGAGTTACCGTACAAGCTAGATAAGGAGACCTGGAGCGTAAAACTGATAAAATCTACCAAATAATACCTGCATTCAAAAGTTTCTCATCTCAGACTTCAAAAAACTTCTTCAATGTCACAGAGACAAAGTTGAGTGAAGGCACTATTTCTCCAAAGGCCTCAGGAATTGTACGGTAAAATCTTTTCTCTCTCTCTCTCTCTCTGCTAACTCCATCCCCAAATCCCATTGGTCACGGAGCGAGCATTAAAGCAACCCTGTACCAATTACTGGCTGCTAAACGACTGGCTCTCTAATTACATTAACATATCAGTATTTAAAGACAAGTGTGCGTCGCTCACACAGATGAGGATCATGATTGAGAAATAGGGAGGGGCTGGCAGTGATAAGAGAGAGGGGGGGGCCTCTTGCCTCTGGTTCCACTTAAAGATAAGAAAATAAGACTCAATGTACAGACACTGATGTATGCCGCTGATATTGTACCTTGTCAATGCGGTGTATGTAACAGATGCCATTTAGAGCAACACTTTGTCCTTGGGATAAACCACTGACTGTCCCAAGCATTTCATGTCACCACCATGAATATAAACACCCCCATTATTGTGGATAACAAGTGGGGGTCCCTATGTTCATCATACGCATATAGCCTGGTGTGTATTACACTAAACGCCATCCGTATAACATGTCGGTATATGTGAAACGTGAGACTTCCAACAGCTTGCCTGGTACATTTAGACTGCAAGGGAGTGGCATCAATACATTGGAACAAAGTGACTCTGCGGTGTTACCTTACATCGCTGACAAAATGCCAATTGAAACAGCTTCAAAGACGTTAGAGATGCAACGACTTCTACTGAAATACTACACGCAAAAAAAAATAAAAAATCAAGGCTCGCTGCTCCTTTAACAATCAAACAGTAACAAATGGGAGCAGACAATACAATCCTTTGCGTATGTCATCAACTGGCCATATCGAACGCATTGGTAGCTGGAGATGATGTTACTTTAGCTCACAGCAGGGGTTATAATGTTACTGACCCTCTGCTGTGCTCTTCAGGCCACCATAATTATGGAGACAGCACCATAAAGACGGTCCTATACCAGTAATTATATCCAACACATGATGCTCTCATTGTCTTCTCCGGCTGTGGGTGCAGTAAGTGCACGTGTTTAATCCTTACCCACACGGTTCTTTGTGTTGAGGGCGAGGCGCGGTTAGATATAAATGTATGTATTATATTACTGTTTAATATGTGGAGAAGCATATTAAATTATACCTGTCGACTCAGGTTTTGAGCATCTGTAACCTTGCAGATTAAGGGTGAAATAAATAAATCCTTCTGCCAAAGGTATGTAATGACAAAGAAATGTGACAGTATGAACAATAAAATAAAATAAATATGTATTTATAAACATAAATGGCCTAAGATATTTTGCACAGTCAAACAGGTTAAGAGTATTGACTGTCAATGTTCAATTTGAACAGAAGCATGAGTCAATTATTTTGTTACACGACTGCCCTAACTTGAAGTTTATACAAGTTCAAAATTTGGAAAAAATAACCCTAGATACAAATAGTTTGAGGAAGAAATCTGACCTCAATGAAGCTTTAAGCGCAGTAACAATTCAACCTTTCTTATTGTAACAGATGGTGACCAGTGCCAGAAAATCAATACCAAATCAATCATTGTTTTAGTGTGGGAAAAGTCAAAAAAATTAAAATACCTCAAGCCGCCTTATGAACCAACATTGTGATGGATAGCTTTTTTACTGTCAGTGTAAAATTGGACCTTGAAACGTGTTGGAAATCTGTGTAATCTTAACTCTACACTTGTTGTCACAGTCTAATGCACACACTGTAGATCAATTGTGTTCAACAGATTACAATGTAATGCTCCATTGCAGAGACATTTTGCCAAATTAAATTGATCACTGTGACATAGGTATATCAGTTCTTCGCCTGCCTACTTAGTGCTTCAGCCCGCTGCTTCCGCTCCTTTTTTTGGCCACCTATTAGCAATGACAAAAGAGTCTTGCAGGATATAACCAGAGCCCTGACAGACATTATTATTAGTCAATATATGCGTTAGTGAATACAAATGACCTCATATACAGTGTGTTCTTTTAAACTAGAGTCTGAGCAAGGATTTGAGCACAGAGCTGCAGTGTTTTACGGTATTTTAACTCGTGTATGAAATGAAATCAGTTCACTGGTGCACTAATTCAGAATCTGTGTCTCCCGCACACACTTGTACACAAAAGGTAACTCAGTGTTCGAAAGCCTCTAACAGCCCAAAAATATCAATTGTAAAGGTTGAGTTGGCCCGAAGGAGTTTGGTCACTATATAAATGATTTACTCTGCAGTCACACAAACACTCTTTATATGAGTTTTATTTTTTTGAGATGCTGACTCGGCAATGGTTCAGCGAAAGATAAAAAAAAGAAGAAACTTTAACGCAAGGATTGAAATGTGAGTACAGTGTCTCAAAGGTACACATGATATTGAATAGTTTAATACTAAATTGCACTCTCTACTCCCACCTAGTCTTGTGAGACTCATAGAATGGGCTCATGCTCATTAAACACCCAGAGCCATTAAAAAGTCTATCTAACGTATTAACTTTAACTCACCTTTGATTTGGTAGGGGTTGTCGATGACAAAGTTTCCGTTCCAAGCGACGGACAAATCCACTGGCAGGTCGCTGATGTCATTGCCCTCGTAGGAATACTGAAATAAAAAAAAGATAACATCACGATAAGCATTCCCGCATTCATCTCAATCTACATGAATATACTTTTCGTACACCAACATTTACAGAATAACAGCTTTTTAATAAAATATTAAACAAGTGAAAAGAGAAAAAAAACATCTGCCGACACCATGAGCAAAACTCAGTGCAGTTAGTGGCTGATAGTAATGTCGTATAGCCCGCGGCGCTCACACAGTTGAAGGGGCCCATAAAAATGAATGATGAAAGACAGGCTATATTGTGATTTTAACATGCGGCACATCCGCCGCTCGCTTGCCTAGCTGAGCACAGAGTTGATTAAGAGATTGGAAGCCCCCCATTACTGTATGACTCATTCCATTCCAGTGATGAATGAAAAGCGCAATATATCTCACGCACAACAATATTCTCATCTAATTTCATTTTTTTAGCATCCTGAACTAATAAGAGACAAAATGTAATTGAGTGGTCGTCAGCATAATCGCTTTTTAAGGAATCGCTTTAAATGAGACAACAAGCTTTGCAGAAAGAAAGCGACAATGGGGACGGCAGTGTGTGTTAAGTGAAGGAACAGCAGAGGGGAGCGCCTATATACACACACAAGACGCCTCCATACCTCCCAACAAATAAATTATCACTGACGATTAACACCAGCAAATAAAATGCAGCTTTAGAAGTTACACTGCCCCCACACATACAGTAGCCACACAGTGAGGTAAACACACAATCATCTGAATATATACTGTATCATCAAGAACCACCACACACCCCCACTCCGAGACACATTTTGCATTATCAACTCCCTTCATTCTTTTAATTGTCTTTGATACAACATGAAACAGATGTTAAGATAGCAATAGACTGCGTGCTGTGCTCTTTGCTTTGGAGGCTGCTCCTGCTGAGATGAGAGGGTGATGGCTGATGAGATAGGCCATGTTAACCTAAAGCCTCTGTCAGTCAAAAGGGTTGCGCCCCGGTCACACTCACTATAGCAACGGTATTGGTCACTATCTTCAACGGCCTAAGGGTGAGAGATTGCGAGACTATTCTCTTTTTCAGTGTGAGTGCTGATAAAAATCCAATGTGAAAGCAACCGGAGCCTAAGGGCTATATAGGGCCCTCACACAGATTGAATCAAACTACAACTTTGCCACTATATGTGATATCACTCTCTCTCTTCCAAAGCGTTCCAGTGAGATGTATCTTGACATCTGTAATAATAGTGAATTTGAATGTATTTGAGGGGGGGAAAGGACCAAGAAATGTGCTTTGAGAAGATAAGAAAATGAGAGGACACAGCAATGTCACAATGTGCGAACGGCTGATTAATTCATTCTTCACATTATGCGATTGGATGATTTACATTCAGCGGAGCCCCTTAGGCCTGGGAGAGACGCTGATAGTCAAATAAAAAGGGTGACGTCGCTTTGGTATCTCAGAAGAACTCAACTTTGCTCTTCTAGAGTTTATTTTGAAGGCAAATTCCTTCAAAATGCGGTTTTCAGGCACATTGCGCTTCTTTGATTTATTTAGCAGCCATGAACTATTGAAGAGGAGAACCTTCACCCGCGAGTAACGTCACCTGGGAGCTGGCCTCAAGGAGAGCTGAACAACTTTTTTTTTTAGTTATGGTACACACATGAATCAAGTCATCTTTTCAGGCATTTTTCAGTCAAATGTTGCGAACGGGTTCTTTAATGGGAAGGTTCGCTGCTACTTTTTAATAAAGTGAATACTTTTGATTTGACTTTTGATCAGACAAAATAAGACATATGAAGAAGTCAACTTGAGCTCTGCGGTGGGGTCGAACAATATTTTGAAAATATTTACAAAGGGTTGAAAAGAAAAAAGGTGGAGGAAGCTGGGACAAGCGGAGTGCAGCGAGCAAAACAATGCGAAAATTTGTCAGATAGAAGGATGAGAAAGTGGGTAATGGAAAAAGAGTAAAAGAAAGAGGTGGAAAAAAGGATGGTACAGCAGCAAAGGGCGAAGGAGAACTAGTGTGAGGCTGAGAGATGGATGTAGAGAGGTGATTGTGTGTTATTCTGTGGACACCATTCATTTACACATGCAATAATAAGAGACTGGGGCTGGCCTGTAGAAGCGCCTGAGCTGGTAGGGAGGGCTAAAGTGAAATTGGCATTTTCAATTTGTTCCCTGACATGTCTGCCTTGGTCTTTTCACACATTCCCCTGCCTCACCCCTCTCTTTTCTTCTCTCGCTCTCCCTCTCATTATTCCTTCCTTCCCTCGCTACCTCTTCACAAACCTCCTTCCCCCCATCCATCTCGCTCCGACTCGCTCTCTCTACCCCCGTCTCCAATCCCCTAGAACGCCCACACTCAAACCAGGAAATATGGAGCGGATTCCTTTATCGCAAACATGTTGTCCATAGGAACACATGTGCACACTGTAGTACTATAAATATGCATTTCTGCACACGGGACACTTTCCAAGAGCCGGATTGCCGGCGAATGCATCAAAGACTGATCGCCTAGTATATATGCAGGAAATAAAAAGTGATAAATAAAAACACATGAAACAGGAAGACACACACACACACACACACACTTGGGATGTCAGCAATTATTTCTCTCCACTGAAGTCGGAGCAAATGAACTTTCTTCAATTTTTCACTCTCCCCTCAGAGACCACCCAGTCTGCCTGGGAACACATGCACCTCTTCACCGGGGAGAGTGAGGGGAGAACATGTGAGCATTTTTGAGTGTGTGTTTGTGGGTGTGGGTGTGTGTGTGTGTGTGTATGTGTGTGTGTGTGTGTGTGTGTGTGTGTGTGTGTACGCGCCCAGGACAATGCCAGAGAAGTAAAGGAAGAGGAAGAGAAAGAGGATGCTGCTCAGATAGCGGGGTCATAAAATATAAGCTAGACAGCTATTCCTAAAAAAAGGTACCTGATAGGCAGATATTCTTGTTGAAGGGGTAAGTAAATCATGAATGGGAATTTGTGGCTATTCTGCCCAAAGACAGGCAGTTTGGAATGACTTTTTGTGTTTTTCAGCAACCCCTTAGCCTTCAATCTGCGTCTCAAATCTCCTATTTTCAGCCTCCAGTATTGGATGTACACCAGCACAAATCTCTACCTCAGTTTCAAATACATGTAATGTTAGAACAAGAGGGAACTTAAGGACAATGTTCTTCCATGTAATCCACTACCAAATACTGTATATGAGTTGTTTATTGTATCCATTTTTCTCTTTCAGCGTCATATACTGTGTCTTTCCTTGCTACTCTGTTCCACTCCCTCTGGACTTAAAGAGCGGCGAAGGACACAGGGGTCAAGCTTCCTTCCACTTCCATCCCTTTGCTTCTCTGCTGACTGGCCAATCAGAGCAAGGCCTGATCCCCCTCTGAATTAACTGCGATAGGCCGATTCCACTAGATAGAGAAATGGATGATAGATGTGTGTGGACCTTTTAACCCTGCTTTAAACACTGACAAGTCCTTCTAGCTGAAAACCACACAAACGATATAGAGGTGTGGAGGTGTCGACAGCTAAACCAATAACACTGCCTGCCACTCGAAGGCCCCCTTTTTTCCATCCGTGTCACAGGTGTGTGTGTGTGTGTGTGTGTGTGTGTTTGTGTTTGTGTGTGTGTGTGTGTGTGTGTGTGTGTGTGTGTGGACATCCAGAGGGAGAGGGATAACTGGGATTTTTTTGTGCAATGTGCATGTAACTTCACTTCACACACACAACAACAAACATGAATATTTAGTGAGGTAGAACTGTGTATGTGTGTTTAATGGGCAGTACAGGGTGAGGGGGGGAGGGGGCAGCTGTGAGGAAAAGGTTAGGTTATGATCCAAATGCTCATCTCCTCATCTCATTGCACCAAAGGCTTATTAAATTTTCATAGTGAACCAGCATTGCTCGCTGCCACAATACGCAGTTAAGGGAATACACACGCGCACCTTGTCCATGGTTTATTCAAGGCACAGCGGATTCCAATATGAAAATGCAAACACTAAAGGAGGATACTCTTAAAAAGGTCAGGGTTTGCATGTGTTAAAGGGAAAGAGAAAAACAAATAAATAGTTGAACAAAAATCAGCAAATTCTGTATGCTATGATCTAGTCCCAAAATGTGATAAAGTTAAGAATGATGAGATGATGTTACAATCCTTTTGTCTAGGATAGAGGGATGGAGAAGGAGGGGTGAAGGACGACAGGTCTGAACCAACAACAGGTACCTTCTGTGAGGGGCACAGCCTGACAATTAGTCATTTTCGAAAGGTGTGCAAGCGCAGTATGGCTAAACATATCAAACTAGCCTTGGGCAGAAGTACCCATTCCTCGGATAGACGAGGTTATCTCTCTTCATCTTCCCCTCTCAAGGTGACGAATGACAGTTATCAAAAAATATGACCTGACGTTACACATCTTCCAATTCAACATATTCTAGATTTTCGAAAAAAAAAAAAAAGGTTTTGTGACGCACTTTTAACAGAAGTCACATTGGGACAGTGCTGAAGAAAAAGTAGAGGTCACAGACTAAATGCTGGTCAATGTTAAATATGTTTAGGCGGTCGAGATAAGGCGCAGCAAACTGTGTATGTCAACGTATATAGACGTATATACAACAGTAGCCTGTTAAACACACACATACACACACAACTCCCAGGCAGTTATGGCTTTCCTAATCAAGGATCAAGTGGTAATCCCTTCCTATAGCTTAGGATGCGTGTGTGTGTGTATGTACTGTATGTGTGTGTGGGGTCAGGCGACGTGGAATCAGCAGCCGCTCATAATAGGGGACTGTTAGCCAGTGCTAATCGCTAATGCTAACAGGATTGGAGGGGACGGCTGGACCCAGTTACCCAGCTTATCTCTTGCACGCACACACACACACACACACACACACACACACACACACACACACACACACACACACACACACACACACACACACACACACACACAAACAAACACGGGCACACATACTTCCTTCATTGATGGAAAGAAAAAGAGCGGAGAGGAGGAGGGAAAGAAAAAGTGCTTGCTTGAGGGAAAAATAATGCTGCCATAGCCAGTGTTTCCTATTTTCCAGCCTACGCATTAAGCTAGTGTAAGCTTACTAGACGTCTCCCCGGACAAAAGGCAGATTTTTGGTCGTTTTGCAGAAACATCCATATTTTCGCCTTTTTTCCCCCTCTGTCAACTAGTGCCATTCTTCTTGGTGGCCATTCTCCCCTTGAACAAACTTCACCGCTCTGCCAAACAACCTATTTCTTTTGCAGGCCACCAACACTTACATGTATTCACTCTAAACAACTGACTGCAATCCCTTATGGATTTTAAAAATAGCCAAAGAGCCATGGTGGTATAGGAAAAGTAGTCTTCCCTCCGGTTTAACCACCTTCTCTCATTGAACACAATGAGGTGTGGAGCACTGGTGCTACAGCAGAAAGGAGACTTAATGGGGGCGCCCTTAGCTCAGTTGGTAGGGCGTCCCCCCCATGGGCCTCGGCCAGCAGCGGACCCGGGTTCGATTCCAGCCCGCGGTCGTTCTCTGCATGTCACTCCCCTCTCTGCCCCATTACAACTCTGTCTCTACACTATCAATAAAGCATAAACATGCCAAAAAAAATATATCTTTAGAAAGGAGACTTCAGACTATAGATGAGAGAGATAGAAGTAGAGAGAGAAACAGATAGTAAAGAAGTGAGGTGGAGGAGCTGGCATGTGTTAGCTGAGCAGCAATTAATTCTTATTAATCCAGGACAGGAATGTTGGAGCTCCACTCTCTTCACCTGTCAAGAGAGGAGGAGAGTAAAGGGAGGTGCCTTCTCTCTCTCTCTTCCCTCTCTCACTCACTCCCTCACTTTCAGCTTATTCATAGGAAGAGGGATGGGAGATTCACACGATCACTGATTCAAATGCACTCTTATAATTAAATAAGTCAGCAAGCAAGTAAAAGCCAGAGATTGTACATGGTAAAAACAAACACTGGACATCCCATCAGTGCTGCCTTAGGTACAACCTGTTCGGGGGAACAAAGTAATGAAACAACAACATTGTCTTCAAACTACCCCAGAAATAAAGTCCAGCTGAATTTCCGATGCACTTGCATTCCACCCGCACCCGCACACACACACACACACACACACACACACACACACACACACACCCACCCACCCACAAACAGACACACACAGCCTGCAGGCCAATTAAAACAGTGTCAGTGTGTGCTGCTGTGGCCGACTGCGGTGGCAGGTCTAGTGTTTATATCTCATTAAGCTGTGCCAGGCCATGCCAGACCGGGCTGTACCACGCACCGCTGAGCCTACCCTCCACTGACCAGCACCGAGGCCCTCATTAGCCACCTTTAGCACAGTGTGTGTGTGTGTGTGTGTGTGTGTGTGTGTGTCTGTGTTTTCATGCCTAATGATTTAGTGAAAATATAGTTTTTTCTCCAAATTTTTACAGCCAGTTACATATTTTATTTTACTCTCAGAAGATAACAATTTTGAATCAGTGCTGTACTCCATGTCTCTCAAACACACACGCAAAAACACACACACACACACACACACACACACAGACAGACAGACAGACAGACAGATAGATAGACAGACAGACACACACACACACACACCTTGGAGGGCTGTGTGATGCTACTAGATCAGTGTGCTTTGTGTTAACCACTCTCCCTGCAGACCTGTTTTACTTCTATTTGCTCATTCTATGTATCCATCTATTTATCTAGGTATCCATCCATCTTTTTTGCCTGCCACTGTCCACTGCCTCTCATTTCCCATTGGAAAGGAGCACATTAGTCCTCTCTCTTCACCGAGCCCTCTCTCTCTCCCGCTCTCTCTTTTCACATTCTTTTTCTTTCCTCGCCCTTCTCTCCGCCTCTTTATTCCTTCACCATATATGTACACCAGATTTGCCTGCTTTCTCCTCCTGCCGTCCTCTTGTAAGTGTGTGTGCACAAGCTTACACACACACACACACACACACACACACACACACTGGAGCGTCCCGTCTCCGCTGGCCGACTGCAATTCATCATCATTTTATCTGCCTTAATTGGATGCCATCAGGACCCCTGATACCTTCCATTTCCCCCTTTAACAAACAGCTGCTCTCTCTCTCTCTACACACACAGAAGAATAACACACAGACATACACACACAGCCTATCCCAGACTAGATTTTCTCCTTCTGCCCCCCCCCCCTCTCTGCTTTTTTTCTTTTCTTTTCTTTTCTCACTGGTAAAAGGAGTGAGAGAAAGACGGTGATGGAGTGGCCGTGCGATTTATCAGAAGGAAGGTAATAGTGTAAGGCCCGTGCTGATATTATCTGTCCTCTCATTCCCGGCCTCCAGGGAGTTACAAGAAATAGGGATGAAGAGAGGGAGAGAGGGAGGGGGGAATGGAGACATTGTGGTACAAATTAGCGGGGGACAAAAAAAAGGGAAGATGGGTGGGAGGAGATGAAAGGCCAGAGAAAGGGAAAAGTCTCAAACAGTACAATTCTGCTCTCGCAACCTCGGCCTTCCAACACTCTGGCGCACAGCTGTGCTCCATCAGCCTCACTGACCCCAGAGTGTGGTCATTTTTCTGTGTGTGTGCAAGCAGTGTGTGTGTGTGTGTGGGGGTTTGTTTGTGTGTTTGTGTGTGTGTGTGTACACATGTGTTTCTTGACTCCCGTGAACCCACTGGCGCTCTGAGCACAACGTCGCATTGGCCCTCGCAGCCTCACCTCGGCCCCTATTGGACCACACACACCAGGAAGTGATGAAGGGGGTCAGACAAATCGGAAGGAACCGGATCGCAGACGCCAGCTTGTTGTTTTGGTTTTGTTGCTGACCAGAGTTAACCGCTACCATAAGGCCTAGCGGATGGCTCAGTGTATAGTGTCACAGTGGTAATGTGGGCTTCTTTGGCACTAAAGAAACATAGAAATGACTCTTTTCATCCAATTGACTTGCTGTAGAACCCCTGGACAATCTGCCATTGCATGAACTTTCACAGGGTTTCAAATACATATTTGAATGAAAGGTTTGGCTCAGTACTCAACTTCAGAAGTGAGGAAGAGGAAAAGTGTGTGTGACTAACAATACTTTTGCACCAATACAAAAACCGTTGGAAAGTCCAACACAGCGGAATTGAGAGCTTGGAGCAAGTTTACACTAAACGTATCATTCTTCAAAGTCTTTAACGCATTGAATACCGTGTGGCCTACTTTGTTTGAGGTCTCGGCTTACGGGCAAAAAAAAACAACCTTTTTTTCCAATGTGCATTCTTTCTCATGTCCTGTGATATGCTTGGCTCTTTCCCCCCTTTGGGATCAGTTGCTATGTATTCGGTAACCTTATACAAAAATACCATAGCTCCGATATTTCCCCCCCGCCTCCCCATCTCCATAAACAGATATGGTCAATATTCAAGGAGGTTAGTATGGAGCTGATGTTACACTATCATATATCATGTGTGTCACATATACAGTGGGTTATTGACAGCCTCCTGTTAGGGGATACTGTATGAGGGTATTGAGTCACTGTAAAAGGAGTAAAGTATGGGAAACTAGAGTTTTTAAAACATGATCCGTCGGTGGATATCCTCCTGAATATATCCTGTGGAAACTTATCTTTTTTTTTGGACAGTGTGATGATATTGTATGAAAGAGAGGAGAATGAGTTTTGGCCCTCGGGAAAGACTCACTGTTCTCTTCAATATTACTCTCTCCCTCACACACTCTTCTCCATTCATCTCACCTGCAATAGTCTACTACTACGCTCCAATTTCCCTATAGTCTGTCTTGCCTGCTCTCATCTCCATTCTGTGCCGATGCTCTGCTATATCCAGTATTACCTGTCTTCCTGCCGTTTGTTCCCATCCCTCTTTCCTCTACTGCTTCTCTCCCAGTATGATAGGTTTTTATTATTTTTAATTATTTGTATATAATTTTTCTTTCTGTGCACATCATTACCTGTGGGTCCCCCCCCCCCCCATTGTTTTATATAAGATTTTAATATTTTCATATAACATTGTGTGTTCTGTTATTGCGACTATTTTTGGCTTATTGACTGTGTCGCACTATGGCTCAACTTGGTTGTTTTTAAATGTGCTTCATACATAAAGTCAGATCTGATTGGATATCGAAATTCTTGCAACAGTCGTCTTTCCTACAACAAGTGAGTGTATGTCAGTCTGACTAGGTGGTAAACACTTGTGTGTGTATCTCAAACACGAGGGCAAACTGTGGATTAGCACCCCAGTGTTTGTACCATTGATTAGCCTGGACCCCCCTGAACAGTATACTGAAACTGCACACCCAAACACACAGCTGTCCGGGGATCCATAGCCCAAGGCATATTGAAGGATGCACACGTGCACAGACACTGATTAACTCCTATCCCCATAGCTGTGTAGTGTAGGCACACACCCAGCAGCAGCAGTGTGTTTGCAGCATAACAGAGCAGAGTCATACATGATTCATTAAGTAGGTGCCGAACACTGTCAAAGAAGGAACAAACATGGAGGGAGGCGCATGGAAAGTAGAGATATGAAGGTCTATAAAGGGATAAACTAATATTTAAAACCCTCATTCTTTTGAAATACTGCTCCAGAGCTAAAATAAGACTCTCATCCTAATTATTCATGACACATAATTATACTCATAAACTCAGGGCCTGGATGAATTATGCCTTAATGGCAAGTTCATGCAGCTGGCATCTTTCTCATCTACTGAATCCCACTAATGCCTCACGTAGACTCCATGCACACGCTGCATCAATATATCCGACCGCACAGTCAAGTTGGCACAGCTAATTGCTAACAAGAGCTAAGCGCTGACAGCCCAAGGCTAATTGCTGCTAGCATGTCTGCTTTGTGGACATCAAATGGAGAAATTCAGCTTTTGGCTGGGACTAGGGCTTCTGCTGCTGATTAGCACTGGCCTCACAGCTACAATAAACAGTCAATAAAGAGACAACCCTATCGCTAGCTAATTAGCCCTGCCTTCACAAACAACTTGCTAGCGTGTGCCAGCACCTGTTGACTGCTTGTCAATACAGGCAAAATCAAATGCAGCGCTCACTGTCACAGTGTCTTACCCAGCCAGCTATCTAGCTGCATAGAGACTGTTGCTGGTGTGTGCTGTATATATATGTGTCTGCTATTAGCACTGCAAACTTATTTAAATTAAGACAAGGTGTAGCACAAAGACAGGTTCTTCAAGTTGCTAAAGCTAATTAGCCAGACGATAACTTTTTTCCCTCAAGATCTGTTAAATGTCCTCTTCCATGTGCAACATGCCTTGGTGACTAAAGCTTGACACACTAGCTAAAACAACCCTAATTTAAAAACAAAATGAACAGCCAAGGCTCTTATCTTGCCTCAGTTTTGTCTGCTGCATTATATGTTGCAGTAGAAATAGGCAGTGGCAGGCAAGCAGCAGAAGTGAGTGGATGAGAGACGAGGATGGTGCAGTGAGGAAAGTATAGAAATGGCTGGAAAAAGAAAGTATGACAGAAGGAGGAAGGCAAGAGAAGGATGAGCTCCACAGGCAGAGGGCGAGAGGGATGGAGAGGGAGAGAGAGAGAAAGAGGTATAGAGTCAAGGTGTAAACATGATCAATCCGCTCCCAACTAGGTTCAGAGACAGACTTCCTCTCCACATTTTCAGCCTCAGTGAAGCGAGACGCTAGCCACCTCTTATCTGTCACGCTAGTTTGAAGCCTCACAAACACACACACACAAACACACACACACTCACTAACACTCACACATACTGTATATACGCAACCATATTTCAACATACAGCACAGACATGGACTCACATACACAAACTCCTCCTAAGCCTACCTGTAAATCCTCTACACACACACAGTCACTCTAAAACATCCTTGAGAACACTTTCATTTGGCACACACTACTCATCCCTATACCAGCCAAAGCCACAAGTACATTTAAAAGAAAAATCATTAAAGCTCAGACAGAAAACTATGATGGCTGACCACTGCAAAATTCACACTTGACCAATGATATAAATAATGTAACACAGGAAACCACAATAATCCGTTATGACGTCAACCAGTACACAGATCATCTATGAAAGTTCCTATTGATTATGCTCATCATAGGTGTGGCACATATCAAACAATATTAATGGGAAGTTCTTGACGTCAATATCTTTTTCCCAACGCTCAGTATAATGTAGACAGATCAGCATTGGGTCATTTATCTAGCTTGGGAACCGAGCTGACGCTATTCAAGTGGTGCACGGTGATCTATCAGGACTATGAGCGTGTTAGTGTCCAAAGCGGCCATTAGTTGTGTAGGAAGCCATGATTTAGAGTCAATGTCCTTACTGGGATCATGATTTAGTTACCCAGTTGAATTGATTATATTGACAGTAATAGTGCTAAATGACTAACCTTTTAGCCTACACAAATTCTAAGCATCAATAGCCCACTTCGTTTTACACAAGAAGTCAGGAGTTTTTTTGGTCTTATACACAACTACATTTGACATCAACTGCTTTTATGTGGTGGGTAAAGGGGAGTGAATGAATTCACATCGGCTTGAATACTCTTAATACTAAGTTAAGGTACATTGAAATTAATTTTTTTCACATATCCCCTCTCAGGTTACCACACTTGGGAGGGGGTCAAAGCGCAGCGTGAGCCATAATACTGCCCGCCCCCCACCCCTGGAGCAGTTTTGGGGTTAAGTGCCTTGCTCAAGGACAAAATGGTAGAGATAATGACAGCCACCACTAGTACTACAAGTAACACCGTCCTGTCCGGTGGCGGGGATCGAACCAGCGACCTTGTGGTTCCTGGTTGGCCCGTCTTCCTCTAGGCCATTTTAATTGCATGTTGAGATTACACTCGTTTCTATGTGAGTAATGTCAATCTCTACCTTCTATTCTTCTATAAGTAATCCTTCTATTCCTTTTTCTCACTCACCGCTGTTTTCTGGCACTGGATGGAGCTGCTGTTGAAGCGCAGGGCGGGCACATGGTGGGTCTCCCCCTGGATGTGGAAGACGCACTCGTAGTTCCTCTGTCCCGACTGGGGCTGGGGAAGGTTCTTGGCAGCCAAAGTGATGGGCTTGGTCACCCCCACCGGGATGTAGATCTGGGTTGAGGGCAGAATCTGGGGGCAGTCCTGCAGAGACACAAAACAAAAGAGAAAAAAAAATTACTATTATACAGTGCATTATATTCTATCATATGTTCAGCCTCAAAGGAGACGGTTTTGTGGGAAAGTGAAGGGTGTTCACGAGGGTCAGAAGAGCAAACAAACAAGAAAACGAAAGAGCACAGAGATAAGAGAAGGAGTGATGAAATAAATCACTTGTTGGCTGACACGAATTCAAAAAGCATGCAAGCCCCTGTGGGTTACATATTTGACTTCATGCCAGCCTTTAAGGAGCTGTGTGCTGTGATGCTGCTCTGTTCACATTTGTGATGTTACGGGATTGTGCAACACTCCCACTGGGCTTGCACCAGATTTAATAACAAAACACGCAGGGCAAGATAACTTTTCATACAGAGTTTACACAAGAAGACTATCTATCTACACAATAAAAAGTATTCACGTCACAGAAAGTGGCTGCATTGTTTACGGAAAGACGATAGATTCCAGTGTATGTAATGCATGTGTGGGCTCAAGTAATGAGCTCAGAAACTTTTTGTTTGCCTGTGTGTGTCATTGCGTGAGAGTGTTGAGTGTGTGTGTGTGTGTGTGTGTGAGTGTGAGTGTGTGTGTGTGGTGTCCATGCGTCACTGACATTGGCCAGAGCTGGCAGTCTTGTTTAGATCATTTGGAAGCAGCCCATCCACTGGCTCACACCACTGGAGTACACAAACCCTGGAGGGTGTATGTATGTGTGTGTGTGTGTCCCTCCCTTCATAGATGTATGAGGACAGATAACTGTCTCAAGAATAATGTGTGCCTGTTTTCGCATGTGCATCATGCTTTACTATATGCAGAAAAAGACAGGATGGGCCACTCAGTATGTGATATGTTCCCTATAGATTCACATGTGCATTACTGGAAGAAATGAAGTCATTACAGTGTTCCTGAAACGATTTGGCAGCGATGCAGATCTCGTCAACAAAGCGCAAGAGAGAAACGGCAGGAGGGGTGGGTGACCGATCTCATACAACGTGAGTTAAAGCTTGGGTGGAAACTAAAGCCACCCTGCAATGTATTTTTTGGAGCCAAACTGATCACAAATCAGATCACTGCTGACACATCACACATTTTTACAACCTCGAGATAATGTTAAGTGACTTGCATAATACGAGAGACATGTGGCAAGCAGAGATGGGCTTCTTTTCAACTCATGGAGAAAGGACCTTGAAACTGAAGACTTTCGTGAAAAAAAGATCACTCATTCACATAGAACTTCTGCTGACTTTAAACAGTTACCAGTTTACAGAAAACTATCTCCATCCTTTCTTCTACTTTAAAATGCATCAAGTAGGTTTATTCAGAGTCAGAGTAGCAGGACAGGACCACATACGAAAACATTTGCTTGTTGGATCCTTGTAAAATACACACTGAATGCACACACAAGGCATCCATAGAACATCCACAACTTCACTTGTTGTTGTTGTAGCCTATAGCTTCTTTCTCTTTAAGCAGATAGCTGGCTCCTCTCTGAGCTGGTGTACATTAGAAGCTACAGCATGTCCCCCAGGGCCCTGAACACAATGGCAGAGTTTGTTCATTAGGGCTGCTTAGCCCTGGCCTTGTGTGTCTGATCACACGCAAACACAAGCACAAGACATAATGAGAGAGGGGAATACCATAGGAGGAGAAGGAGCAGGGCTGATGTATAATCAACTAGGATGCAAGAGGTGGGGTGAGCGGAGGAGTGGGGAAGAGGCAAAATGGAGGGAGAAGAAGGCAAGAAAGAGGTAGGGATAAAGAGGACAAGAAGGGGTGAATGAGTAATGGTTAGGAAAGAGAAGGAAAAAAATGAAGGGAGAGGAGAGACGGGCGAAGAAAGTGAAGGAAGAGTGGAGGGAGAATCGGAGGAGACGAGCTTAATTGGGAACAGTGCCGAGTGAAACGGGCAGTAGAAGGGGGGGGGGGAAAAAGAGCGAAATGGAAAGACAAAAAAAAGACGAAGGGACAGAATAACACAAAAGTGTGAGGAGGCGTCAAAGTGTGAGACGAAGGCCTGGACTTTTTTCTGTCTCTTTACTCATCCCCTCATCCATCCACCCTTCCATCCATCCTTGAGTCAAAGTCATCCACACCGCGGCGTACCCAAGGCCCTCCCGACAACATCCTACTTAATTAAGTGCCTGGAGCCTCAGATAACGCTTGGAAAATTGATGGAGGGGGCAGACAAGAAAAGAAAGCAAGAGATTGATTTGTACTTGTGTCTTTTGAAGTCTCAGTAAAAAAGAACAAAAAAAAAGCTGCTCCTTCAAAAGCTGTGGGCTTGCATCATCCACGGTGCCAAGGCATCAAAAATAGAAGGTTGTGAGCATCATGCTGCTGAGAGTTAACTAGCAGATGCCAGCGTGTCAGAAGCTAGCGTGGCCTGTAGCGCAATCTGCAGCTAACCCAATGTTTAATTCATCCATCTATTGACTTTGTGTCAGCTCAGCTGTCTGCTTGTCGTTTCCTCGGCAGTCATCTTTCTTTATAGTATCCTTTCCTACAGTCCTATGAATGGCCATCACCGGGTAAATATCACGGTAAATTATTCTCGTAATAATACTGGGTCAATGATAGTTATCCTATTGGTGCAAAATCTCTAGGTATAGGTCTGATCTTGAAACAGTTACCGAACCAGAAACATGGAGAGAAAAACAAAGTCAGGTGGTGTGCCGCGAATGGCGATATGAGATGAATCGGGACTGCAGCAATGTACATCAAAGAGTTTTAAGTCTGACTATAATGCTAATGCGAGCTAAGGGCGAGTAAACTATCGGTGGGATACAGTTCACGGAGGGCATGTTGCAAGAGTTCAGAAATCATAACTGCACGAAGCCCCCGGTATGTGCGTGACAGACGGAACAGAGAATGAGAGAAAGAGAAAAGGAGTGGAGGTAGGAAGGAGGTTAAAAAGAAGATATTGAGGGAAAGAAAAAGAAGAAGGATAAAGGGAAAAGAAAAACTATTTCATCAGTATTTGTGACAGGTGCCAAAACAGTTCAAAGCCGGCATTGGGGCTACAAAGTGCAGAGTACATTGAAACAATATTTCACCGGGGGGATTCGTTTGAAGCTAGGAAGAGATCTTTTTTCTCTTCTTCCACCCCCCCCTTTTATTTCCTGACTTCTCGGCTTTCATTTCATCTGTGGAGACGGATGCTGCGGTTTTTAGTGGCCAGATGTGACACTCCATCCGGTTGATTTCAGAAGAAAGGGCAGGAAAAAGAGAGGATGTGTATGTATGTGTGTGTAGTTGATAAAAAGGTGTTTTTCTTTAAGAGGTCTTTATCCCTGTATATGTACTACTTCATAAAAGGGGATATTGTGTGAGCTTATTCATAAAAGTCAGGCAGCCATTCAACAGATGATCGAACGGTGATTTTCGCCTTTTTTTCTGCACAAAAATGCATCAAAATCCGGACTTTCTTTTTTGAAAGAACAGCAGCTTGCTTCATCATTAGGTTCACAGCATCCTGCTCTACTGTAACCGCTCAGAGCCCTTCATAGTAAAGTTACATGTTAGTGAAGAAAAGATGATGCGTGAAGGAATTGACGCAACATATGGTTTCTACACACTAGAACACGGCACAAAAACATCTGCTCTGTTTTGAACATTTGTTCACCGTATTTACATACTGACATCCAAATACGAATAGTTGTGGAAACTGTAGCAGAAAAACTGCATGTGCCGAATTCGTAATTCTTTGTTTCTACTGGTGACGAGTTGGGGTAAACAAACATCCACCATTTACTGTTAAATAAGCTCTCAACATGATAGCATTGCGGTGTATAAGTGTGTATTTGTACCTGTGTATTTGAGTCCACGAATGAGTGTATATGTTACGTGTTAAGTGTGTGTTTATGATGGCAGATGTCCAAGTCTCCAACTTCTGTTCAAAGAAAAGTAGCCAGAGGGCTTTCCTTAACTCTCTGTTTGTTTCCCTCAACGGAGGCTGTTAGCTTTGCTGCCTGAGGCGAGTGCCACGGTTCACATTTGTTAAATTAAAAAGGCGTATAAAATGTATGTAGATTATTAAGATGTATTGTATATATTAGTGAAATTGCCTGCATACACAATAAGAGGATATAGCTTTGTTCTTTGATTTTCCTCTTAGTTGAGACAACCTCAATATGTCCTAGAGACATCAAAAAAGCCCAAACCATCATTCATTCTATGCACAATCTTGACCTATATTTTTTGACATCTCACAACAGTCATCTCCAGTTGCCAGTTGTTGATCGAACGTTGCCACGAGCCTTTTTCTCAAAGCGGAGCAGCTGTTGTTCTAGGTCAAGTCCCCTTCTAAAATATTCCCTCCTTCATTCTCCATGCACTCTGATGTGCACCACACTGTAGCTCGCTCCAAAACCAAATGGACGAATGACAAGTGAGCAGAACACTTTTTTAACATCCAACCAAGGGCAGATAATGAGAAAGTCGGCAGGCAAAGACAGTGTGTGTGGATGCATGTAGATATGTAGAAGGTGAGAGCTCCAAATGAAGACACATATTGTGGATGGGGTTGGGGTGGAGGGAAAACGAGGGGTTGGGGAAGGATCAAGACGAAAGCAAGAGCGGGAGGGGAGGTTATATAAATAAATAAATGTATTCCAAAGCCAAAAGACTTCTGAAGGCTTTCTGTGTATTCTGACAAGATATCAATTAATAAAGCTCCAAAAACACTGCGCATATATAATGTGGTGGGTGTCTAGTCCCCCCCCCCACCATCACCCCGCTCCCCCCTTAAGTCCATCCATAATTAATTAGCCGGCTCTATGATGTGGGGGACTATAGATCAGGGAGGGGAAAGAATAACACGCTAAATAATAAAGTAAAGCGATATGGGGAGCCCCGGGGAGGGTTGAGATGGCATGGACGGACACAGAGGAGCAAAAGGGGGGGCACACTGGTACACATAAGAGGGGCAGTGCACGTGTGTGTGTGTGTGTGTGTGTGTGTGTGTGTGTGTGTGTGCGTGTGTGTGTGTCAGAGGGACCTGACAAAGGGTTTATGAAGAATGTTCCCCCACCCCCCGTCGACAAGCTCCCCTGTCTTTGTGACAGAAGTCTCACGTAGAAAGACCAAAGAGCCGCCTGCAACCTCGAACCAAAGAGCCCCATTTACACCATGTTTAAATCCCCTTTACATTAATATTATATTATAATATATGGCATGGGGTGGATCCTTTTATACCTCATGACATGGTGTGTCTTTGTTGGGCAGTGTGAAACTCCATTGGGAAATGAAAGCTCTTACCTTTGTAAAGACTGTCATGATAGTTTGGAGAATTTGGTGAAATAATGTATGAAAAGTTCAAACGAAATGTTCCCACACGTGATATTATTAGGGTTGTTTATGGGTTGCCACAACATAGACCCCAATTCATCGTAAAATAATTCAGACGGATGGAAATGCTTTGTTTTTTAGAAATGCTTTTACAGTGCAAATGTTTTCTTCATGTTGTGCAGCGTATTCGATTCTCTGTTTGTTCTATTCATTTCATTTTTTAATTACTTTCAATAATGTATCTGTTTTTTATGTGATGAATGTATTCACTATGGATTGATCCTTTGTTTACATTCACTCTGGTTCCAAGTCATTTCTTAATATCAGCCATGTAATATCATGTCATACATTACAATGTCAAAGCTAGGAGAGCCTATTCTCCATTTCCCTCTATATACCAGCTGGCCAGCAGAGATGTGTTTGTTTCATTGTCTGTATGTGTGTGTGTGTGTGTGTGTGTGTGTGTGTGTGTGTGTGTGTGTGTGTGTGTGTGTGTGTGTGTGTGTGTTAGAAGGAATGTGTGTGTAGGTGTGTCTATGGAAAACATAGGGTTAAATTCTACACAAATCACTGTATGTAATGAAAAAAGAAAATAAGAAACAGAAAACAAGCAGGCAACTACTATTAAAAAGTGAATGCAGAAGCTGCAGTGTGGGGTACATATATGGACGTGTGTGTGTGTGTGTGTGTGTGTGTGTGTGTGTGTGTGTGTGTGTGTGTGTGTGTGTGTGTGTGTGTGTGTGTGTGTGTGTGTGTACAGTATGTATGAGAGAGAGAGAGAGAGTGTGTGAGTGTGTGCATGTACACACAACGTTGAGGCAGGCTAATTAGCAGGAAGAAACCAGAAAGATGTTCTGTGACCAACCATCTACTTACTGCTGTGGAGGGAGAGAGAGAGAGAGGAAGAGCGTGGAACAACTTAATAAGGCAGCAACATGTATAGAACAGTGCAGCAGAGAGGGAAGCAAAGGAAGAAAAGGGACTTTGAACCTTGAAAGGGACTGTGAGATTGTCCACCCACATTCCTACGTTTCCTAACAGGCTAGTGATGCAGGGAAGAGGAGATAGAGGGAGGGATGAGGAGAAGAGAGAGAGCGATATGAAGAGTAAATGAGAAAAAAAAGAGTGAGTGCAGAGGAATGAAGTAGCACAGAAAGGACATTTAAATTAAAGCGAGATGCTGGGGGAATGTGTGACATGAATGCTATTCAGCATGGATTATCAAAGTCTCTCTACCTTCACATAATGTTCCTCCTATACATGCAAAGCACACATACAGTACGTTCTCACACTCTGTGCTTTGATGTGGCAGTAACACACATACATGTTGATTTCATCTCCTAATCCCCTATCCTTGACTTACAAGCGAGCTGCCAAACCTAGACGAGTTATCCCCTCGACATAGGCTACACAGTATGCTGTAAAACAAAAACTAAAAAAAAAAAAAATTTTATAGTGAGTCTTTTTTTCCCTCGTTATTGATTTTTATAGAGTAGAGGAAAGGGGGAGGGGGAGGGGCTCCTGGCACCCCGTTATCATTCTAACCCAGATATGTCAGTAGCTATCAAACCTTGTGCTTTTCAGCTTCTCAAAAGACAAACCCAGATATCAGAGGTAGATACTCTCTCCCTGTCTGTGGCTGCCTTTGGCTCTTCTCTGCAAATACTGAGTCTTTTTAGCACTGAGATCCAATACAATTGATGAACAAGTCAAGAAAAAACAGTGATTTGTGCCACAAATAAAAACTAAACGGCTTAGCAAAGAATAAATCACTTTCCCAAGTTCACAATGACCTGCGCCACAATCTATCCCACTGTTCTCAGAACAAAATGCCCAATTCAGATTTACCCATTTAAAAAATAAATATATATTTTTAGGATGCTGCCTGCAACTAAAATACGTCAGACAAGATAGGCCTAAATAAAGCTATGATACATACATTTGGCAGCATATGATTTTGAGTAAAAATGTTGTATAATATCAGCCGATAAAACTATTCAAATTAAATACTTAAATTTTGCTACTGCCAGACATATTTTCTAGATGAAACCGATCTTTTACCTAAGTCTTAGTTTCAGTGTATGGTCTGTAGTCAGCCACTAGGAGGAGAATAAAGGCTCAATAGAAGGAAAAGGGAATGAATACATTAGGAATTCCTTTTTCAGTATCTATGGTGGTGCTTTGCATTTTATAATAGCGTTGGGCCTTTATGTGGTGAGAGAAAAATAAACCCATTTTACGGTCTTTAAGGCTTTATATTTCAGACAATTATAAAAAAAAAACTCGCTCCACTGGCACCAGTGTCCATCGCGGTGTCTCCAAAAAGCCTGTACGCGTTGGATGACTGAACCTCTTGGGTTTGGCAATTGTGTGTTCGGTTCATTTTAGTTTTGAATAAAAAATATCCGTGCTGGCTCCTTTGCTAAAACAGCCCATATACATGACAAGAGAACGTTAGCTGGTTAGATAGCTTTCTTTCAGCCACCATCTATTTCTCTATATGCTTCTAAATCTCTCTCCATCACTTTTAACTTGGTTTTTCCTCCAGTCGTCTCTTTCTCTCAGTGACTCTGCATTTATCACACACACACACACACACACAGACACACACACACACACACACACAGTCGAGGAGGTGAAAATGCAATATTCATCTGTGCTCACCATTAGAGTGGGCCGACTGTGAGGGCTACGGAAATGAAGTTTTAATACAGCCTGAATAATTAAACCACAGGGACCTGTGATGTGACACACACACTTGCATAGACACCAATGCTAAAAAACACACTTGCCTGCAAAGAACCCCTGTGCATCTATCATGTAGTCATATTCCTCTGTGTGTGTGTGTGTGTGTGTGTGTGTGTGTGTGTGTGTGTGTGTGTGTGTGTGTGTGTGTGTGTGTGTGTGCTCTTTTTTCTGCGAATCTTTTTACTTCACATTAGCTCTTCATCAAGCTCTGGCTGATCTTGTAATTATAGCCGCAGTAGGTACATTTGGCATAGCCTGGGTGATAGTCATCACTAGATCCTGCTGGGTGGCACAGGATTACATCAAGGAGAGAATAATGGAGCCATGTTACACCTAACCCTTTGCGTCGCTGAGCTCAACTGACTAGCTTCACATTTCTCTCAATGTCATAGGACGAATAAAGGTGGAGACTTGTTCACAAAATCCCTTTTTAGCAAAATCAGCAAAATATCTCCTCACGAATACGCTACCTCTCCGTACTGTGTGTGAGCTGAAAAGTAAAATCCTGTGTTAATTTCACAGCCTAAGCTCTATGAACTGGTTATGCAAACAAAGTGTATGTTAACATAGTGGGGGGGAGGAGGGTTGCCGTGGTTAGCAACATTCCCGTTTACAGAGCCTAGCCTGTGTATTAACACTGGATTGTTTTTTTCAGAACACACAGTACAGGTAGCTAATTGTGAGAAGATATTCACTGATTTTGACACATAAAGTTTTAATAGGCATTCTCTAGAATTGCTGAATCCACCTTTAACACTTTTCAACCAATTAGTCCAAAAGAGTATCCTTCCAGGCTGCATAAAAGTCACACCGCATAACTCTGTCGTCTTCCCTTAATATAATGTCCTTGTATAGTGTCCTACAAAGAATATTTCTAAGGGTTTGAGTGAGTGAGTGAGTGAGTGAGTGAGTGAGTGAGTGAGTGAGTGAGTGAGTGAGTGAGTGAGTGAGTGAGTGAGTGAGTGAGTGAACGAGAGAGGAAATTTTAGGGAAAGCCTATGAAAAAAAAACATAATGGAGAGAGCTGGAGGAGAGGGACAAAAGGGGGGTGGGGGGGGGGTAAGCTGTGGGATGGTGGGGCTAAAAATAGCCACAGAGAGAAGGAGATCTGAAACATCTGCATGCGAATGTGACAGACTGTGCATGTGTGTGTTCGCCTTTGAGCACGTGTGTGTGTGCACAACACACGACGGCATCCAGGGACACAATCCAAAGCTCTTTTTTTCTTTCCCCAATACAAACACACAAGAAAAGTGAACATGAACACACACACACACACACACACACACACACACACACACACACACACACGACTGAATCAGGGGATTGATTGCGTTACAAGTACTAAAATAAATAAATAATCCAATTCCCTGCATTGTTTTCTATTAACAAATTAAGAGGGATGTACAAGAGAGTTAGCTCAATCCATCTGATGCAATCGCGCTCTTGATTTCCCCAGAGGTGGACAGTGGGATTATTGACTCTTGGACGTGGAAGTGTGTGTGAGAAGTTTCCCTGAGAAAAATGTCAGCAAAAAAAAAATGTGGAAGGGTTGTCTAAAGCTCTTTGAACAGCTAAAGGGAGGTGCACCGCTAACAAAACCCAAAAAACCTAGGGTTAAAAAAAATAAAACGATGGACGATCACAGTCAGGCTTAGATCCATCTGGCAGAGAAAGGGATGTGGTTGCTTCACCCCGTCGCCTTCACTTCCTCTCCATGTTCCTCTCAATTTTTCTTCCCTCCCTTCTTGCCTTCCCCATTCCAACCATGAAGTGCATTTTGGAAAATAAAATGCGTCAGTCTGGATGTAATCTGGCCGCATGTTACTGCCAGGGCTTTTTTCTCTATACTTGTCTCCCCCTCTGCCCTTGTCTTTGTTTCTTTTTACTCTGGTTTACATCTGGTCTCAATTACAGCACCTCTCTCTGTCTGTTTGTCCGCCTGTCCGCTTGTTGCTTGATGAAATGGAGGAAGCACGGAAGGAATGAATTGTGTTTTTGGAACAGCATGGGGGGGATATATTGCGTCTCGCCTCCAGCCATTCTCTCATTTATTTGTTCCCGCTTCTTCCCAGCGTTGTTTTTATTTGATCAAACATGGCTTAGGCACATCTCCTCTTAATTTTCAAGCACGTACGTGTGTGTGTGTGTGTGTGTGTGTGTGTGTGTGTGTGTGTGTGTGTTCATGGGAGTCCATCCATGAGTTAACACAATGCACTTGAGTGGAAAGAGGAAAATGAACAGGCTAATAAATAGCAAGGAAGTAAAAAATGTAGGGGAAGCAAAAATGTGCCGAAAAGATTAAAAAAGGTGTACGGTGATAGAAATAATAAAGAGAGACATAAATGATGAAGAGAAATATGCTGCAAGAGGGAGGCCAGATGGACGTACAGGGAGTCTGCAAGTCGTGACACTGGGCAGAGAAAGATGGCCGCTGCTGTTACATGTTTTTGGGTGAAGGTAAAAAAAAATAAAAGGATGAGGAGAAGGTGTGAAGACAGATATTACCAACAGATAAATACACCAGGGGGGAGAGAGGGAAGGGAGGAGGAAGGAGAGAAAAAAGGAAAGAGTGGATATTATTCAACCACTCGCCCAATCCACCCTCCCCTTCCTCACCCACACGCCCCCTGCAGCCCTGTGCTGCTGGTTGTGCTTTGTCCTGATAAGAACCAGTGACAGTCTCAAACACACACACACACACACACACACACACACACACACACACACACACACACACACACACACACACACACACAGACACACACACACACACAGACACACACACACAGCCACACAAAAGCACACACGTATATCCGTGCACACAGCGAGGCCCCTCAAGCTGCCTTGGCCTACAATCTGTGGGATGTCCTTCTCTGGAGTGAGTGTGTGTGTGTGTGTGTGTCTGTGTGTGTGTGTGTGTGTGTGTGTGTGTGTGTTTGTGTGTGTTCTGCTCAGTGTCTGAGTACCAGCCAGGGTAAACACAGTGTGCCAGAATGTCACGGTCCAGGGCCTTCACACCTCCATCACAAATAACCCTTTCAGCCGTGGAGAGAGAGAGAGAGAGAGAGAGAGGAGAGAGAGAGAGAGAGAGAGAGAGAGAGAGAGAGATGAGAGAGAGAGAGAGAGAGAGAGAGAGAGAGAGAGGAGAGAGAGAGAGAGAGAGAGAGAGAGAGAGAGAGAGGGAAAGAGATAGTGTGTGTGTGTGTGATGAGGGAGGGAGGGAGAGAGAGATAGTGTGTGCAAGAGAGAGAGAGAGAGAGAGAGAGAGAGCAAGTGTTTCTGTGGCTGTTAAAGAATGTGTGGGTAGGCTGTATGATCTTTTGTGTTAGTCCTTCCTTGAGAAAGATGCCGCTCGAGGAAATATATTGATGTGTATTATTATGCTTTGTTCCGAGTGTAGCGGATATCCAGTATGTCTCATTAATGTAGTGTCGGGGGAAAATGTGTCATACACTAACATTACATTTGTGTAATTGGCAACAGCCAGTTGAGCTCAAGTGTGAATAAGCGAGTTAATCTACACGCACAAGTGCAGTGATGCTTTCATACACATAACATGTGTTTTTGAGTGAATCACAAAAAGAAATAGTTCAACATCCTTCCAAATACACCTGTTTGCTTTCTTGGCTAAAGTTAGTTGAGAAAATGAATAACTCTGTCATCACTTTCAGATAAATATGAGGTACACCCAGCAGCTGGTTAGCTTAGCTTAGCATGAACGCCTGGAAATAGGAAGAATCAGCTAGCTTGGCTCGGTTCGAAAGGGAACAGAAATCCACCTAAAGGCACCTCAACAGCTGGCTAAATAACACACTGTATCTCAGAGACAATGTTCTTTGACAGAGGAGGTAACGTCTCTTGGTGTCTCTGCTGGTTGCCTGGCAACAGTTCGTAGCCGGCTTGTTGTCCACCACATAACCAAACCAGCAGCGAATTGTCATTTTTACTCTTTTCAGAATCGACTATATACAACGTATGTAAATACAAAACAGAAATGTTGGTAGGGAGATTTTGTTTCCCTCAGAGTACAGTCTTTACGCTAAGCTAAGCTAACTGGCTGCATAGGCAACGTATGTGCATACATTGGGAGTGACATAGATATTAAGAAAAAGCAAATAAGCTTATTTCCCAAACATGTCAACCATTATTTCATGCCAGTATGAAGGGAGGAGGAAGAGGAAGAACGTGGAGGAAAGAGAAGGGAAGGATGAGATGGATGACTTGGTTTAATGTCACCATGGTGAACAGGAGGAGGACTGGGAGTGGAAGGTGTTGAATTTATCAAAGAGTGAAGAATCCATCACAGGAGTCACACATTCCATTGCCGGACAGACGTGGACCACGCACCAAAATAACTGTTAGAAGAAGACACTGAATAGATGTACTGAAACAGAATGCCCATGAGCCCTGTGAATTACATTTAAAGTGAAGTGCAGGCCGGCATAATGTTCATAAAGAGCTACACATCCTGACAGAAAAGCTGACTTTTGATATAAACACAAACCCACATAACCACATTTGGAAGAATCACAGAGAATGTTAATGTTTTGTATATGATGCCTATTACTCTTTGGGATTTTCCCTCGGTCTGGACCTACAGCCAAGATCAACAATAAAAGCATTGTTTAAAAACCTAAAGGGTAAAACCTGTCCATTGTGCGAAAAGTTAAATTGCAAAGTGACAAAAAAGCAAAGTGAGAGAGAGAGAGAGAGAGAGAGAGAAAGAGAGAGAGAGAGAGAGAGAAAAAAAGAGATTGAATTGGGGAAAAAACGACAGCAAGAGAATATAGCAGGAAAACATTGTGTAGCCACAAATCTCAATCAAGTTAAACCGCCGCCTTGATTGCTCGAGTGAGACGGAGCCCTCGCTTTTTCGCAGCAAAACAAACACGTAAGCATGTCTTTACATAGCAGAGCCCAACCAGCCCGAACCTTCGCCCTGGCACTCATCAAGGCTTTTGGCTCAGAAAAACTCTCTCTCTCTCTCTCTCTCTCCAGGGGTGAAAGAAGGAGAACGAACGGAGGAGAAATAAAGGGGAGAGAAGTGGAGGGAAAAAAATCCGAATTCAAGTTCCTAAAAAGAAAAGATAAGAGACCAATAAAAGAAAGGGGAAAGTTGCACTATGTTAATAAAGGAATAAGACAGAAACTCTAGCCTTCCGTTCTCTTCAGCCTTATTTTTTTGTTGTAATAAAGTAACACTTACTCCTCTCTCCTGCAATTTTCCGCCTGGTCGCTCCTTAATTTGAGAATTTGTTTGTTGTGCCATTGGAGGCACATTGTGGATTCATGCATATTTGATTTGGAAAATGTCACTCATTATATTTATTTTCCTCGCTGCTTACTCTGTGTCTAACCATTTCTTTCTTCCCCCTATCTTGACGCAGTCTGTTTCACAAAAACAAAACCCACACTCCTTGGTTGGCTTGTTTAATACAATTTTTTGGTTGGATTGTTTTTTTTTTTCTTCTTTTGACTTACTTTTGTTTTCTCTCCTTCTACCTGGCTTTCACAAAACACTTATTCCATACAATTTCATTTGGTCGAACAAATTACAGATGGGAGGACGAGGGAGCGCCGGTTATATATATATATAAAAAAAAAGAATTAAAAGAGAGGGAAAAATAAGTCCTCATCGGCAAAACACCGATTCCCTCTGGGTTGCCATGGAAACGCAAGATTGGGATACTGTCTGGATGTGGGAGCGAAAAAAGTAAAAAAAAAACACTCAAGAAAATTGAGGAAAGAGAGGAAGAAATGTTTGATGTTCAACTGTCAAATATCTATTGTATTATTCAGAACGACGACAGTGATGTTTATTGATTTTTATAGGGCTGCAACTATTCTCTCTCTCTCTCTCTCTCTCTCTCATTTTTTCTTAAGCATTTCTGTCAGGCTAGAAATGGAATTATGACAGTGAAGCCGTGGGGGAAGAGAGAGGGTTGATTACGTTGGTATAAAAAAACCTGAACTGCGCACATTTATAAAGTTCAGCTGTCACACTTGGTCCTTGATCCCTGTATTTGAGGACTTTTTGACCAACTGGTCTCTCTTGGTGCGTGTCACACAGCCACCTCTCTCAAACCGCTCTGTGTGTGACAACATCTGTCTGGCCTTTGATCACGGTCTGAAGATGAGGTGTTTCTCTTTAATCCTGTCTACCTGTGATCCTCTGATGCAGAGAGCAGCAAAGGTCTCTGAGTGAAATGTCTGCTTTTAGTAAAGCTCTCACTTCTCTTCAGTGAAACAATGTTATTTGTATTCCAGAGTTAAGCTACCGCGCGGCAAAGAGGAATCGTTTGAGGTCTAAATTAAGGGCGAAAGCGTATGTATGCACGCACACGCATGTCCCTGATGGCTTGACAACGCATTCCCACTTCACCAGCAGATCAAGAGGCAAAAGCATACGGTGTTTATGAAAAGAGATGCACATTTCTTTCTTTAACAACATACAACCAACCCACGGAGGAAGCAAGGTGAAGAAGAAGGATGAGAAAAAAACCGGGGTGAACGAGCATCAAAGTGAGGAAGGATGGGGTAGAGAGAGAGAGAGAGAGAGAGAGAGAGAGAGAGAGAGAGAGAGAGAGAGAGAGAGAGAGAGAGAGAGAGAGAGAGATAGGCCCTGGAGGGTGGAAGGATAAGTCTAGCCTGCAGGAAGAGCTGTACTTGTTGGGGCATTGAGAGTGCAACTAATGGATATGGCAGCTAGGAGAAGGATGATGAATGACTCTACGTGTGTGTGTGTGTGTGTGTGTGTGTGTGTGTGTGTGTGTGTGTGTGTGTGTGTGTGTGTGTGTGTGTGTGTGTGTGTGTGTGTGTGTGTGTGTGTGTGACAGTGCAGATGATGGATTCTCTAGTAGAGCATGTGGTCGGTGGTTTCTCGGGCAGACGAGGTGACTGGAGAGGTCTCTGTGTGTCCACATGCCACAGTCAGCCGGTCTGTCTATCCCTTTCCCTTTCCCCTGCTGCCTCTCACTCTTCCACTCTCTTTTTTTCTCTGCATCTCCCTCTCTCCATCCATGTGTCTCTTTCCCTTTGTCATGCTGTCTCTCTCTTTGATCCAAATGCATCAAATATATATTTTTCACTATCCCTTAAAGCCTCTGAAAACCTGGTCAAAAATAGTTGAAAACCAGTATATGATGTCATAGTCGTGTGTATATATATTATATGCTTTTTACAAACATCTGATTGAAAATAAATGTTCATATATATTCTAAAACTTACAAAAGAAAAACAGCTTTTTTTACTGTGTAGTTTGAAAGGACTGTGTGGGTGCCTGGCTGTATCAAACAGTCTCCATTGCAACCATCATTGTTTTTATAGAACCTTTAGGGCGGGGAACTGCCGTGATTGGTTCAATTTTTATTTTTTTTGTATAATAGGAACCTCCTCATCTAAACTGAATTTCTGTAAAGTTCATTTGGATTTATAAATATACCTAACTCTAACTCTAACTATCATGAAACTAACTCCACCAAATAACAAAGTTAGAAGGAGCCTGTGGATTTGGGTTTACAGGGGATAGAGCAAAATGTTTTATATCTACATTCTTCAAAAAACGATAATGAGGAGAAGATGAAGACCTTACACCAATACGTTCCGCCTCGTCCTTACTCAAGAGCCCTTCCCTCTCCCTGTCGTTCACCGATATTAAAACCCAGTTGAAATGTTTACTTGAACATCTTGTTTTCCCTCCCGATTTGTTCCCTTTGGTCGCTGCAGGCCCTTCCTGTTTATCCATCCGTTGCCCCTCTGGCCTCTCTCGGCTCAGAGAATGTGCTAGCCGGCGCTCGCCCCATGTCTTGCAGATGGGCGCACTAATCCGCTAACATTAGCTCCGTGAGGCGTGACGCCTGGGCCCGTTGTGTTGTTTTAGATGGGCACGGGGAGGCTGAGGGCTTTAGCATGCTAGTCTGGTTGTGGATTCTACACTGCTCCGGTCGCGACAAGAGATAAAGAAGAAAGTAATTGGATAAAGGTTGACCAATTAATAAAGGCCGGTGATTCGGGCCGCGCCAACAAGGGGGGGGGGGCTTTAATCTGCATAAAGATAACAGGCAGAGTCAGACCAAAGACATAAGGAGATAGGGTGGAAATGTGTGTGTGTGTGTGTGTGTGTGTGTCTGTGTGTACGAGGTATCAATCAGATAAAGCACAGGCATGTCTGTCAGTCACTTGGGAGAGTGCAGTGGATTTACATCCCTAAGTCCATTTGAGAAGATATGAATTTGAATACATTTTTCCTTCCAGTTAATAGACGCTAGATTGTGTCTGTGTGTGTGTGTGTGTGTGTGTGTGTGTGTGTGTGTGTAAGAGAGAGATTGGAAGAACAGAGAAAAAGCCCAGTGAAAGCATAGAATGGCAGTGTGTCCATCACTAATATCCTTGTATACACTCCAGCAGTTGACAAACACTTGTTATGCCTTGCATGTCGCCTGCTGTACGATTGATATTAGCTTTTATGCTAATGCAGCATTTGGCTATGTCAGAACAAGGCAGTATTTCCATACACAGTCATTCATCCCGGGCCTGCTTATGGCCTTATGGGCCACGACAGAATTATTGCTGCACAGTACACAAGCTGTTGTCAGTGTGCCAAGAGCCACTATAACACATACAGACAGCAGACACACACAGCGGGGAGATGTGAGGAAACCCCTGAGGCGCAAACCAAAGAAGCTGCGAGGGTAAAAGGTGCATGTGTAGCGCAGTACAGTCTGGGCCTATGTAGTGTATAATTTGTGTTTGCATGTTGGAGAAATAACCAAGCTCTCAGTGTGTAATTACAGCCACAGCATGGGTAAAAAGAAAAATGGTTATATCGCAAGGAATTATAGTACATTTGCTCTAATCTGTGCATTTAAAAAAACTACATTAAGAAAAAATTAATCTCATGAGTTGCATTTTGGAGCTATCGTACATTTATGTTAAGAAAAATACGCAATTGCAGGAGGTCTATAAAAAATTACTTTAAAAAAATGGCCGCAATATGCATATACAAAAATGCAGTGTGAATCTTACCTCGGAGATGTTTACGCGTCCCTCCTGGAAAGAGCAGTCGTTGGCGTTCTGGGTGCACATGTGGCGGTACTTGCACCAGTGGCAAGGGAAGGAGCCGTTCACACAGGAAAGGCAGCTAAGACAGAGAGAGAAATTTACATTAGAAAATGTACAACTACTGACTTCGGATCAGTGGTATCTCAAACTTTGTGTTAAACAAAGGGGTCCAGAGCCAGTTTAGGAGCATTTAGAGTGGACTTAGTTTTAAAGTTTTATAATGTGGAAATCTCACATTTCCCTCTCCTTCTTTATATATTTTGTAAAAGGTCTTGTTTGTCTAAAGGTAAGAACTTTAACAGGCCCAAGTTGTTAGCGCTTTGTATGGGGATAAATGGTAGGCCCTACTGACAAATATAATTAAGGATAAGCTGAAACGTAAATACCCATTACACTGTGTTCTTCTTAATCTTGGCCTTTTGTCATTAATCCCAAATATGGATTTTTCTTACCCATCAACTATTTTAGCCTCTTCCTGCCCTCATCTCCCTCATTCATTACTGTCAGTTGCTTGCTGCTTCTATACGTTCAATGATTCACAATCGACCTTGCTCTCTGCATATATTTTCTCCTCTTTCCCCCCCTTTCCCTATACCTCCGCTGTATCATTCTCTTTATCCATTCAGCTTTGAGCCTTTGCTTTCTGTCCCTCCGTCTCTCTGCCTCTCTCGCTCTATCCATCCCTTTCATTCCCTGCCGTTTCATTTTAAAAAGCTCTCCCCCCTGTTCTTTGTTTAAAGCTCCCTTTCATCCGTGGGGCTGAGAGCACTCCACCATTTTAAATTCACCTGCTTTAGCCGAGGCTAGGTACAGATAGACAGCCTGAAAGAGACGGATGGGAGAAAGGAGAGAGGGAAAGAGAGAGAGGGAGAGATCAAAAGGAGGTGGATTTCCCTGAGAGAGGTGGAGACGCCAGGTATCGTGGGAGAGAGACGGGGGAGAAGTGGGGGGTGTAGGCTGCCGGGAGTCTCACGGGAGGCTACACTAGAAACACTAGGTTGGGAAGAGCACAAGTGTATGTCTGTGTGTGTGTGTGTGTGTGTGTGTGTGTGTGTGTGTGTGTGTGTGTGTGTGTGTGTGTGTGTGTGTGTGTGTGTGTGTGTGTGTGTGTGTGTGTGAGTGAGTGAGAGTGTTCACATCTAAGGGACCCACGGAGGAGAACAAGTTCAAGTGCACAGTTTATCAACAGAACTTTGTGTTATTGGTCGCAGCCCCGGAGACATACTTATGCAACAAGCAGTATCTCATTCTGTGGCGAAACATTATCTAACTCAACCATTTTATTACGAAGCTTATTGTAGTTCGGTTTCATTGTTTCTTGCGTGTGACTCATTTAGCTTTAATGGTTTGTGTGAGCATATGGTTTATGGCGAATATAATAAAATACTTCATTCAATACAGTCAAGGTAAGCAAATCTGAATCCACAACAATAAAGGAGCAGAGTGGATAAGCTTAACTCACACAGCCTGATTTGTATTCACACACATCTGTGTTCGGTGAATTTTGCGCATCTGTCTCAACTGCTTTGAGTACACTTCCGGCAAGCTCTCAAGTGTGTTTTAACCCCCGCGTAAAATGCCAACTTCCCTTTCCCTCATCCGCATGAAAAATGAGGGCTTTAGCTCTTCAGCTCTGAGATGGGAGCTCAAATACGATTCCATCGAACCCTGACGTGGATTCATTTGGATCAATTAGGGCCGCTCGTTTGTCAGGTGCGCACTTTAAGTGATCGTTTCCAGCCCAGACCCCTCCTTTTTGAGCAAGATCAGAGGCTGGGGCTTAATTCAATCCCACTGCCGCTTTAATTGACCAATTTAGCATTGCGCTGAGAGAAGCTGTCCATTTACAATGAGGGATGTGCAGCTAAGGAAATAACAGGCCTCTTAATTCCACACGAGAGCAAATAGAAGATTTGTCAATGTTGCCAACAAATGGAGGGAAAGCGATTATGCTACGCTAGGATAGGTTAGCGAATGCATACAGTCAAAGAGCCGAAGTGGGGGTTTTGCTCAATGTTTTTACCCTAAGTGAGTTGGTAAGAGACAGAAGCAGGGCTGTCTATGCTGAACAAAAGAGAGCAGATGACAATGCTGGTGCAAGACGAATGACCATGTGAAGTGGAAGTAAAGTTGAGCTCACTACTTTGAATGTCAAAGGGTCCTTTTTTTTTTGTTGGGGGCCCAACCAGTGCATACGTGCTAATCAAAATACAGTACAGTGTCAATTTAACACAGCAGGTGACCAGAACCAAACGGTGACCAGAACAATGTAAAGTCAGTAGTTCACACACCCGTCAAAACATCTGTCGCTGAGCCCTGATAATAACTATTTTGATCTGGACTTTTTATCTTTTATTCATGTCAGATCAACCTTGTTAGTGTACTAGTGACTTTGAAATAATGAGCAAAATATCAGCAGGTAACCACTGCCTACTTTTTTGGGACTTTTATGATCACGCCCTTTGAAGAAAAAAAATACGGTGCCATTACAAGGCCAGAGGTAGGCCCTGTCTGACAACCCCCTACTGCTTGCACTTTGGTTCCTCAAACTCACCCAGGACCCCCCTGTCACGTACTGCCTTAGGATCTCAAAACCTCTCTTTTAGCCTGGACGCAAACCCTTTACAGGAAAAGCCCACCCAAGGCAATTTGGGGACGTTCGATAAATCTTTGTCTCCTGTCCGGGGGTGGGCTCCCCTTTATCAGACCCCCCAGTATCTACTTATTCCGGCTTGCTGTCACTGACCATTGCTGTTAGCCACTGAGAGGCTTGAAGTGGCTGCAGACACGCTTCCCGTATGGCCACGCTCATAATGCTAATTTAATGCGTTCATATTCAGATGCTAATCGAGCTATGCTTTTTTTCATTCTTTTTTCTTTTATCAAGGGTCTGACACAATAGGCTGTGATTTCCCTCTCTCCTCTATCAGTTTGGAGTGCTAAATAAAATCCGCTCCCCCAGTGAGGTGCGTTTCACACTCCCATGCTTGGCAAAATGAGTTATTTATTGGCTACTATTCATTTCAAAGGAGTGGAGGTGAATAATTCAATGGCCCTCTACAATCGTCTATCCTATCATTACTGGATCCCTTTCAAATGTGAGGGGGGTTGATAAAACACGGAGGGACTAGTATTCATGAACATAATTTTATTAATGCATTTTTGGAGGGATCAGTGTGCAGTGTAAATTGTGAAATCTCAACGTGCCTGTCACAGGGCCAGAAAATTGCAGCCACAAATGGAAAACTAACGGCTTGAAATTCATCGCGGAATTCTGCCAAATCTTTTCAACTGCAGTCATTTTCTCAGATTTTTTCTGGGATCCACAGATTTTTACAATCTTTTCTATAAAAAAAATCTCTTCCTATGACATTCAAAACACTTTTTCTCCCAATTACTCTAAGAGCACTCTCAATCACACAACAAATGACCCAGCCACTGCCCGAGTCTCATTAAGTGTAGCGAGAAAAGGTGCTTCAAACTGCCGTATACAGGCAGTTAAACCTCAATTCACTGCCAGACTATCCTCCCTATCTTTAATAAATTGGGGGCTGTGGAATGATAAAAAGCGTATGGAAATATTTAATTAAGGAGAAATCATGGCCGTGGGTGATTTTCTATTTCAATTTCGACAACCCTTAAACTGAAACAGTGGGAATTCTAATTAGATTAATACCCCTATGTAAATGAATTGCATTTTTGAAAAGGCAGGGGCCACGACGTAATCAGTTGAGTAAATAAGCAGGAGGGGTGTGTGTGTTTTGGGAGGCGGGGGTTGGGTGTAAGTATGTGAGTTTAAAATAGTAGGCAACATGATAGGGCTATGCTAATGTCAGGCTCATTTCTTTACTTATTAAATGTGTTAATGTTAGCACTATACATATGTTATATACACACCCAGACAGTCCAATACATGATGAGACTGCAAAAAATTGATTTACAGGAATTATTGAAGGCACAGATGATGACTGAAGTTCTGAAGTTCCTGCTCGGAAATGTGTTTTTGTACATCTTAAGAATCCTTCTCTGTGTGAAAGCCTGCAGTGCTTTGAGCATAGGCCCATTACAGGACATTTTAGCTCTGTAAAGAACGACCAAGCAGTCTGGAAATGGGGGGCCTTGGCGTGCGGCTGTGTGGGCCTGAAGTCATTACGCCAACGACATTACTATTATATATATTTCTATATTAGTCTGATCTCATCAGTGGCCACATACACACACTGATGTCCGGGGGGGCACAGCCGCTATGCCGGCCGGACCTCCAGCTCCAAATGGGATTCTTATCTCAGCATCTCTCGTCGCCATCGGAGTCGCTGCTCGAAAAGATGCAACGTGCCCTATCTGTAACTTCATTAAACGTGTCCATTACATCACTCGGAAGGCTGTATTAGATCAGCCCGGGGAGCGGATTTAATCAGAGTTCATTGGGGTAATTTCATCAAATGGACGATTCCCTCGTATGCCTCACTTCTCGTACATTTCTGACACTTAGTTTGTGAGATCACTGCTGGATTATGACCACTAATTTGAAAACATCCCCATGTTATACCTTTTTCCTTAATTTTGGGATTTCTATTTTAATAAGAAATTATTTTTGCTTACTGATTTACATTGGATGCGAGATGTATCCTAGACAGTAAACAGCACGGGGGGAGTAAGAGCATCTAGCGTCATAGAGAAGTGATTACTGGAAGTGACTTAACTATGAGATGACATTGTAAGCCACCACACCCTTAACCAGCGGAGCTAATCATTGTTGTTGCGACTGGGGGGGATTTTCAGTAAGAGGCCAGGGTGTAGCTAGTTTAGAGGTCACAGTAACGGATTAGGTGTCCAAGAGATTCAGGGGGCTTCAATGAGCTGTAGGTGACAGAGAAGAGAGAGAGAGAGGTGTGGCTGTGCATGTCTGTGTGTATATGCATGTGTATGTGTGGCCGTGAGTGTTTGCTGACAATCCTCGAAGGAGGCTCCTCTAACATCCAGAGGGGGGGCCTAGGATTGAGCCCTGCTGTACCCCCAGGGGCCTCAGAGCCATCTGCTGCCCTGAGGCTAATACCCCAGCAGACGTCCCCAACCTTCCCCTGGATCAACCATGGACAGACTGGAAGGAGGGTATGGGGTGGGGCGGGGTTGAGGATTCTTTCAGCTCGCAGGGGGGCATAGGGCCCGTCGGGATAGGTCTGACCTAAGGGTGTGGCTCCATGGGTGGTGGTGGTGGAGCTTTTTTAGCAGAAGGTGGATTAGGAAAGGTGGTGATTGGGCAGATATTTTGAGGGTATCTGGTTTGTGATAGGAAGAATAACTCATCATTTCACCAGCAGCATATTCTCTTTTGTCTATGTTGTATAACTATGTTTTTTTAATGGGGGGTTGAGGGGGTCAGTGGATGTGGGAGTAGTTGGGAGAGCTTTGTGTGTGTGTGTGTGTGTGTGTGAATATATGTTGTGTTTTGTCATGTCTGTATATTTGTGTTAAGGAACCCCTCAAAAATGTGATGATTTATACTTCTTAATTCATTAAGTCCCAAAGTGCTTTTTAAAGGCTCCCAAAAAATGGAAGTATTTGTTTTATCAAGTGAGGAAGAGGTATAAATGAGGTTATTAGAGTCTGTGATTTGCAAGCGTTATGGTAGAGCATCGCATAATGAATTAATCATTGAAGTATTATTAGTGTGGGTCGTGGGTTATGATAATAAGACTAGAATTACCATCTCACATCACAATCATTTCTCATAGACGGCATGTTCGATTTTTTCACTTTAACGGTAATGTAAGCCTGCTGTGGAGGCCAGAGGGGGCTGGGATATTTGTTTGAGAGTGTGTGTGTGTGTATGTGTGTGTGTGTGTGTGTGTGTGTGTGTGTTTTATACTGTATATCTCATGGACTGTAACATAAGACAGCCCCTATGTAGAGTGGACAAATACATCATCTCTTTAGAGAACAAGAGGAAAGGGACTCAAACAAGATTTTTTTTTTTCAAACAGAAACATTCTATCAATGTAACTTACGACTGGTGGACGCTGCAGTTGTAGAAGACAAAGTCGACGCTGGCAAACTTCTTGCCCGTCTCCTTGGATTTCAGATAGAGCTTCACCACCCGCTTGTCACCTGCAACAAACAGATACATGACAAGTATAGTTAGAATAACACCATCAACGTCTTATAGAAACATATAACATTAGTTAATTACAGCAAAACAATAAAGTAATGTGACAAATAGTGTGCTAAAACAATTAAGTCACTGTCACAATGTCAGACTTGAAAGATTTGAATCTTCACTCGGGTGACCTCAACAGATAACACACACGCACAAAGACACTGTAGCCTAGCAACACGGCGCTCATGTCACACCCACAGTAGGGTGGCATTAAAAATAGCAGCACCAATCAGTGGTGTGATGAGAACTCATAATAGGGCATAATGGGCTTAGTTGATGAAGTACCGAGATGTCGCTTTGAGGAAAAGTTTCCAGCGCACGACATGTTTTCAATGTCTTTGAAATTCCGCTACCAAACACGTTTTATCGTCTCTGTGGCTTGACAGAATTGGACATGAAACAGGTGCATTATCTATGGAAGGGAGAAGAAAAAACACCCAGATATTTTTAAATATAACAATAAACCACACTGAAGTCGCCGCTTTGAAAAGAAGTTAGCAAAAGAAAACAGTGTCGGTTTGGATAGGAGAAATAAATAAAGTGAAACTGACAATGCTGCATAATGCATGATAATGGGAATTCAAAAACAGTTCTATTTTCAGTAAATACATGTAGACTTGAGTTTGGGTCTCTGAAAGGGATACGGACGAGCGTTATTGGTGATGACAAGGTGTTCTGAATATAGACGCGCTGAGCTAATCGTCTGGTAAGATTACATTTCTCCTCTGGTCAATGCACCACTTTGGACTTGGAGTAAGCGTACAAAAAGAACCCTTTGGAAAAAGACATCAGCCTGTGGTGATAAACATATAGAATCCAATGCTATAGACAGGCAGCAGGGTGTAATAAGGGGTGATGACATGAACAAAAAAACACTAGAAAGTGTTGTGAAAAAATACTACATAAAATAGTCAAATGGAACAAGGACAACCACACTCTAAACCCAAAAGTAGTGTGAACTTGATTTTGTGACTTTTTTTTCCCTTTGAGTTAAAACAACTGATAATCATTTATTCATGTTAACTTTGTTTTGGATTACGCAAGCACTACTTAATTCACAACACAGAAAGAGTCCATAACCATGTTGCACACATATATAACATCAGAAAATCCCCACATCCATACCACTGCTACTACCCAGTGATCTCACTAGCCCAGATGACTTCATCCTAAACCCATTGCCCTTCCCGTCCCCACCTTTGTTCCTGGTGATTGGGATGACGTCCCGCACGGATGGCGACAGGCAGAAAATGTGTCCACCCTGGATCCGCCCCTCTGTCTCCACGTAGTCCTCGAAGGAGCAGTTGACCCCCGCTGACAAATCAGGCACGTTACGAGCCTCCAGGACCAGCTAGAGAGAGGGGGGGGGGGGTGCAATCAGAACAAGATCAATGGAAGGACATGGTGTACATGGATTGTTATAAGATATGACATGAGGGTTAATGGGTGTTCGGGGGTTGGGGTGGGTTGAAGCGTTGGTATGTGTGGAGCACTTTGAGTGTGTGTGTGTGTGTGTGTGTGTGTGTGTATGTGTGTGTGTGCGTGTGCGTCAGTCAGAGCTGCTATTACAGCAAGGTTAATGTGTACGTGTTAATGTGCAGAGAGAGAGAAAGTGAGGCAAACTGCGATCAGTCAAACCTATGTGGTTATATTAAAAGGAGCCGCTGACAGAATCGGAGCTCTCACGTAGGTGCGCACACACACATGCAGGCTTACAGATTTCCATGATAGGAGATGGGCAAGACAGATGAAAGATGACATTTCCTTTCTACACATACATGGTCAGCAGTTGCATCCTCCTAACAATAAAACGGTGGGACTTGTTTAACAGTTCTCCCTGTTGTTGTTGTTCCCCGTTTGTAACTCTAGGCGTTTTTAAAAGATAAGAGAAATAATGCAAGACCTGCTCTACTCTGCAGAAACTGTAGTCCGGATTTTAATTGTGTTGAGACTTTACAATTCACTGCAGTCTCTAATGTAAATCGTAGTGGCCCAATTAGATCGGAAAAAGCAGGAGACTCTCCTGTTTTGTATACTTAAGTAGATAAATATTGTATTTCGTAGAACATTGTTTGGAAAGGTGTTTTCCCCTGCTTCACTTGTGCATGTACACCTGGCGTATACCTAAAGACCTATGTGTAAAGATAATGACAGCGCATAAAGGGCAACGAAAATATTTCCTATATTTCTTAAAGTTATACTCTGTAAGATTTTTATCTAGTTAACCGTTCCTAGCTATCAAATAGTGAGTTCAAACAATGGTGATTAAGCGTATGACCCACTGATGAAAGCGCCTGTATTTTGCTGCTTTGCCCCAGTAATACTATGGGACAGTGTAGGCTACGTACCTGGACTTCAGACATGGTGACGGAGATATTTCCGGGCTGAACGCTGAGCTCCACACACTGCCTCTGGTCAGACGCAAACCTCTGGGGCTCGCCGGCACGCTCACAGCGGTCCTTGCGTGAACACCTGGGTGAAGAAGGGAACGATAGAGAAGAGAAGGGAGGAGAAAAAGGAGGGAAAGAACAGATGAGTCAGAGACAAAGAGGTGAGAGGAGGAGAGAAGAGACAAAAAAGGATTATGAGCGACTGTAAAGCTAATGTGACAATCGTATTAAGATGACAAACATGCAAGGCCGTCACTTTAACACAGAAATGGGAGCCGTAATGGAAGACAAATAGGCTAATAGCTTTCCTCCTCCGCCATTACTGTAGGCCTTTACATCATTACCTTATTGGCCCTGACGTTTGAGCAGGAACCTCTACGCCATTTGAACATTCAGTCTCCCTAATCTCTTTTCAGTTTACAGCCCTACCCAATTCAAACTTGTTGGGAAGATATACAGACGGTCGTTAAAGTTTCCCCTGAACCGTAAAAATGATACAATCCCTACCAGCCCGAATATAAACGGGGTCAGCAATTTCCCACCACACTTAACACGAGACCGACTGATCGTGTTAAAAGGAAATCAGCATACAGGCCCGTACCGTTAGCGGTTTTTACTATTAGCTATTCATAATGCATTAGCTATCACTTTACCTTCGTTCGCGCTAACAACAACTGGTCCCAGTGGGGCATGGGGGAAAGTGCTGATGTGGAGCTTTGCAAGGCCTTAATAATAAGAGAGAGGCAAGGGGAAAAAAATGCTAACTGCCTCCTAGGTGCAGCGGCTCCCCACCCCCTCACTTAGTTAGCCTTCACTCGTACTCGCCAAGAGAAAAGCTGTCGCCAATCGCTCCCTCGAGAGTCACTAACACACACACACACACACACACACACACACACACACACACACACACACAGCCTTAACACCATCTTAATTTCAGCCGAGCAGAGATGCAAAGGTATGTGCATGTTTACTCATTACGGTTCTCCTGCTCCGCTGGTGTGTGACGATTGTGAAATTGTGTGTATGAAGTGTGCCCGCTTGTCTAGAAACACCTGCATTTGTGTATGCGTCCTTGTGTATTCCCCATTCAATTCCACTGTTGATTGAAACTACCATGGCTCTTAATAAGATGTGGCTAAAAGCACCAGAGGGCCGAAACAAGGCTTGTAAATCATTTGCGTATTCATTCTCGCCCATATTGTCAGCAAGAGTCTCAGCCAGATTTGACAGCACTATCAGGTAAGAAAATGGACAAACTGCATTGAATAGACAAGATCAGAAATGTGCCTAAACAGAGTCATCACTGGGTCAAGTCAATCAAGACTTTTTGAATGATTTCTAAGATATGTGTGTGTGTGTGTGTTTGTGTATACAGTATGTCTCTGTGTGTGTGTGTGTGTGTGTGTGTGTGTGTGTGTGTGTGTGTGTGTGTGTGTGTGTGTGTGTGTGCTTGTGTGTGTGTGCGTGTGTTGAAATGGAGAAACACAGATGTTGTGTGTGTGTGTGTGTGTGTGTGTGTGTGTGTGTGTGTGTGTGTGTGTGTGTGTGTGTGTGTGTGTGTGTGCCTTGAGGAAATGCAGGTTTGGTGATATGTTTTGTAAGTTTAATTAACCCACCAAGAGATGGCATTATGCCAAATGCTTGGGGTGTTCCGAATGTGGATTAACATCCTGTCACCTCTCAATAACACGTAACCGTACTCACACTGTGTGTACGCAGTGCACATGCCCTCAAGTCACAGGGAGGAAATGGAGAGATTACATACAGATGGTGTCTTGTGTTGTTTACGCACCTAACCCTATAGAGCAGCGTTTCTCAAATCTCTCATAGAGTACCACTTGTACTACAGGCTTTAGGTCTGTCCAACACAGCTTAAACAAATCAACAGCTCGTTATGAACACCTTAAGATACCCCACAACAAGCTGATCAGTTCAGTATACTTAAACAAATAAAATAAAGGGTGGTAGGATGGCCTAAGACTCGAAGAAGAGGGGCCTACCAGTAAACATGAGGTCGCTGGTTCGATCCCCAGCACCGGTACTTGTAATACTAGTGGTGGCTGGTATTACATCTACGGGGCCCACCATCACAACCATTGTGTCTTTGAGCAAGGCACTTAACCCCAAACTGCTCCAGGGACGCTGTACTATGGCTGACCCTACGCTCTGACCCCCCCTGAAGTGTGGTAACTTGACATATGCGTATGGGGATATGCGAAAAGCCTCATTTCAATGTGCCTCGTGTAAATTGACTAATAAAGATAATTTAACTTAACTCCAGGAGAGGTTTGAGATACACTGCTATAGAGGAAAAGAAAAGAAAACACTAGAAATAACTAATCCTAAATCCTAAATTACAGAAAAGTTCCCACGAACAGAAGGTATTAAAAGTACACGTGCAGTAACCATGTTCACAACACACACACACAAAGCAATCTCAACATGACTAAGTATATGGGATTGTCTGTGATGTGGGCTGCCAAGCCAAGTGTTATTTATGTGCTATTAACAGGTTTAGCCAGTTGACACAGAATAAATTAATCTCTACTGGCGGGCGCTATTCAAAATCGTAGAAGTGAGATTTGTTCTATGAATCATATTTATGTGACTAATTAAAAAGGTGTTGCAGGCTTTTCACTAAAGCTATTAACAGGTGTTAAAAAACAACAACTATAAAGCAAAGACAGATTTAAATGTAAATCCAACGGTACAACCGGAAAATAACTCAAGACATCTTCAATATAATAAGAGACCCAAACTTTGCATTTACCCACTCTCTCACCCTTTTTTAAATAAATAAACCTTTTGCGTTCTTTACTATGAGGCCCTATAAGTTTTTAAGAAACCCTAACCCATATGACACTGATTTTAAGTGGATAATAACTTAAAAAATGACCACAAGAAGAGCACATCTGGATTGTATTTTATGGTGAATTCTCCGGGCTCACTAAAGGCTCCTGAGCTTAATGCGTAACCTTTCAGCTGGGTGCATCATCCACTCCAACATGACCAGCTGACATACCTAAAACAGTTAGTCTACAATGATCTACTGTAAAGAGCTGCATGTGGCGGGGAACCAGGGTGAAGTAGGTTAATGTGTGTGCATGTGCGCGTGTGTGCGTACGTGTACCTGTGCGTGTGTGTGTGTGTGTGTGCGTGTGTGTGTGTGGTACTTACACATTGTGGAGGACACACCATCCACAGTGAGGGTCTTTGGAGCCCAGACACTCCCCACAAGTGGTGTATTGCTCGCAGCTCTCCACTGGAACTCTCACCACCTAGGGAGACAGACAGAGAGAGGTGATGAGCAAATAATTAGTATCCTCGTTTGTAATCAAACCTCATAAGATGGGGCAATCTCTACAGCTGGATGAATTGAGAGGAGAATTTGACAGCCATCACAATGGTTCAAGTCAGCAAACGGTGTGTGTGTTTTGTGTCCGCCTGCATGGACTATTTCTGTCATTGAAAGGTAGGTGGTCGGTGAGAAGTGTGCGTGTGTATGTTTCTGTGCTTGTGTGTGTTCCGGTGAGCGATTCCGGTCCGGCGGTGTGTGACAGCCTCCAGTGAAGCGTCTACACAGGAGAGGCCTCGCTGTGAATGCTGGGATACCTGACAGGTGGCCATGGCAGCAGCACTGTGATCGACAGGTGACCTCAAAAACCCATGGGAGGCAGAGGAGCAGAAGGACCTGCAGTGTGTGTGTGTGTGTGTGTGTGTGTGTGTGTGTGTGTGTGTGTGTGTGTGTGTGTGTGTGTGTGTGTGTGTGTGTGTGTGTGATGCATCAGAGACGGAAGGGGAATTGCAGTGCCTGTACAGAATCTGTGCAACAATACCATCGTGCATCTATGTGAAAGATGTGTGTGTGTGCGTGCGTGCGTGTGTGTCTCTGTCATTCACAGCCATAGTGGACGTACGACCTTGGTGACAGGCTACAGATGTTGCTTAAGAAACAAGATCAAGTTAGTCCTTCACTCTTGTTAAAGGTGACGACAGATGGTTCACAACATGGCCCCAATGGGTCTCAAAGTGTGTGTGTGTGTGTGTGTGTGTGTGCGTGCGTGTGCGTGCGTGCGTGTGCGTGCATGCGTGTGTGTGTGTTGCAAGATATTCACCAGCACTTAAGTATGTTTAAGTACGTGACAGACAGATTGCTAGCATATGCGCAGAATGCTAGTGTGCAACAACGTAGAGGCGCGCTTTAGTTTGGGGTGTGCATATGTGTTGAAAGTGTCAGCACACAACATTCAACTTTTCTTCACCAACGGGGCCTCCGAGTTGACGAGTGGCTTGATCCCTGTTTCATGATGTGTGTGCATGTGGTGGTATCAAATTGCCACGGCAGACTACATGAGCTGGCCGATCATAAAAGTCACCGCATTTAGCAACCCTATCCCTTGGCTAACCGTTAAAGCATGGACTCATACATATAAATACACACAAATTATTAACAAGGAGAAGATGTGCCAAGTAGTATGTTGAGACTAAAGTAGGATCTATACAGTGGAGGCTGAGTTTTTTCATGGGTAGGGACGGGAGGGGGATGGGATGGAGAGATGTAAGGAGAGATAAGAGTTAAAGAAAAACATATGGCAGAAAGAGAGAAAGAGCTTGAGGTATAGGAGATGAAGCCTGGTTAGCTCTGCAGGACGGAAACCAGGTGCGCAAAGGAACGCAGCACTGGAATATTAAACTGAGGGCTGGGATTCCTATGTGAGCTTCAAGTCTACACATATATACCAAGATATGACATTTTTCCAGACAATTGTAAACTCAGTAGTACAGAAAAAGAAGATGGTTACATTGTGTCTCCTTGGAGCTAGAGATAAAATGGTTAGTCATGGAAATCTGTTAATATGCCTAGCAAGCAACGCTGGGTTGATGGATTGCTACAAAGCCTGGCAATGGATAAACGTACCTACGTAGTCAAGTGTAAGTATACCACTTTTGAAAAGGTCTGGGACTCATTTGTGAAATTTCTGGGAGGGTGGGGGGCGGTTTACTAGAGCCCTGTAGTGTATTGCTGTTCATGTATTTTTTGTATTATATTTTTTATGTTTTTACTTGAACTTTACTTGACTTTTCTTGTTTTTTCTCTCCTCCTTTCAATATGATGTGACTTCAGTAGCTTCCCTAAGTACCATCATAGAACATGCCTTTCAATCACTGCATTGAGAATGCTCTTTATGTGTTTGTTTCTGTGTGCCTTTTTGGTGTTTAATGTTTTTTGAAAGTGATGAGAAGTGTATGTTTTCGTATACGCATCTGGAAATTCAATAAACACAATGTGTCAACAAAAAAAAAGGAAAAGAAAAGAAAAGAAAAGATATGCCATGATGGGAACTCATTTATGCTGCCTGAAATGTGTTTTATCATCAGACTGACTATGGTGCTTTTGGACTGAACAACACTGCAAAACAGAGGGCAGACTAGACAGACCAAAACACTAGACACCGCGTGCCCTCTTTTTTTCTTTTTTCACATTTATTTATTTCCATTACTCTGTTTTTCTGCTACACAATGTCCTCTCTGAGATCCATCCATCTACTAGCATCTCATTCATTCCTTCCACAGACTAAAACACGGCGTTCTTCTCCCATCTCAAGTCAATACAGACCCAAAGTACAGTAGCCTTTTTTTTTTCCACTGGCTAGCTGCCCAGAGAGAGAAAGACGGATGAAAATGATGCAAAATGAGCAATGGTGGTGATCAGAGGAGGAGGGAGAGGGGAGAGGGGAGGGGGGGGTCATCTACTGGAAGTGCTGGATGGATGGATGAATGGAGGGAAAGAAGGGGATGTAATGGAAGAGACACACACACGGGGACGAATGGGCGAGGACATTGTGCTGAGTAGATGGGATATGGTGGCGGACGGGCCGCTATGTGTCACTGTCAGAGCGAGTGTGTGAGTGTAGTTCTCATCTGAAAAAAGGAGAGAGCTGGAAGAAGGATGGAACAAGGGATTGGTGTGTCTTAGATAATAAAAGGATGACAGGGGGGGGGGAGTGAGAATGAATGAGCAGATAATGGCTAGACGGGGGGGGGGGGGGGCTATAGAAAGAAATCATCACAGAATGTCTAGTGTATGTATAGTTTATGACTGGACAGAAAAAAAAGGAAAATGGAGAGAATAGAAGGAGCAAGAGTGTGGAGCGTTACATTGTATCATCGTGGACGCAATACCAACCCACCCCCCCCCCCCACTCATCTCCATAAATCATTATGACTCTGATTAAGGACAATAGTGCACATAAATCATACTAACACTATGGGTCCTTGGTGAGCAAGGCAAGCATAACCTTATCACTGACCCTGTAGGTGTTATGACGGATATGGCCCTATTGTTCACAATTGTTCCTGTACTAGCGGTGGTGAATACCCAACGGGCCTCTATTCATTGGGAGTGGCACGGAGCTGTTGATGTGGTATGATGGCAGTTTTCTTTCCCCACTGGAGCTATAAAATGTTTTACAGGGAGCCGTGGAATGTACTTGCATAACTGCATGTAGATCCAAAATAATGTTTGCCTGCATGCGTTTGTGTTAGGGAATACTGCTTACACATATACACACCCACCCTGCCCTCGCCGTCTCCCTCTCCTCTCTGTCTCTCTCGATGGCTCTTTTAATGAAAGCCAATTCCCCCTTACAGCGTGCCACATTACTCCTTTAAATGACCTTATAAACCAAGGCCCCCGCCATATCCACTCTCTTGCCATCTCCTTATTTACAAGAGCCATCCAGCGCTGTAACTCAATTTCTCCTTTCCTGCGCTCTCTCTCTCTACTTCCCCTTCTTGTCAGCCCTTCTATGTCCCCCGACCATATCGCAATGCCATGACATGTCCCTTTCTTCTATAAAACTTTCCACCTCTCCTCTCCAATCTGTTTTAACAGAGCGCTATCACCTGCCTTTTAAATGTCTTGCTAACAGGCTTTGCGACGGTCACCCCCACCCCCAAACCCTCCCTCCACGGACCTGTAAAAGCTTTCGCCGCTGCTTTTCATTGGCTGTTAAATCTAAAAAGACATAAAAGGATCAGCCTTGTCGCGGCTCCCTTTTCTTTCCTACACTCAAACACAAGGGGAGGAGTATGGTGGAGGAGAAAAGGAAGGGCGTAGTAGTCGAGATGTCCACTAAGAAGAGAGCGTCTTTTTCTGGGTTATACTGTCTGGAGGGCCAAGTTATTTTTAGGTATCCGCACGAGACTCTGTATTATCAAATGTGCAACACCTGCACATTACTGAACTGCGACCACTGAACCTCAAATGGCTCTAGTCCCACAGTTTAGAAAGAATTTAGTTGTACATGGAAACTCGCAAAGGTCAAATGGATGGATGTCAATTCATGGACCGAGCACAAAAAAAAACACAGTTTCCCTACACGAAAGCTGGGAAAGTCTTGTGTTCAGATTCCAGAAAAAAAAAATATTCTAAGAAATGTCATAAATTGTGGCTCTTTTATGACTCCGCTTCCTTCTTCCAAATCCCAAATATACTCTGCAATCTCAACTAGCCCTTGGTTAAGATGGAATACAATTTTTGGAGAAATGGTCCAATTAAAAATGAAAAACAAATAAATACAGAAGACATTTTTCTTGCTTTGGAGTAGCAGACAGGAAGGAGAGGAGGAGGAGGAGGAGGAGAGCGTATCACCTGTCCATCATCCCTCCCTCCATCATCCATCCATTGCTTCCTCTCTGTGAAGCGGCATTTACCACACCTGCATTATCTCAATAACCGTCAATCATCTCTGATTGTCCTGTGGTATAATCTGTGCTGGCAGTGCACAGTCATGCGCTTAAAAAAAAGAAAAAAAAAACTAATCGATATCTGCCGACGTAGCCACTAAGTGCCTCAGGACTATAACAGACAGCGACAGGAAAATATAAATAGAATAGAACAGATACAATAGGACTAGTTTGTTCAGGTGTAACTGTGGCTCCAAAATGTCGCCCTTATCAGTGTGACATATGTGCAGTGCATCATTATTAGAAATGGGAATCGTCCTACCCACCCTTAGTAGCTTTGCTGGCTACTTGCTTTAGGCCTAGTGCCAGAAACATGGCTCACAACAGGGGGTGTCTCCATGTAGGTGAGCTAGTTCTTCCAGAGCAAGTATACCTGCTCAGGGGGTCGTGGGGGTGTATCAAAGGCAGGGTTAGCGTGTGTGCATTGACTGGATTGTAAGGGGCTTACGAGATCAATGGATGGCTTGATGGAGGCTCGATGTGTTGACTGATTGGAGATAAGCAGCAAAGCAAACACAGGACTCAGTTTGGCTCTAAAGGGGGAGGAAGGAGAGGTGCTGGAAAGATGGGTAGTAGGACAAATAAAAGCTGAGAAACAGCAATCATATCGTTGTGTTCCATCAACAAAAAAAAACAAAAAAATAATCGTGTCACATTCAATTTGGTGAAAATGACCGAATCGCGGCTACATTGCTGCAGTGATGTTATTATTGACAGAACCAGATGGAATCGGATTGTTTTCCGCAGACCTTGTTTTTTAGTCTTAACCCATTGATGACGGCTGCTGCGCGATGCCACATTGGCTCTCCTGCCTGATGCTGCGTCGCGCAGCATTATTACTTTATCTAATTTTCATGGCATTCCCAGCATATAATGCACTGTCATTGGTTCAAATACACATGAGGTGGGTTTTGTTGATTTTTTTCAGACCACGTGACCACCCAAAAGTTGTGTGGTTTGCCAAAAATCATGTCAATCAAAAAAATAAAAAATAAAAAAATAAAACAAAATAATTAAAAAAATACGCCAGCTATGTCGGCGACAGAACAGTTAGTGGCGTTTGGTGCGCAGAATCAAGGTCTACTATAGACTACTGACGAAAATCACACAACACATTGCATCTATTTATTAACAATATTTAATAATTTTCTAATTCATCTCATTTTGACGATTTTTAGAAATATTTGTTGGTTTGTAAGCGCTAAGGGAGCATGTTTAAATAAAACCTGTGAACCTTAACTTTTAAATGTATTTTATTTCATGTTTCTATGTGCTACACAGGCTTAGATATTAAGGTTTTGGTAGACTTGACAATTCCTACTATTTTTTCAGAAAACCCTCAGGCATTAAGGACATGCATCCTAGATTGCCATAGTCATCAATGGGTTAATGTATCATAGTAGAAAATAGTAGCCACTGTGATATACCTGTAATCTCTTGTTTTGCCTCTGAAAACCCTGTCTGCAGTATTTTTTTCGCACCCTCTGCCCTTCCTGGCTGTCTTTATATCTTTCTCATATTGTGTTTTGTCGGCGGTTTTCTCCGTAACGATGGAGCTCACCATCTCTTTTCTCCTGCGTCGGGCTCAAATGATTCATTCG
>OX442350.1:10103409-10105909 GCA_949357725.1 Hyperoplus immaculatus | reverse complement strand
AGAGGGGGGAGATGGAGGGAGGTAGAGACGGGAGAAAGCATTAACCTCCCTATCCATCTCATCCTCTTTTCTAACCCTATCAGTCCGCTCTATCACGCCATCCTTTGGGATGAGACGGGTGGAGGCTAAAAAACAAGAGAGATGAGAGAAAGACAGGGCTATCTAGTGACAAACTAGACTTCCATTAGGGGGCCGATAGCATCGCGCCTAAGACAAGTGTCTGGGCACACTTTTTGTGATGGGACACGCACACACTCAAATCGCTTCTCTTTTTCTCCTCTTAAACGGGGAATGAGCACGAGAGAAAAGGAATTGACAGGAAAAAGGGAAGTGAGAGAAATAGGCAGGACACACTATTAAGAGATGGAGAAGTAAAGATTAAGATATGAAGGGAGATGGGTACCATATCGTTCTGGCTAATGATACCGCATCTCGGTCATTCTCCTCTCATATCCAAACTGTTTAAACGGATTAAGCTTACATTTTTTATTAACTGTTTTTTGAGTAGGGCTGCAATTACCTATTATACTGTACGTGCTGTTGTTAACTAACCCTTATTGCACTTGCTAGAGTCAAAAGCATAATGGCCTCATTTCGCTGTTCAGTTTTGTCCATATTAGTTTTCTATATTTTTCCATTTTCTATGTGCGTTCCATTATTTTTTTGTAATGTAATGGGACTGCTTTTATATATGCAGATAATGTAGGCGTACCCAACTGACAGCAAAGGACAAGAGGTCTATAATGTGAATATCTCCATATACATGTGAGGGTGCACTAATGTATGAATAATAGTGTCGCGTATGAATATGTGTGTGCTGTGTCCTGTGCTGAGCAAGGTAATATAACGGTTTGAACTCTTGTAATTGAGTGCCATATAGCTACATGGGCTAAACCCACCATCCGCACCGGCACCTCTCCCCTCCCTAGTCACTGTACTCCCTTCTCCGCCTCAATGCACCAGGTCTATTAACATTTACATAACAATGGCCACCTCCCTGCATATGTGTGTGTATGTCATGGGCAGTCATGATGTGTGTGTGTGTGTGTGTGTGTGTGTGTGTGTGTGTGTGTGTGTGTGTGTGTGTGTGTGTGTGTGTGTGTGTGTGTGTGTGTGTGTGCGTGTTAGTATGGGAAATACAAGTTCACTCATTCAAGCTTTTACACTTGACAAGCCAGTGAGTGGAAAAAAGATGAAGGAGTGGTTCCTCATAAATCAAAGTGAACAGCTGGGATACTTAGTACTAGGCTCACTTCATAAACCAACCCGTGGAAAAATAAATAATAAAACACTCTAAATGTTTTAAAGCATTTAAGCAAAATCACTTTTGCAAATGCGTGCATGCACTCCGAGTGGCTGATTTGGAAACGCTCCATTATGCACTTGTTAACTCTGCGATGTTCTTCAGTTCAGAAAGAGTTTGACAAATTGTGAAAAAATTAATCTTTGAGCTGCTTAGAACCGACTGATTAGCTGTATATCTAGTTCACTAAAACGTCGGCGTTGATTGATACAACCAGCTGCTTGTTGATGTCAGACTGTACTAATGTGTTTGCTAATGAGATTGGCAGCGAACCAGTAATATGTGAATGGAAACAGATCGAAACACACACACACACACACCACGGATTGATGTCTGATGAAACCCCTATGGGTACGATATTACTTGGTGAGGCCACGCTGAAGAGTGATAACACAATAAAGACCATTGTTTGCTGTTGTAGGGATTCAGACCAACATCTTGTAAACGGGCCGAAAGAACTTTGGGTGCGTGTGAACGTGCACGAATATAGATTCCTTGGAGGGATGAGAGTCTTGGAGAAATGCAAAGGGGAGGGAATCTCTTTCAGCTGCTCAATGGAAAGCAGACAATGGTCTTACAGCCCACTCACACAAATATGTTTAAACAATGAGTGTGTGCAAATGCAGATTCCAACAAAGACATGCAGAGGTGGCTGAATCTTTGTACGAGCGAGCCCATGAACCGTCAATGGCAAAACATTTGATTGAGATATACAAGCTTTTATCTGCTAACACACACACACACACACACACACAGAGACACAAACACACGCTAACACAAGCTGTAACGGTGTAGCATGCTTGACACTTCAACAAAGGTTGTCTCATGCATACACATAATACATCAAGCCCTTCTCGTCAGGTTCCAGGACGCTCACCCTCGCTCCATGCACACTCTTTTCTCACACAGGAGGAGATGAATATTCATGCTTTCAGCAATTAGCCAGCATCGCACACCACATCGCTATCATATGCATGGGCTGCCATCAAAGACACAAGGATGAGCATGTTCATGTGTTAAGTGTGTACAAAAGAGAGCAAGCATGGCGGATGCTGCATTCAATCCAGTAAGAACTGTCTACCTGTTTGGCTACAAAACAGACCAAGGAAGGATTTGATGGTGGAATGTCTGACTCTTGACTAAGCAAAGGCACCATGAGATGACATGAGATACCTCAGTGGCAGTTACTGTCGGGAG
>OX442350.1:10093409-10100909 GCA_949357725.1 Hyperoplus immaculatus | reverse complement strand
CTTAAGTATTAAAAACTGCCATTGAATACTTGGAATCTTGCTGACTCATTATTCGATCACATGTTTCCTGTACTTTACTGAGTCATACGTGTCCTATTGGCAATTATATTGAAGACTAGTTTATATCCGGAATGCAAAGAGAATTAGCAGATTAGCACCTGAATTAGCACAGCTCAAGTCATGAACGACTGGCTTTTGGCAACAAGACAAGAAAAAGAAAGTAAAAGTAATTTGATGGCCAGGCTTTGGTTAAGAAGCCTGGCCACGGAATGGAATAGCCTCAAACACCCTTTCGCAAGGCAGACCTCTCACTCAGACAAATATCTCACCCTTTTTTCCTTTTCTTTTTTTAATCAGACAATTTTTTCCCAAAGCCCGTTTTAGATCTATTAAATACAGACATATTCACATCATGTACAACCCCTCTTTCTCTCCCTCCCTCACCACATCTCTGCTTCCTTCACTCACCTCACTAATGAGACAGAAAAAACGAGGGGAGCAGCTGGGCCTGGGGAGCGACAGAAATGCGACATGCTCTCCTCCTTCTCCTCCTCCTCCCCACGCCTCCTCTTCCCCCTCTCCCACACCCCAGACTCACCATCAAAGTAGACACGGGCCTCACCAGCGGTGGGGCTGGTAATGACCGCAGACACACACACACACACACACACCGCATGTGACCTATAACACTCTCCTATGTGTCTGCGCGCCTGTAATGTCTTGATTATTAGCGAAAAGATGTGTAGCTGGTGTGTGTGTGTGTGTGTGTGTGTGTGTGTGTGTGTGTGTGTGTGTGTGTGTGTGTGTGTGTGTAATTATATCCAGTGGGAGACGAGTTGTGTTGTGATTGTACAGTCGGCAGGAGGCCTATAACCTACACAGCAGCTAATGGGGGGAAAGGTGTGCTCTGGCCATTTGGTACAAGGGCTCCTATGGCAACATGGAAGACAACATAATTGTATACATTATGTGTGGGTGTACGTGTGGGTGTACATGTGTGTGTGTGTGTGTGTGTGTGTGTGTGTGTGTGTGTGTGTGTGTGTGTGTGTGTGTGTGTGTGTGTGTGTGGGTCTAACCAAATAAAATGTGTAACTGGAGCCATGTACAGTATGTTAAGGAGGCATTGTTAGCCCTGTAGCGCAAGCTGGATGCGAAAGCTAATGATGGCTGCACACATACAACCCACCATTACAGCACACATACAGAGGAGCAGACATGGATTGTTTGTGTTTAAAACATGTACGAATCATATACATTCAAATCCATGTGGCTCGTTATGTTGACATTTTTGTATGCACCTGGGGACTTTTTGTGCGCATGTGTGTCATGATTTTGTGCATATTTGTATTGTGTGTGTGTGTGTGTGTGTGTGTGTGTGTGTGTGTGTGTGTGTGTGTGTATCTCCATCAATGAACTGACCTGTCTTTCAGTCAGCGTGTAGATGTACTGCTGGTCTGGGCTGAAGAGCATGTCTCTCAGTAAGGGGCTTCCTCCCTCGCTCACTGTCACCTTCTCATAGAGAACAGCTGGACGGTTAGGACTGATAGAGTTCACCAAGATCTGCAGGGGAACACAAGAGAGAACGGTTAGAAAAAGTCATATTCTTTTAATACATGTTTCTAAAGTATACTTCAAATATTCTTATTTTGTTAAATACAAGAAGAAGTCTGATCATTCTCATTCCTGTATCTTGAGAAGTGGTGTATTTTTTCGACCAGCATTATCTAACCATGAACAGTTTATGTACAACTTCAATATACATGTGTATGTTCAAATTCGTATTAATATTGAGCAGGACAAGATACGAGTAAGCAGATAATACTCAAAACACATCCTCAAAAAGCAACTATCACCGACTGCTTCACAGTGGTGTACACAGCCTTCACAATAAAAGCTTCAGTAGCGATAGCCAGAAGAAAAAAAAAAACTCTTGAAAGGCTTTTATTTCGGCGGATACCAGGGGCATGGGGATATGAGTTTTTGAGATGGATGAATACCAATAAAAAGCCAAGTTACAGTGCTTAACAAAGTGGAAGATGATCTTATTTTACTATAACATAATGTATTAGTACCATTGCTCTGTATTTGCTGTACAAAGTAGCACAAAGACACAGTGAAACACTGAGACATTTTAATCTTTATTTTTCTCACATCTCAAATCTCCCCCTTGCAATATCCATCCAACCAACCAACCAACCAACCTCACTTTGCATATTTTATTCCCCAAAAAACTAAAGTCACAATGAAGTCTCTGTATATTTCCCCAGCTGGAGAAATAGACTGCATTTACTTCAGCAGTAAGAAGTATTATTATAATGCTAAGCTGCGTGAAATTCTGAATTTTTTTGTGGGGAAAGGTTGAAAGTGGTGCATGCTTTACAGCGCCATATAAAAGGGCTTAATCAAGAGGCTGTTAATAGCAGTATCACATATGGTGCCTTAATAATTTTAACGCAGACACGGTTACAAAGGTAGACACATGCAAAGAAAGAGTATTGACTGGGTGATGGTACTATTACAACTGTAGATAGACGGGACATAGGAGGTACTAATAAAAAAACACTTTAAAAATTTAAATAATGACAACAATTGGACTGTATGAAAAGCTGGTTGTCCTGTGGTATAAAGCCCAGAGACAATATATCAGTGAGTCACTCATCTTTGGATTTCAATGTAAACTTAATGACACGATGCACCTGTAGACAAAATGGGATGCATCCATCTCACAGCGCGTGTCATGTCATGCGGACGGCCGCTCACATTTTTTTTTTTACACTGCGAGCTTGGTTGGGAGAATAATTTGCTAAAGATATGGAAAGTAATGGTGCAGATACAAGATAGGAGATTGGCTGGCTGTGATGACTGTGAGCCAAAGTCATCTCGGCAGCAAATGAAAAGCGCTGAGCGACATTGGGGGGGGGGGGGCCATCAGCTCTCCATTACTGAGCTTTTGTCAACTCACACTGCTATCAGCCAATAGTGATGACAAGGAAAGGGACAGCAGATATAATATAATAATACTGAACATAGACACACAAATATACTAATAGGTCCAAAAAAACCTTCTCCTGTATTGATGAAAAATGATAAATACAAAAAGAAGACACACACAGACAACGATAAATATGCGTGCAATATTATGTGCTTTGAAATATATGCATACAAAAACGCATACATACAAACACACACACACACACACACATACACATACACACAAACACACAGATAGAGAAATAGGTTTGCTCCAGTGGACACTATGCGCACACACTTTGTGATGAAAGAATTTATTTACAATCTCACCAAAAGAAACCAGGGGCAACAATCCCATTATCTCTCACTGCCTGTGTGTGTGTGTGTGTGTGTGTATGTGTGTGTATGTGTGTGTGTGTGTGTGTGTGTGTGTGTGTGTGTGTGTGTGTGTGTGTGCCAGAGAAAAAGAGAGAGGGAAAGAGAGAGAGGGGGCAAGAAAGATAGAGAGAGATAGAGGAAGAGAAAGAGCTCATAAGGCTGTGATAAAGCACTGGAGATGCGAAGAAATATGGATGTTATTACCTAGATAATGGGCCCGTAAACAAAGGATACATTTCATTCACGGATGGCTTGTATCTAGATGAGCCCATTCATAATCACTCACACACACACACACACACACACACACACACACACACACACACACACACACTAGCACAAACACAGACACACAGGCTAGCACAAACACATAAACAAACCATGTTTAAGTACAGATGACCAGCATAAAGAACAAGAAAAGATTGAAATCTTGTATATGGCCTATTATATAGGCCACCTATATGTAATATACAGTATAATGTTCTAGCAGTATAGGCAAAGGTAGCCTATTGTCCAGTCTCATTTCAACCAATACAATATGCACGTATACTCCTATTCATTTACGCCAACACTCACACAAACATTGGTGTTACTTCATCCCTCACTCAATCAGTGGCAGACTCTAACCTTTATAGGACTGGCCCAAGCTTTGCTGCGGTCCAGTAAAAAAAAAGGCTGGCTAACACACACAGAGGTGAAAGGATCGCTTTGTTCTGTGGGCTCACATCATAATTTTCTCTTTCTTTCTCTCTCTCTCTTTCACATGAAAAAAGGCATTTCAGTTGGCAGCCTCATCTATCTCTGGACCAGACACCCAAGTCCAGTTCACTGGCTAACTACCAGTCCTAGCCTAAGCTGGGTTTTTTTTGCACACACACACACACACACACACACACACACACACACACACACACACACAATAATACAGAGAATCAAAGTCTGTCTTTCCGTCAGCCTTCCCATCTTCTGTTTGCATCCATCTGTTTGTCTCTCTGTACATTTTGGGATTGATCAAAATTCTAGCAATTTTTTTTCTTCTGAGTATGCAGTCGATATGCAGCGCTAACATTTCTTTTCAAATGTGTTCGGGACTGAGAAAGGTGAGAAAGAGAGAAAACAGAAGAGTAAAGTGAGTGAGTGTGAAGGTAAAGTGTGAAAACAACAGGTCATAAATTATCTTAAATCAATTTATTCCACAGGCACTGCATGCTGCCAAAACTGGACGGGCGGAGAATATGGAAACCAGGTAGAGAACAAAGGACTACTATAAACTGAACAGATGGATGGATGGATGGATGGATGCCTCAATGGATGGATGGGTGGATAGATGGATGGAGGCCTCAATGGATGGGTGGATGGGTTGGAGGATGGATGGATGTTTGTTTAACTCAATCAAACTGAGCTATGCCTGGTAAACATGCACTATAATCTAATATTCAGGTTAACAGGGGTGGGGTGGGGACTGTACATTTAGAAGGGTTTTAGCTCGTCTTCTGGATTGGCTTCCAGTGTAAAAAATGTGTGTAAAATTGTGTGAATGTGCATGAAATCTGGCAGGCCTGTGCATATGCCTTTCTGTTTTCACATCAATCTGCAAGTGTGTTAACATGCTCAAATCGTTCTTTAACACACGTGTATATTAAATTCATAGGTTTGTGTTTATGTTACGTGTTGCCCAACTCTGAGTGAATGCATACTGCATTTGTTTGTGTGTAAAAACAAAAATTGTTGCACGAATGGGTGATGATGGGGAGATGCCACATTGTCTCCTCTGTATTGCTTATAGCTTTCCCGCTAAGTGCTTGATGGATGGATTCATAGAACGATGTGGTGCTTGTGTTCTCAGGAAAAAGGCCCATCTCAACTCCCTTGTCAACATCTATAATGTAACAATAACAGACCTTAAACACATTAGAGGCACTGCCTTAAGTAAAGGACAGTAGACAAAGCAGCGGATGGGTTTAAAGTGGAGCATAATGAGGAGAGAAAGCCACAGGAAAAGAATTGTGGATTAATAAATTACAGTGGTAAAAAAAATGTAGTCACTCAATGGCTCTGATGTGAAAAATTCCAAATGGGCCTTGTTCATGACTTCTACTCCAGAGATCTTCAATGACCTACTAATTGTTATGCCTTCGCTTGTTTCGCACAGCCAGACCAAACTACAGCTAGTAGAAGCCGCAACGTGTCCTTTCAAAAATAGTGCAATTTGGTGCCGACCATGGAAATATTATAAAAAATACCCGACCAACACCGTTAATGAAGCTCGCTGTGTGTGTGCAGCAACACTATGAGCTGGATACTATCCATGGACCTATTAGATACTATCAAACCGTATCAAACACACACGCGCACTTTCTGTTGTCTCCCGTTCTGAGCGGAGCATAAACAGTAGGCTACAGCAGGGGAAGAGGAAGGGGAGGAGTTTGGCGCTGTTATGTATGGGGAGCGCTATACTCGTTGTCGATATCAGGTTAGCCATTCTAACCGTTCCTTCCCTGATTGTTGTTGTCAGCTCAGCAAAACTGGACGTGAACAGCAAAAGGCAATCTGTGTTTTTCAATACAATTGTTGAAAGCAACTGAAATATGATATCCAATGCAGGCTAGCTCTAAGTGCAACACTAGAAAGTGTCCCGTTTCTAAACTTCCCTAGGGATTTCATAACCATCCACACCTTTCTCCCTGTCTGCAACTCTTGATATGACGGACCTTTTCCATTATCCCTTTATGAGGAAAGAGATTGCAAACAAATGAAACCAACCCTGCTGCACCATCATTTCACTGAAGCATTCCCATCTACTATACCACCCTCCTCCTTTCTCATACAAACATTCTTGATTTCTGTAATCTGCTCGCAATGCCTTCACACCTCCCTCGAACCCGAAGATCCACCCAAAAGCCCCATAATGCCTTGCTTATATCTGTGCCTGGCACGCCTGGTTAGCCCCGCTAGATACACACGAACGATAGCTAGCTGGTTACAGGGAAAGCTGGCGGTGCGGGGATGACAGAATTAGGCGATAAGACAGTGGCACGTCGATGAGAATGATGCCTGTCATACTCGCAAGTGACAACTGAGGGAGCTTGCAATGTGTATATGAGAGCATACATTGTGTGTCTCCTATTGCCTATAAGTGTACTAGAGGAAGAAACAAGGAGGAAGGGAATAATGAAGGAGGGAAGAGATGTATAGGGAGAAAGCGAGCAAAGGGAATAAAGAGGGATGGAAGGACACGGTATTCAAAGACACACTAACCGTATAGAATAGAAATATTGCTCTCTGCAGGAAATTTAAATAAAAGAGGGGGAATAGAAATCAAGAAAAAGGGAAAGTAAGGGAGAACTTCAAAGAAGGAGAAAATGAATTAGCAGCAGTTCATGGAACGAGACTGAACCAAACGGTCCAGGTGTTTTCTGGTCTGACTGAGAGCCATAACACACCAGCATTGGCTCCCAATAACGACTTTGACATTTCAAAGCAGGTTTGGAGGTGTGTGCGTATGTGTGTGTCTGTGTGTGTGTCTGTGTGTGTGTGTGTGTGTGTGTGTGTGCTCACTGATAGCATAGGAACACACACACACAAAAACACACACACACACACGCTACATGTGTAGCTGGGTAACTTGACATAAATAGGTCTACCAGTGCATAAATGGTAGCAGGCCCCACATTCCAGACTTTGATGTAGAGAGGGCCCCTGGTGTGTGTATATGTGTGTGTGTTTAGAGGACGCTCGTGAAGTGGGGAATTCAGTGTGGCCCTCTCCGGAACAAAAGGAAATGAAGAAAAAGCAGCAAGAGGGTCATGAGCAGAGGAGAGAAAAGCAGCGGGGTCCTGCAGCCACTGCACTGGGGGAAGAAGTGATGAAGTGGGGTGAACAACAGAAGACACTGATTTGCATATAGGCTACTAGCGCTTTGGCCATATTGTTTACTGTAACATACCACTTGGTTGTACTGAGCTCGGCCTTTCCTGTTGTTAATACTACTAAAAAATGTCCCCTTAACTGTTCCAGACAACCCTACATCATTGCGTTTGGGATACGTCCACACACACAGCCGAATAAAATAGGTTATATTGGGCCCAGTGGAGAGACTACTTAATGACAGCTTCATTTAAACGTCTGTGGTATATCCCCTGTGTCCCTCTT
>OX442350.1:9998409-10088409 GCA_949357725.1 Hyperoplus immaculatus | reverse complement strand
GACCAACCAACTACTTTGTGGGTCTGTGTGTGTGCCCCAACCACCACTATGTTAATACCTCTGTATATGTGAAAACGCCTGTATGCCACACACACACACACACACACACACACACACACACACACACACACACACACACACACACGTCTAGTCTGTACTCATCCAGCAACATACCATATAGTCAACTGGAACTGGGAAGACATTGGCATGGCAACCTAATAACATACAGTGCATGGAGGTTTTAGGGAAGAGAGGGTGAGTGTGTGTGTCTGTGTCAATTCAACGTTACAGGAAAATATCAGGAAAGGGAGAAAAAGAACGTGGGGGGGGGGGGGAAAGATTTAACTTTGGGTTTGAGTGAGAGAAAAAAAAAACCCAAAAATCTTTGTGTTTTCATTTGGAGTTTAATGGTGATGTGGTATGCAATCTGTAGGTCCAGTGGGGGTTTGCGCTGTTAGCTTAACACGGCTGGACACTATTTATGTTTGTCCAGGAGGCAGAGCTCTGTTTCTCTTGGCATGAGGTGAAATGTAATGCCTCAGAGCTCCGGAGTGGAGGAGAGATATTATGATGGATGAGATTTAAGCCGTATCTCTCCTGCATGTGAGCGACTGTGTGTGAACCTGGGAAAAGTAAAAAACAAATGTGTGCGGCCGTCCACCCACATCTTCACAGAATCAGAAGTCCACGGCTGTGTTGATTAACAACACACAATTTATAGCAAAGAAAATACTGCCGCAAACAGCCAAGGTCTACAATACATAAAAGACTTCTCAAATAAAAGGTGCAAGTTCCGCATCGCAATCAAAGCAAGCCTGTACATTTGGCATATTTACGTCATCATAATTGCGTATTGCGGTACGGTATGGTTCGGTATGGCCTGTATTGTGCGGTTCTGGTACGAATATGTGTATTTGTTACACCCCTAGTATGCACACATGAACTCAATAACTCACTTGCTTCACTCTGAGTCATCCCCATTTCCCTTCTCCACCCAAGCAAAGGATGACAGGAGTCTGTGTCTGAAAAACCAAAAGCCCTGACCCTGCAGTTATGACCAGACAAAATAGAACCGTTTTTTTTCCACTTCCTCGGTCTGCTTTCATCCCCCATCATCCACCAGGTGAGGAGGCCACCCACATAATTTTTTTTTTTTTTTTTGCCCCAGATTGCTAACTCTTCTTTGGGTAAGGGCCAGAGGAAAGTCCCTGGCTTAGGGTTTGGGCCTGGTGCCGGGGAATCCACCTCTGAAACCGAGGAAAAAGAGAACTGGGAAAACTGCCACAGGATAGTGACAGAAGTTGGACGAGTGTGGCTTCAACGCCTCCCCTACACACTCGTTCAATGCTTTCTTCACTTCATCTCTGTGTTGTTCACTGAGCGTTCCTCTACCTCTTAACATTATTTCATACCTCTCTCCATCTCTCTCAGCTCAGTTTCCCATTCCCCCACTCCGCTCCCCTAGTGTGCTGTAATGGTCCGCGGGGACGGTGTTGGCTGTTGCCCACCAAATACAATGAGCATGACTGATTCACGAGCTAAAAAGGACTGGAGTGGACTGAGAGAGAAAGACAGAGAGAGAGAGAGAGAAAATGCTGGTCTCTCCATCTGCGCGTGTGAAAAAGAGATAGAGCCAGATAAAAAAAAGAGGGAAAAGAAGTGAAGTCCAGTACAAGCTGAACTGAAACAATTGCACAACTGAAGGATGAGAAAGAGTGACTGAGCTGCTAAAGTCATCCACATAAGAGGAGCGGGGAATAATAGGGCCACACATAGCTCTAACTGGAGTCCATTAAAATACACTCAACACTACGCCACTTATTCCTCTGTGTGTGTGTGTGTGTGTGTGTGTGTGTGTGTGTGTGTGTGTGTGTGTGTGTGTGTGTGTGTGTGTGTGTGTGTGTGTGTGTGTGTGTGTGTGTGTGTGTGTGTGTGTGTGTGTGTGTGTGTGTGTCTTTGTGTGTGTTCGAGTGACAGAGGAAAGGGACAGCTGTGTGTGGAGTGTACATGGTGACATTTAGCAGATGTGCGGCCAGTAGCCATGTGTGCGGGCACACTCCAACCAAGACATGACCTAGTGGTCCAAAGAGTTATTTATTCCCTTATAGTCATGGTATTTCTCAATTAAATGACGCCAATGGAAAGGAAAAATGAGGAAGCTAGATATTTTGACATATTTTAACCATGGCCTCATTTATTTGAACAGTTTTGAAATGTAACAAAAGAAAAACACCGTCATTTCTCATGTTTTGCCCTTCCCGTTTGAATAGATCCAACAGTGAGGTTGGATCTGACCTTTTACATACTGTATGTTTGTTCACACCTGTGCAATCACTGCAGGGGCGAAACTAATGTGAAAGAGAATCCATTCCCAGACAGTTAGCCCCAAACCAACGGAAGGGAAAATCTGAAAAGGAATCTTTAACAGAGCTCAACAGTTCACACGGTATCTCTTCCCTTTAAATACTTGTTTTAGAGGAAGGGATTACCATTGGCCCAGTTTTGACGACAATGTGTAAAGTAATGGCTTGTGTCCCCTCGCCAAAGAGCGAAGGGAAGTGAATAAATAAAACAAGGAAGCGGATGTTGTTGTCTTTTCCTGCCAATCCCTGAGAGCTGCGGGCCGATAAATAATTTGCCCCGCTGCATTCTGGTCGATAAAGTCAGTCGATGGGTACACCGAAAACAAGAGAAAAAGTGGGTGCAGCTTTTTGCAGCCTCTGGGCCCAGGCTGAGTAGACACATCGTAAATGCTTCTATATGTGGCTTTGCTGCAAGTCTGGCGTGCTGCACTCACATAGCTGACTATTAATACCTCCAACTGCTCGACTAGAGCCACTTTATGTAACCACAGAGGGGTCACAGAGGGCAAGGAGTGAGATATACTATGGTTTAGGGAAGTGTCAGTGCAACATATAGGAATACACTTCAAGAAGACACATGCCACTCTCTGCCTGCACTGGAGTTGGCATTGCAAACAGATATGGACACACACACCCACACACACACACAAACTACAAGCATGCCATGAGCTGCGCCTGAGCAGCTGGTAGTACCAGGTGGAGGACAGATGCCCCGCCTCTGGTTTGGCCCGTAGCCATTGGGTAACACAATGGGACCGGGCCAATGGCTGTAGTCTCTGGGGGGAGAGAGTGGGTTTGGTTTGACACCCCAGAGCTATCCAGATGATGCAGCCCACCCACGTTCAACCACATTCCAGTCAAATTAAGACAATTAGGCGTTGTAATCGCCTGGCTGTGTGTTGCGCGTGGGTTCATCCAGTGCTGGGGCTTGGGCGGCAGACATACAATTAGAACGGGTAAAATTGGCAACATCCAAAATCAACGGGGAAGGGACGTCACCGGGAATAAAACCTGGAAGTGGATGGTTTGCGAGTCTTTTTTGTTTTGGATACTATTTGTTTCCTACATGGAGAAATACACGATTTATAGTACACTAAAACCATTATGTTGTAATGTGTTGAAAGAAAGAGCTAAAACTTAAGAGCACTGCCACAGGCTCTATAAGTACAAACCGAAAGAATGGCAGAGCTGTGAAAGAAAAGAAAAGGAAGAAAGGGCAGAGAGAAAGCGACAATCGAAGGATAAAAGGAGGAATAATAGGCGGGGAAAAAAGAAGAAAGCTAAAGAGACGCCGGGCGATGAGTGTGAGACATTTTCTAAATCGGAGGCGGCTGGCCGTCAATTATTAACAGACACTGGTGGAGCATGTGGTGGGTTTTGTTTGAGCGAGGGAGAGACATAGGCAAACACAAGAGAGAAAGAGAGAGAGAGAAAGAGCAGAGTTTGTCTAAAGTTTATGACCAGCTGGGTCAACTCCCATTCCACTATGTCAGCAAGGGGAGGACATGACGGTGGTGAAGAGAGAGAGAGAGGAGGAAAGGGAGGTGGATGCAAGAGAGAAAGAGAGAGAGAGAGAGAGAGAGAAAGCCAGACAGAAAGGCAACAACAGCGATTCACTTTCACACGGTCCAGCCAGAAATGCAGAGGAAGGAAGGAAGGAGCAGTATCATTAAATTCTGTGCTCAGCCCCAAGTTCTTGAAACGCCAACAAGCCAGTCTGTCTGTCTGTCTCATCAGTGTCTTGACAGGACACAGACAACTTAGACTGGCAACATACCAAATCAAACCAAACAGGGCTAAACCTACCGCTTAACTGCTCAGGGTTAGTTCAAAATACAATATCCCAACACACGGGCACACACACACACACACACACACACACACACAGGGTGACGGCAGTGTTAACCAGTGGCTTGATAAGAAATGGCATAGGCATCAGGACCCTGTGCGCCACCATCAGTGTCTAAAGAAACTGCCTGCAGTGTGTGTGTGTGTGTGTGTGTGTGTGTGTGTGCCTGCGTTTCCTTGACAGAGACACATGTCACCGAGCGTTAAATCTGGTCTCCTGTCTTCTTCCCTCTTCAGTATGCTTTTTAACTATCCGTCTCTGCTTCCTTTTTGCTGGGCACTGCCATTAAAATAAGGATTACATCAATGCTAGGGAGTTAATGAGTGTCACCTCTTTTACATACACACACACACACACACACAGAAAAAAAAGCTAAACGAGTGAGAAAGCTTCCTTCCCCCTGGACCAAAAATAGGCGAGACAAAGAGGGAAGAACGGGGCCATAGTTTCCAGAAGAGTCAGCTGAGTGCACTGGACTGTCACAAGATGGCTTATTATAGCAATGTGCTCTTCTTTGTGTGTCTTTCTTTTCTTTCTGGCTCTCTTAACTCGCTCACCCACCCACCCACCCACCCACCCACCCACCCACCCACCCACCCACCCACCCACCCACACACACACACACACACACACACACACACACACACACACACACACACACACACACACACACACACACACACACACACACACACACACACACACACACACACACACACACAAACATCTGGCAGCTTATCTTGCTCTTTCACTTCCTCCCATCTCCCTTCCCACTGCCCCAACCCACAGAAACAGGAAGTGTGTATGAGCGGGGGGGAAGTTGTCTATAGAAAACAAAGGAAATCCTTGGTCCTAGATTACTTTCTCCACACACATGTGGACAAGAGCACACACACACACACCGACATGCAATCAAGGAGATAAGGCCTGATTGGAGATGGTGTTAATTATATAGAAGCAGTCACACACACACACACACACACGACTCGAATACAGCTGTGCTGACTTGACTTGAAGCAATTGAGAAGTGAACTATCCACCCCATTTTAGGTCAATGATTTTTTTTTACACTACAATGTGGTCAAATTGGGCTCAATCAAGGGGAATTACACAGGTATTGATTTAGCACACTGACAAACAATCAGTTATTTACAAACGCACACGCGTGTGTGTGCGCGCACACACACACACACACACACACACACACACACACACACACACAGCATTGAAATGCTTCAACGTGCGTAAAAGGACGAAGGTGACGCACAGACTCCAGCGCGGATGGCTCTCACTCATTCTCACTGCCTGCTGCTTCCTGACTCATGTAAACACACACACGCACACAGGCACTAACTTTACAAAACACAATGCACGCTAATAGATTCCTCAGGAGGTTAACCACACGTTGCTATTAGCTCATTATACGCAGAAGGAGCCGGCATGCTTGCTCACTCCCACTCTCCACTTAAAAGCAGAACCATTCACGTCCCAACGGACCGGACACATGCAGAGAGACACACATACACAAACAGAACAGAACAGAACACACACACACACACACACACACACCACCACCAAGCATCAGCATGGGTGCTCAGCAGGATTTAGAGACAATTAAAAAAGCTCAATTAGACTTATATTCTTATTTCCAGAAAAAAAAACAAGTGTGTTACAGATGGTGTGGCTCGCTCCTTTGCGTTTAAAAATGCACACTTTGCCCCCCCCCACCCTCCCGCTAGGAGACAACACAGGGGAGATGTGTAGAGAGAGAGAGAGAAGGGAGGGAGAGATTTAATGTAAATACGTCTAATGGCCGCTGCAGTTTGCCAGGCTGTTGAGATAAGTGCCCGATGTAAAATGTATCCCACATCCTTAAAACGCAATCTTGCTGATAATAATATGATGACTGTGTGCTTCCAAAAAGGCAATTCACTTGCTTTCTTAGGCTTCCAAATCCCTTTGGTAATGTTTGCCTCGCTGGGTGATTAGTAAAGCTGGAGCTAGACTTTGTTTGTGTTGTTCGACAAACACATTTACAACCTTGTTTTGTTTCCCTGTATCGCCCGTCATTTCCCTCCCTCCCAGCCTTAAAAAACTACTTAAACTTGATTCCTTCCCAAAAACCCAAACCCCAGCCATTCATCTAGCTAGCCCCCTTTTCTTCCAAGTTTCCATGATGCCTGCCTTCCCTTTTCTCTCTCTCTCTCTCTCTCTCTCTCTCTCTCTTCCTCCTCTCTTTGTGTCCTTTCCAGTTAAAACTAAAGTATCACAGTCCCATTGTATATGCCTCTGCCTGCATCCTCCAAGTTGTCCCATGCCAAGTCTGTTGAGTCAGCCGATGAATAAATCTGTTTGTGTGTGTGTTTGTGTTAGTTTGTGCGTGTGCTTGGGGAAATTTGCTCTTGGGCAGGTCACAAACTTTTGAATAGACAATAATTCTCCATTCAGAAAAATAAAGTCACAAGACACACTCACGCAAACACACACGCGCACGCCGAGGGCATATGGTCTGACCTGTAGCTTTTTTTTCCACGGCCCATTTGAGGAAGGGGCAATGCTTCACTGTCCGTCTTAACTGGTTACACACACACACACACACACACACACACACACTTACTCGTGCATGCAGAGAGGGGCAATAAATTCAAACCAGCACAATACAACCCCCAGCAATGGACATGGTGGGAGCAACAGCTAATGCCAGGAAAACATACCACGACCGCGGGTTCATCTAGAGGTAAACTCCATACACGCTCACAGAGGGCCATGTGATGCAGTTATCAAATGACGAAGGAACTTCTTGGCAGTGTAGTGAAAGCCGTTTACTCCCTTTGCCATTCAAACTGTCAACTTCACTGACTTTAACTGTTACGACAAGCTGGAGAGAAAAAAATCTTGACTACAAACAGCAGCCGGTATTATTTTCACTTGTAAAATGGATTTTCTGGCAGTTACATGCATTTTTCAATACCACGGCTTATTCTGAAAGTCATTCAAGTTTAGCCACTTATAGAAATATAATGCTACCTTTTATAAACCCCAAAAAATTAAGAAAAAAAAACTATAAAATGAGCATTTAGTGGTGAGAAGTCAGCAATATGTAAAAGAAAGAATAAACTGTGGCACACACGTAACTTTGCTGACTGACTTATTTTCTTCGGTAATAATAGTGCCACTTCTGGGCATGGAATCATACTGTATGCTTCTAAACAAACAAATAAAGAAGGCAATTAGTCGGTGGCTCTGTGAGGAACTGTGTGAACCATCGCTGATATAAAATACCAGACCGTATTCCGTCAGCCCACCACAAAATATCTCCCTCTCTTCTGCTCTGTAATCCATCCGACATGTCTCTCAGTCCGTGGTGCACGGCGCAATTAACAGCTAGCCGAGGCCATTCTACCAGCTAATTGGTGAGGTCTGACAGAGAGATGCCCTCAATTTCCGTCATACGTCGCCTTGCTTTATACACACACACTCTCTCTCTTTCTTTCTCCCTACCCACACTAAAATCACAAGGAAGATGGTCTGTAGCCCAAGGCAGCCTGGAAGAAATACAAATGAACACAGGCAGCCATACACAACCAGGCGTACACTAACACACTGCCTTTTATCAAGCAGATGCAGAACATTTGGCGTTAACACATCCACAAACGCAAGAGCTATAGAACTGTGAAGCAGAGAGAGAGAGAGAGAGAGAGAGAGAGAGAGAGAGAGAGAGAGAGAGAGAGATAACTCAGAGCTGCGGAGTTGAGAATTCCCAGTGGGAAAGCAACTTTCCGGAACATTTTACCCAATTTGCATTGCTCCTGGCTCCATCGCTCTCTGAGGAGAGGAGATGGGGATGAAGAACTAAGTCACTGTGTGTGTGTGCGTGTTTCTAAAAAGTGTCATAACCAAGGGTTAAGAGAAAATATGTACGTCAATATTGGGAAGTGTGCATTTTAAATGCTGCACACTCACTTGTTCAGCCATCTACCCATGCAGGCAATCAGTCATTTAATACTCCATGTATTTATTTACAAACTGTTTCACTGAAGGACGCCAGCCAGGTTTGACTGCCTATGAAATTGGCTCTGAAATGAATGTGCTCTGAGGAGAGTCCTTCTATGATAAATGCTATGCACATATTAGGACTCATATACTTGACAGATGTACTAGTGAGTCAGAAGGCTGTAACCCAAGCACACAAACACACATTTTGATGAGTATCCAAGGTTTCATAACTTATAGGACATATACTCCTTGAGGCTTTAACCAGTTTACTGAGGACCAAGCATATCAAAACTGCCACCTACGTATATATATATATATATATATACACACACACACACACACACACACACACAGTGAGAGAGAGTGATGCAGGACCAATGCATTAGAGAGATGACGCAATGAGAGGAGCCGCGAGCAATCAGTCTGATTGTGTGTGTGTGCGTGTGTGTGTGTGCGTGTGTGTGTGCGTGTGTGTGTGTGTGTGTGTGTGTGTGTGTGTGTGTGTGTGTGTGTGTGTGTGTGTGGCCTCTCAACTTCTTCTCCTCTGCTACAGCTCCCCTCTGTGATCTACTTTTCCTCAGAGGAATCGGGCTTGTTTTGCCGAGGTTTGATGTTATATCATCTGGTTAGGTACACGCGCAAGTGTGACAGAAATACAGCTGTCAATTATTTTAAGGGGGGGGGGGTAGAATTCTTAGGTAAGGTGGATGGAGGAACGGATAATCAGACGGTGTCCTGGTAGTTAGTGAGCCACGTGATAAACCGTGCACACACACCTGATTGCTATATAATCGATGTTATACAGTGTGACACATAGTGTTGTGATAGTGTTTCCTTTTTTTATCAATAACAGGCAGAACAGTAACAAAACTGAATTTCCAGAACAAATAAATATATATGTTCTTGAGATTAATCAATTATTCTAGGATACATATATACAAATTGACCTGATATATGACTATATAATGGTTGAAGTGATACATCGTTTTGTCGTTCACCAGGTGCCAGTGCCACTGTCTGCGAGACGTGGAAGGAGGAGATTTGTCTACTGTTAAAGCACTGTGTGTGCGGACACACAACTTTCAGCAAATAAACAACATTCTCAAATCAATCTACATTAATGTGGACACTACGTCTGCACCTGATCTTTATTCCTCTGCTCCTGGAAGGTCACTAACAATTATAATCCTGGCTCTTTATCAGAGGGTCCAATCGAAAGCTCATTTCCCTTAAAGCCAGCCTCTTAACTATAATCACCTGCAGGGGGGGGGAGAATGGCCTGCAACTCCTGGGCCCTACCCTCTCCCATATTAACTCACCTCAGGCCCTTTCCAATAACTTTAAGTGGCTGTGTGACTTCAATGTGCTCCTTGATTTTTAGCAGCAAGTCATCTTTCACGGGCACAGAGACCCGCCTCTTTTTAGCACGTCTCCTGATTGGATAAAACGAGCGTGATACTCAACATTTGATCCAGCAATTACTGCAAAGCTGAATGACTGGGAGACCTGTGTTATGAACTGTGCATACTTTTTAAGTGATTGCTTTGTGAATATAGAGTGATTTGACACTTATATTAACACACAAAAATATCACTTACTTCTCCTTTAAAAAAACAATAGATAACCATTCACATTGCCTTGAAAGCACTGTGTAAGTTACAGTATATGTACTCTGTCGTGGATCTGTGCAATAAATGGTGTAATGTCATGTCCCAAGGCCCTGATGTCAAATCCTATTGTGAGGGTCCTTGACACACACCCACACAGTGTGTGTGTGTGTGTGTCAGAAGTCTCAAGAAAAAAAGATGAGTGAGATATAATCGCAGGCTGTGTGTACATTATTGCACATGAACTTTAACTGGCTGTCCCCCTCTTTGTCTTTTCTAACACGCCTCATTCCTAGCGGCTGCCTTGACCCTCTTGGCTCCCCTCTCCACTCCACTGCATCGCTAAATGCAGCCATTTTGGTTCCCGTAGGGCCCATGATAGAGCTTCGGTCGCCTCCCCGCCACATTCATACCACTGCCACTGTAATGAAACTATGGATTTCCCATCTGATGTCCTGACGCTAACTGCCTGTTTCTCTGTGCATCACTGTGTCGGCTGTGCTCTTCTGTAACTGTATAGATAGATAGAGAAGAGGACAGGAGAGAATAGGTTCCCACCACCCCCCTGCAACACTTTCTTCTGTAATTCTTTTCACATCTTTTCTGATGGTATGTCAAACGACTAGCATGAGCTCCTTATTAAATACTGATCTAGAATTGATTGTTTTTTAAACAAGAGTTATTTGCCTTGTATTTTACTCAATTTCAATAATTACACACGGCTGGACAGAAATCCATAACGCCCCTCATGGCAATATTGTACAGAGCCAACAGCAGGGAAGTTCAAGAGACAATGAACATTTTTCGTTTTCAAATATTTCTCGTTTTCTACATTTATTAAGTACGTGTTCATATAAGTTCAATATTATGTTCTCAGGTGTTATTATAATTCAATTGCTGTCATTTAAATCAAATGCAAAATAAAACAAATAATAACACAATAAAAATGTGATGTCGGCCTTATATATTGACCAATAGGTCGACCTGATCTCTAAATATCGGCATCGGAGTCAGCCATTGTAAAACCCATACCGGTCAACCACTACATAATACCCAGTTTAAAAAAATAAATCAATTCATGACAATAAATGAACATTTGCATCATGGATTTGGAATTCTTTGGTAAGCCTATACTATGGTTGTAAGAGGGAGTACAATCAAAGCAACAGAGTGTAAGCTGGATCCTGTTTACAGCCACTGTGTTGTGCAAGGTTGAGCACGTCTTCACAAACACACAGAGCTCCTCTGCATCACACAAACATGAAGGAAGAGTGAACATGCCGAGGGAGTTAATGAGCGAGTGTGCTGTCTCTGCAGTTCCATCCCGCTCTCTCTCTCTTTCATTCTCCCTCTCTCTCTCTACACACACATACACAACCTCACACACACAGAGACACACACACACACGGGTAAACATGACCTACAAGCCCACTTATTTCCAGCTCCGGTTGAAACTCCATTCCCCAGCACTGCGCCGCTGCTGCCGCATGCAACTCTGATGTTCGGCAACGTTGCAGCAACCCAGTTTCAATGTTGTGACTGTGTTCAAATCCCCCTGCCTGCACCGCAAACATAAATGCTCTCTGTGACACACTCTCTCTTTCTCTCTCCCTCTCATCCTTCTTCTTCCTCATCCACCACTAGCCGTGGCTGCCCTGACTACTGTTGCCATGGCAACCGAGGAGAACAGGCCCTGCGCGCCACTGGGGGATTTGGAGACAACTTGGAGTAAAGACCCCTATGTTATTGGAGCCTTATTACTGGGTGTGTGTGCTCAGAAGAACCGTCTACTGATATCTTCTGCACAATAATAAAAACTGCTTTCTCATTGGCATGTGTGTGTGTGTGTGTGTGTTGGGGAGGGGGGGGGGAATACCCTCACTTCAGCATGGTAGGACAAATGCAATTTCGAGAGAACAATGAAAGCCAAATGTATACTCGTATTAAACGCCAAAACCTGTCACTGATTTCACAACGGGGGAATACAACGAGCGGAGAAAAACAGAAGAGGTGAAGCCAAAGTAAGGGAGAAGCCCATGCACTCATTGCTTTCTCCTCCCTTCCCTTCCCTCTCCGACACACACACACACACACACACACACACACACACACACACACACACACACACACACACACACACACACACACACACACACACACACACACACACACACACACACACACACACACACACACACACACAAACCCTCTGTGCTGGGCCTGGCCCTATCCATTCCAAGGTTATCAGTAATCCAATAGGTTTCCCTGGAAGCGGGCAGTTTTCCAGAGACACACCGCCAATATCCCTGAAAGCAGAAACATCCGGAAGGAATTCCTACCAAGTGACACAGCGTTTCCTTTCCTCTCTTCCTGTCTTTCTCTATGACAGGATGAAGGGCCTTCCTTCCTTCCGTCCCTCAGCTTTATTTCTTTCATCTATTCCGCCGCCCATTCCTCTTTTTTTGTCTCTGGGACATTTCTGGTGTTTCATATTCAAGCTTCGATAGTTGCACAGGGTTAGGGATAATACACAATCATGGCTTTAAAATAAATGTAATAAACAAACTGCCACACTGTAGGAAGTGTGTTCTCTCAGAGCCATGCACCCACACAAATCAAGGTTGAAGGGAGAAGGTCTGGTGTGTTTTTTTCTGTGCCACTAGCTCCCCTGCCAGTGACCCATAAATAGACAGCACCAAGCTCTTCTGGGTGATAAAGCATAGCAGGGAGACCTTAGGGTGAAGCTTGGAGCGGACACAGACACAACATGTAGGGTAAGCTTCAGATTGTGAAGGCGGGGGGGGTTACACAGACTTAAGCTCAGTTCTTCTTCTACTAATGATAAATAATTGGATCGCCACAGAGATCCATTGAAATCCGCTTAAGATGCTTTTTGAGCTTGTTTACAATGCGAAAAGAGTGCTCCATAAAGTATTTACATTCTGCCTAGTAAGGGCCATGTGAATATCACTGCAGTAATGTATGATGCCCAGCCCACCCTACGTAAAAGCTAATTTAGTCTATGAAGAGTGTGGTGAATGTCTTTGTATGTATGTGTTGCACATTTCCTGTCTGTTTTTCCCCACATTGTGTACATGCGATCTTAAATGAGTTTGTGCATGTAAAAATGTGTGTGTGTGTGTGTGCATGTAAAAGTGTGTGTGTGTGTGTGTGTGTGTGTGTGTGTGTGTGTGTGTGTGTGTGTGTGTGTGTGTGTGTGTGTGTGTGTGTGTGTGTGTGTGTGTGTGTGTGTGTGTGTGTGTGTGTGTGTGTGTGTGTCTCTGGGGACCCCGTTTGCTGGGCTTTAATTAGCTTAATCCAACCGGCAACACATGGACGGAGGAGTGGAGAAGGAGAGGGGTGTGAGGATGGTTGGAAAGAGACACGCAAGGGTAGAAAGACACACATACACACACACCCAATACACACAGAACCCTCCATGTTGGCTCTTGGCTGTGTCATTGGCTTGCCAGGCCATTGTAAAGCCCGCAGGGGAGGAGGAGACGGTCTCCAAGATGGCCGTGTTTGCTGTTGAAAAGCCAACCGAAGCTATTCCAGGGAGACGTTGCATTCTAAACAGTAGCCAGGATAAATGACCAATTAAATATGATAGCGAGGGCTTAATTGGTGTTAGCCAATTTAGAATGACACCGTGCAATTAATGTTATTGAGAAGGTGTGGAGGAGACTGTTGGGAGTGTCTGTGTTTACCTTTTGAACGTACTCATTCCGCAACTCAAATTAGTATTCACGGCCAAGGCTATTTCATGGGGAAAAAAAGATGTTGCAGAGGGAGGGGTTGTGAAGTTAGAATGAGATGGGTGGAGAAAGAGAGAGTGTGTTGGAGAGTGGGTGGGCAGTGAGGGAGGGACGGATAGAAAAGAAAGAAAGATGCACAAACAAATGCTAGCCTTGGGAATAGATGCAATCAGCTCACTCAGACAGTTAATGACTAATTCCATGGAGAAAAGGGAGAAAGAATAGCTAGCAATGGTGTGGGAAAAAAACAGAGGGTCTGGGTGAAAGAGACTAGAACGAGAGGCAGACGGGGAGAAGGGAGATAGATGCACACATGACTAATTAAAGACTTCCATCGTTTGGGAACATTTGAACCAGAGGAAAAGGATGGATAAATATTTTACCGTGAACAGGAGACGGTGAGACCTGCTGAGAGGCTCTGGGTTGGGAGAGGGGGATAGGAGGAATGAAGGGAAATAGAAAAGAGAGAGAGAGGCGGTGAAAAAGAAAAAGAAAACCCCTCTGCAAGAAACGTGAATAACACTCAGCCCAGTGAGCCTCCTTTTAAATGGCTAATTCTTCATTTCTTTGAGCAGAATGGAAATGGTAAAGCCACAAGGTCAGCTGCGCACAATAATAGAGCCATTAGCCGTTTCTTTGCTAGCTGCGCTATCGTTAAAAAACAAGAAGAAAACCCAAAGCCCGCTGCTGCTGGAACAACAGTTACTGCTCTTAATTAGCACTAAATGAATCCTCAACTCTGTAATGAGTGTGCACTCGCTGCCCCGCACAACAAGAACTAATAACAAACCAGCCAACAGAAGAAACGCAAGTAAGTTTACTTTAGCCAACTGTTTTTTACCCAGAGGGCATCAGGCTAACCATGGGGGAATCGGCTTTCCGCTTGGCTATCACCGACTCTGACGCTAACAAGATTAGCTCCAGGGTCAGTGCAGTATGGCTAGCAGTGGTCAGGAGGCTTGGGGCCAGCTAACATGGTGACAAAGCTAAACATGGTGACAAGGCTTCAGACCGGAGCTTTTCCCTCTGGGGGGAGGGAGAGGTAATTAGTAAAACAGCGGGATACGCCGCCATGCTGTGTCAGAAGCATGAACGCGGGGAGCTGTTGAATTTTGGTGTTGTTTGTGCGTGCCTCTGTGCGTTACTCACAGGTGTGCGAGAGAGAGAGAGAGATGAGAGAGAGAGAGAGAGAGAGAGAGGAGAGAGAGAGAGAGAGAGAGAGAGAGAGACTGTGGCCCTGAAATGCACCTGAAGCATATGACAGCCATGTGATAAAGCACACAAAAATAATTCAGTAATCACATTTTCTGTTAAGTAATAAAATACTAGGCCTATACGCACACAAACATATGTGGGTCTGGGGCAAACAACAAACACACAAATGTGTATTTGGCTCCATACACACACAAACATTTATCATCTTAATGTCACTAAACCAGAGGAACTAATCAAAAACAATCTATTAAGAATCTATTAGCCTTGCAATGGGGTAATCTGATAAGCCTGCTACAGTCTCTTCCATAGGAGAGTGTGTGCATGCAGTGCACAACCGTATCTAGCGCTGTCTGCATTCTTCACAGCAGATTAGCTCATTTGATAGTAACTCAACATGGTTACACTTATTTCACCCGTCGTTTGTTATAATGGAGATGAAGAAGCCCCTCTCACATCCAGTTATATACAGAGATTTAAATGGGAATTGTAGCGGTGGTGCTGTGTCGTCTAGTTCCACTAAAATGTCCTACTTCTGGGCAAGTGTATCTCTCGGTACACAGTCAGTCATTGCTGCTACTTTACTGGCTAAAGGGTTGTTTGGTTGTGTGGTGCTTGTGTGTAGAGCTGCACAGCCATCTGAAGACACCATCCTCTCTAAGCCAAGGCCTATAGTGTGAGCTGCTGGGCTTAATTGCAAGGAAATGAGTGTGAGTGGGACATTTTGTGTGTGCGTGGGCGTGTTTTTAGCGGGATCCCTATCTGTGAGATACAGCCACTGTGAGCCAAAGGTGATCTGTGCCCGCTGTGCCACTCATGCCTAACCCTCTGGACACTTTGCTGCCATCCAACGGGCCCCAGTGTGTGTCCAGGTTTGTATATACTGCATGAGTGTGCACAATTTTGGCTTGTTAGCTCGAGATATGACATGCCTTCTGGCGTCAGTGTGCGTGTGCGTGTGTGGCGTGTGTGCGTGTGTGCGTGTGTGTGTGTGTGTGTGTGTCTTGCCAGAAGTTAGATTGCCCATGGAGCCTTGGCACTGCTCCATCCACCAGGTGTGCGGTTGGCTGTATTAGTTTGGCATGGACAGAGCCTTATATACCAGGACACTTACTCCCACTCTCCACCCAATTCCTCCCTCTCTACAGGCCCAAATATATGTCAACACCAATGATAGTCTGATGCAAATCTGACCAAAGATCTAATAGCAAACATAAACTATGGCATTGAAAGCCTAATGCATACACAAAATGTGATCTTTGGTTGATAAGAAACCTATTAAGACACACTAGTACTTGGGAAATGAGAGTAAAATTGATAGAAATACTTAAAAAAGTAACTTGTACATATAGGATATGAAAAAAGCAGGGGGCGAATGGGGGGTCTTTGATGTTCTATGCCGAGATGTCTAATGGAGATGACCTAGAAACAGCCTGGCCTAGTCCTCACTTGGATCATGTTAGCATCCCAGCTTGCATCCAGACTCTTCTAATCTTCCCTTAAAAAATGGATTCTAGCATGGTACATTTATTATTCATCTCCCTCCGCTCTCTCTCTCGCTTTTCCTTCTGTCTCCTTTTCTCCCGGCTTTCTTTCCCTCTCTCTCTCTCTCTCTCTCTCTCTCTCTCTCTCTCTCTCTCTCTCTCTCTCTCTCTCTCTCTCTCTCTCTCTCTCTCTCTCTCTCTCTCTCTCTCTCTCTCTCTCTCTCTCTCTCTCATCTACTCCTCACTTTGCCTCATTAACCCGTGGTAGCAATGAATTAGGATGCCGAACGCAGAGTAGTGAGTGAGTGTCACGCTGCACTGGCCACACACCGTTGGACCGGGCAAAAGTGCATTAGCGCCGATATTAGCAGAGGAACTGTTCTCATGGAATTAAAGCTAATGCAGAACCGCATGTAACTTTTCCTTCGCTTTGAACATTTTGCACACAACACTGGAGATACTGTCCGGTAATAGTCACGGTGGCAAGTTAAGTAAATTCAGATTCAGCATATTTGTGTTTTTCAAAGATTATAATCAAATTGGAAGAATTCATTTTGCTCCCTAATTTGCTGAAAAATGTGCATCAGTACGGCAGCTCCTGTAGGAGGACGGTGTTATGCTGGTTTAATGAGACGACCTGGGTGGATTCACCAGTGTGTGTGTGTGTTTGTGTGTGTGAGATGGGCTGGCATTAAATTTTTTTTTTAAGAAGACCCCTCATTACTGTCTTCACGTGTAAGGTGTAACCTGAGTGCTACAACCCATTGTGAAAGTGTATGTATCCAAACTTCTAACATGTATGTACATTCCGATGTCTAAACGCTGTATGTGTGTGCACGCTCGCTCTGCCCTTCTCTTTTAATGAGGAAAAAATGATTAGAGAAGAATTGCTATCACGTCATCCAATCTCTACACACACACACACACACACAGCTCAGCTATTATCAGGGAGAGGTATCTTTGATCACAAAAAGGAGACAGAAAGACATAGCGCAAAGAGAATATGTGAGCAGCAGATGAAATGGAGAAAAACGAGAGAGAGAGAGAAAGAGAGAGAGAGAAAGAGAAAGAGAGAGAGAGAGAGAGAGAGAGAGAGAGAGAGAGAGAAAGAGAGAGAGAGAGATAGAGAGAGAGAGAGAGAGAGAGAGAGGGAGAGAGAGAGAGAGAGAGGCGATGGTGGACGATTCCTTTTACTAATTCATGACTGTGGTTTTACAATGGCTATTTTAGTTAGGCTTAAGAGTTATGGATGCCTTTTAAGACATTGTTTTAAGCTTATGATATCCAACAATCTACACACGCATCTGTGAAAGTCTGCAGTGACACCTTGCGAGGGCCGTTGGTGTCCTTGTGTATGAATATGTGCGCGTCCGTCCGTGAGAGTGTGTCCCGTGGGGAGATGTTGTGTGCTTAGTTAGGTTGAGTGTAGCCACACGACAGGACACAATAACAGATGGGAGAAAGACTCGGGCTGGCAATGAAGAGAGAGAGAGATAATTGATAGTGTACATACCAGAGGGACGCACGCATGCATTACGCATATGGGGACGTGCTCATTCTCAAACGCTGACAAAATATGCAGAGTTTCCACACACACACAGACACACACACAGACACACACACAGACAGACAGACAGACAGACACACACACACACACAGACAGAAACACACATACACACACACACACACACAGTCCACCTGTGGCAGCAGTAGCGCTGCAATGGCGCTGGCTGGGATAACACACAGGCGTATGGAAGCATTGGAGCCTTGAGTACACGAAGCTAGCTTGGCCAGCCCAGTTCATTTGATAGAGTTTGATTTCATGCCAGGCTGCGTGCTAAGAGAGAGGGGGCTCTCGTGGTGAGAAAAGATATACGATGTATGCTTGGCTTGTCACACGCACATTATGGCTTAACTTAGCTGTATGAAATTGGAAAAACGCCATTTAGACCCCTGTGCTGACAGCAGAGAGATGAAACCGCGGCAGAGAAAGACAGGTTTTTGCTGTTAATTGAGAACATCCTGATAAGATTGGATGACTGATGACACTCTGGGAAAGAGCTCAATTAGGTGGAAAAACTCTGTGTCAAATGCAAAGTGTAAATGATCTGTTTTGTCTCGGGCTGAACTTCTATTCCCTTCTCTTTACCGTATCTAATCCTTTCCATCATTCTCTACATCTCCATTCCCACGTCTCTTTCTCATCCTTTCTCTGTGTGTGTGTGTGTGTGTGTGTGTGTGTGTCTGACCGCATGCAGTTGTGTGAACTAATGACCGAGGGGGCTACCAAACGCCTGCACAAAGCCAGCCTCTGTGCTGCTTGCCCGGGCCCAAACATCTCGTGGCTTGGCCAAATGATGACACACACACACACACACACACACACACACACACACAGTCAAAGTGTCAAAGTCTCAGTGCCATATTTTCTGATAAGGACTTTCAATTTAGAATCTCATCAAACAGAAAGATTACCCACACATACAGAGAGAGAGAGAAAGACTGGAAACAACTATAAGGCTATTGGTGTGTTCCAACAGTGTGTGTATTTGTTTCTGTTTGGGGTGGAGGTCCTCTCTGTTTAAGGATTAGAGGTGGACACTGACATTTAAAAACAAACCACAGGCAAACACAGGCTCTCTCTCACATACACACACACACACACACACACACACACACACACACACACACACCACACACACACACACACAAGGGAGTTTGTCAGGCCAGCATTGTGCACCTGTAGAATAACAATTGTCAGTCCAATTACACCATGACATGGTCTCTTGATGGTGACCCAGTGGAATACATTAGTGCCCCCTCACACAGTCATTAAAACACACAACTGACAAACAGACACTTGTTATTAACCCCCCTGGCCATTGAGTGGCCAGTGTAATAACCACAAAAATACAGTGGATGTTACAGTAGGACAATTGTCTTTAATAGTATACGTGTTGGATAAGGTTACATTTCTATGGAGGTTCAGATGTTTTTTTTTAAGTTTTTTCACAGCATATTCATTTTAAAGTCATCGTATAGCTGCATAATGCTTGTTTCAGTTTGAGTAAAGCTCCGGCCTACACTTTATAATTGAGCAACAGGTGTTGCCAACACCTTAAAAATCTTGTGAAATTGTGGTCTCCCTCTCTTATTGTTATTATCCATCCTCTTGTCATTATTGTGTATTGGTTGACTTAATGAGATATTCTTCTCTATTGCCTATTTTTTAATAAACGGTTCTAAGCAATCTTGATCAAATAAAAACTAGCGCCAAAACCCATTGAATTTGATGTCATGAAAAAGCATCTGTGTGCTAAGAGAGATGCCAACTGTGTGTACTAGCAGCAGCCATTACATATCAAATCCCCATCTGGCACTTCATGTTCAGATTGTAGCTTGCGCGGGCTCATCATTCGGTCATCCTTGCATCCTTTTTTTTTAACGATAAACAGAAGAGATAAGGCTCCATCATGCTCAAGGACACCTCGCCAAAAGCAATGCTAATTCGTTTACGGAAACACTTTGGCCAGTGCAGAGGTCAATGCTGTTATCTTTTGGTTATGAGACGTTCACACACATTGAACAGTCATATGACAGTCAATTCGGCTTTAGAAAGAATCATTCCACCACACTGGCCTTGGCTGAATCGGTAGAAATTATTAGTAATGCTATTGATCACAAATTGTACTCTATAGGAATTTTCTTAGACCTCAAAAAAGCATTCGACACTATTAATCATGACATCCTTCTTAATAAACTGGAGAATTATGGCATTCGAGGTTTGGCACATGACTGGGTCAGAAGTTATTTACATGACAGAAAACAATTTGTGAAATTAGGGGAGTTCACATCGACATGCTTAGATATTGTTTGTGGGGTCCCTCAGGGGTCAATCTTGGGGCCGAAATTATTCCTGCTTTATATAAATGACATATGTAAAGTGTCGAAAGTCTTAAGGTTAATTTTATTTGCTGACGACACAAACATCTTCTATTCGGGGAAAGATCTGAATAATATGGTTGAGATCGTAAACATTGAATTGACTAAGTTACATGGGTGGTTAAACCGAAATAAGTTATCACTAAATTTAGAAAAAACTAAATTCATGATGTTTGGCAGGAGAGCATCAGATGTCGCTGTAAAAATCAAGGTAAATGGAATTGAAATTCAAAGGGTCAAGCAACACAAAGTCCTAGGGGTAATAATTGACGATAAATTAAGCTGGAAATCACAAGTTAGCCATCTCAGGGGCAAAATAGCCAGGAGTATTTCTATACTTTGGAAAGCACAACATTGTTTCAATCAAAAGGCCTTACTTGTATTATACTGGAGTTTAGTTTCCCCACATCTGCATTACTGTGCTGAAATATGGGGAAACACTTACAAAGGTACATTGCACCCGTTGGAGATTCTTCAAAAGAAAGCAATACGAATTATTTACCAAGCCAATTACAGGGCACACACTAATAACTTTTTTATTGAAGGTAGAATTCTCAAATTGGTAAATTAATGGATTAATTAATGTGGTAAATTACCACACAGTACAAATTATTTACAAGGCTTCAAAAAAAAGTAATGTTTGAAGACAGAGAAGTTTCGCATGATTTAAGAAGAAAAGGTAAATTCACTGAGAAAAATATACGGACCACACTTAAATCCTTTTCGATTTCTGTAAATGGTATTAAGCTGTGGAATGGACTTGATGAAGTTGTCACAGGGAGTTGCAGTTTGCGCAATTTCAAAGCAAAATGTTTAAAAAATTATTGAAAATTACAGACTAATAACCTGAGCACAATGTCAATGTCACTTTCATAACAATATTGTAACGAATAATACAGGTCAGCAGACAGACTTGTTTTTGAATACTTTTGCAGAAGTGTTTAGACTACCAGTTAAGAAATGGAACAGGTCAAATACAAGGCCACTTCACACTTTATACACTTGGCATTGTCACAGAAAAACTGAACTGATCTTAAAAGCTGAAGCAATTAGATTAAAATTGACTGTGTATTGGAATGCAGATTCTTAAAAAAGATTCTTATATAAAGATTCTTATATATATATATATAGCTATATATATATATATATAGCTATATATATATATATATATATATATATATATATATATATATATAAAAAAATGTTTTTTGTTTGTTTTATTTTTATTTTCTGTAACAGTAACTGTGTATCTGAATCCGAATTTGATGAAAATGGGGGCGGGACCTGATAAGCCTTTGGCTTCTTCCGTCTCCCTTCGGACAACACAAAGTATGATGTATGAATATTTGCAAGAGAAAATTGTGTATTGTGTGGAATTGTCCGAAAGAATAATAAATAAATAAATAAAATTGACCAATGGGTACTCTGCTGCCTTCCGCTTTAAAGGTGCAGTGTGTAATATCTGAACATTAAGTGGCATCTAGTGCAGAAAGTTCTAAAATACAACGCTCCCCTAGGTAACCCCTCCCTTTTGAATAATAACAGACGCTAGAGTGGCCCTTAGTTTAGCAATACGTTTGTCCATTGTGTTCTACTGTAGAATCATGATCAGTGTTGTATGGCAGCATCCATGGTGCCAAGCCCCGCTCTCATGTAGATATAAAAGGCTCATTCTAAGGGAATTAAAAGAAAAAAACTTTTATTCTCATTCCATTTCTACCAAGTCTGTTCTGAAAAATGCCATTAAATTGTACACACTGCACCTTTAAGGAAGCCCCTTTCGAAGGGCTTTCATTACTAAATCTTTTGGATTCATGCCAGAACAATCATCTCATCTTTCCAGTGCGTTTGGTGAAAGTGCCTTTAAATCTTTTGCCCCCTCATCATGGTGTAAGCTACAGGAACACCTTAAACTTGAATCCTTTATCACCATGAACAATTACAAAAGCAGGATTAAGGACTATTTAACCGCAAACTGTACATGCCCGGTTACTGAACACTGACTTACTGCCAATGACATTGATGCTTTGTGACTTTTTATTTTATTTTTATTTTTTATTGTGTTTTGTGTCTTGTTTTAAGTGTAAAATTTTGTTTTTTTAATGTGAAACTTTTATGTTTTTATGCTGCCTTCTTGGCCAGGACTCTCTTGAAAAAGAGATTTTGAATCTCAATGAGTATATTCCTGGAAAAATAAAGGTTAATAAAAAATAAATAAATAAAAAATAAATAAAATGTTTTTATACTTGTTTAACAAGGCATTCAAACTGCTCTCACATTGTTACAGTCTGTTCCTGGGGTTGTGTTAGTAGCCTTGGGTTAGCTTCATCGACGCCCCTATCAGATGAATGGACATTGGGCAGCGTCTTACCATCATAGCACCCACCTGAGCCTTGCACGGCCACAATGGGCACACACACACACACACCAGGCACAGAGGGCTCCTACCACCTGGCACACTGGCCACATACACACAGCAGATGGCTTCAAAATCGGCCCCCAGATGAAGGGCGCAGCTGAGGAATCCTAACCGCGTTTTGTTTTGTGTGTAAAATGTGTGTGTGTAGCCGGGCGTCATACCAAGCACTTTACAATAGGTATTGGATTATCGACCAGGATCCTCTCTTTTGTTCCGCTGTCCTCGGGCCACCTATTGAGATCGTGTGTGTGAGTGTGTGCGTCCGTGCATGCTTGCTTGTGTGTGTGTGTCACGGTGGATGCCCCTGTCATTGTCAATGCTCAACAGTGCCTTAAAATGCAGGAGTGGCCCCGAAAAATAATCAGAATTTCACGTGAATGTCCATCTGCTGACTGCTTTACCACACAGACAATAGGTGGCTTAGATAGTTTCTTCAGATGGAAAGAGAGATAAATGAAAAAGGGATGGAGTGAGAAATGGTAAACGGCATGTAAAGCTGGGCGTGCTGACAGATGAACAGAGACACACGCAGTGACCAATGGCAGGGCCAGGGCCGAGCAGACAGAGATAATGAAAGAGTGGAAGGGAAAGGAGGCTTTTAATCCTTAACATTAGGTGTGTCTGTGTCCTTGACCACAGCGGTGTACAGATGACCACTTGAATTCGTTAATAACATCAGTGGTTGCACCTCTCTTCCATCACTTCCCTCTCTACTCCACCTTCCGCATACTCTTGCTCTACTCTCTTTCTGCTTCATCCATCCATCCATCCATCCACCCACCCATCTGTCAATATCTATATACGTATCTCCCTTCCTTCCCTTTTCTCTGTATCTCTCCTATCTTTGTCCCATCAAAACAGGACTCATTAGTAAAAGCTTCCCCTCTGTGTGTTTGAGTGTATGTATGTGTGTGCGAGCGTGCGTGCGTGTGTGCGCGGGCGAACAGAGCACAGAGGGACTTCATTAGTGCATCAAACACGTTGTTCGTGCCACCGTCGTGTTGCTCCAGACAACCTTGAGCTATGAAGTTGGTTAAAAATAGACGAAGAAAAGAGTCGACATAAAACACGAGATATCAAAGCGTTTTTACGTCCAGCAAAAAGTGTGAATTAAAACGAATATAAGTTACAACAGAAAAACAGCTTCCAGGAGCATACTGGAGAAGAAAAAGAATGATTTGCAACAACATGTTATATAAGGATATTTTAAAAACCCTTCTTCTTAGTGTCATACTCAGACAGAGGAAGACACTAGAAAAACTGGTACGCACAATCATCCATTCCACCACATATTCTACATCCTCAGGCACGGCTATATAAACAGCTTTCAACACACAAGTGCTCTCCGGAGGGTTTCATTCCATCATGGCATCATTGTCTTTACGCATACACTTCCCAAACATCTGTTAAAAAGCTCAAAAACACACAACATGTTGAAACGCATCCTGATGACTCAAAATATGTTACTGGTGCGATAAGCACACACATAAAATCAATTATAAAAAAACAGTGACCCACAAAAGCCCTGCAGAAGAGAATGAATGTCTGTGGAATCAGGGAGTGACAATGTGTTGTTACATGCCACTAATTCACTTGCTCTTCTTTATCCGCCTCTTTACTACTTTGCCTGTTTTTCCCTCCTTCTCCATTGCTGTCGAAATTTTCAATGGGTTCTTCTTCCTAGCAGCACTGAAACTGGCACTGCTGCGAGTGTGTGTGTGTGTGTGTGTGTGTGTATGTGTGCATGCGTGTCCATGCGTGTCTGTCCATGCGCGTGTGTCCATGCGTGTGTGTCCATGCGTGTGTGTCCATGCGTGCGTATCCATGCGTGCGTGTCCATGTGTGCGTGTCAGGTTTAGATATTATTCCTTCTAAGCAAATTGAAAACTTTCCAAGACCAGATTCCTTGTTGTTTTCGGGTTTTACTTTCGAAACAGAAGCCAGCCAAAACTGCAGGCTCTTTGGCTCGGTTGTGTGACACACACACCAAACGCGCACACACTCTCTCTCACACACACACACACACACACAACATACCTCAACAACCTAGTGTAGCATTGCTTTCCCAGGTGATGTTCCACACATATTACAGTGAGCATATCAGCATAGAAGAAAATAAATACAACAATAGCTAAATAAATAACGGGACCTCTGCCAAGCTAAGTGAATGGGTGTCACTTTGACAAATGCACAGCCCTGAATCTTAGTCAACATTGTATTGTTTGTCGTCTCTCGCTCCCTTAAAAAAATAAACACAAACACACACATACACATTATTATGTGTGGACTGTGAGTGACAAACACACAAACAGTGCTTGCTTGCACAAACAGTGCATTAAAAGCACAAAAACACACAGGCTGATTAGACATTCATAATATTGAAAGGTTGACAGGTCTTGAGCAGTGCTGAGGGAAACGGAGTGAATTCTAATGAGCTACCGTTTACACCGAGAGCTCCGTCCTCAAAAGACTGGATAGACACAAACACACACACACACACAAACAAATAAGCAGACTGCACACAAGGACGGTGCATAGATACAATCATCATTATGCCATATTGTATGAGTGCACATCTAAAATACAACCACAGAGGACAATTATGCAGAAGTCAGCCTGGTCAACCAATAATGTAATCATCTCACCCTCCTGTTCTATCAATATATAGTCAACCATTTTACCCAGGAGCTAGATCACTCCTCCACACAAGTTTACAACAGGCTGCTGCATCAGTAAACTGCAAAATGCAAAATCATTAGAACATTCACCCTATTCACTTGACTATCCCACTGTCCTATGCACCTGACCTGAATGTTTCCCTATTACACACAGCTGACCACAACAGAAAGGCCATTCACCCAGCAGTCATCATAGCTGTTGCCATGATTGAAAGCAAGCTCTTAAAAATTAGAGGCGGTGCATTCGGACGCAGCACTAACATTTTATGTGTGACTTTGACTAACGTGACAATCAATGAGGGAGTATAGCCGTAGACTCGCTTGCTTTAGATTGCTTGTTAAAACTAAACAGGTTTTTTTTTAAAGAGGGCACTTCAATGTTCAGTTGGAAAATGGTCCACTCACGAGGAAAAAAATGGGAGTTAAGGCTGTATTTAATCCAGAGTATAAAAAGTGCCCCTGCAAATAGCTCTGTGTGCTGTAAAGCACAAAAGATTAAGCTGCAAGCAAAGCGCTTCACAAAAAGTCAACAACCACCACTCACTCTCCAATCCAAAAAAAACTGAGAAAAGTGACCAAAGGACTCACATGATCACTCTCTCCAAAATGTCCTCGAAAATAACAGAAAAAGGCTAGTTTGTTCAATTTCCTTTTTGACTACAGCACTCAAAAAATCAACCCAAACAAAACAGCTGACGTTAAATCCAATTCATATGGAAAAGGAAAAACCAACACATAAAAAAAAAGACGAAATAATACAAAATGTCTTCCTACCTTCTTTAGTTTGCCGTTGCGTGTGCCGACAAATGCGACGGTGTTTCCGCGGTAATCGTAGGCGGCCACCGATGTCATGCCGTCGTCCTTGTCGATGAAGAGGGGGATGCCCTCGATGGTGCTGGTGCCCCCTAGAGGCTGGTTGAAGTCCTGGCCACAGAAGTTATCGTCGATCTGCAGTGGCTGGTGGAATGGCAAGAAGAAAAAAAAGAGACAACAATCAGACAAGAGGGTTTTGGACATGGGAATACAATTGGTTCAAAGGTCAATTCTGATTGTGTGGATGTCATTTTTATATTATTCATTCGGTACCCGAATGAGAACAAAACAGCGATGTAATGCAAAAAGGTTGGAAAGTTGTAACATAAAAGACGTATTCACTTCATTCAATGTTTTTAATATGAAGGCTATCATTTTAAACACACCTCAGTGAATAGTTCTATTTTGTGGCATTTTTCTTCCCCTGATTGAGTACATCCACAGCTTCACACAGTAAAATTGAATAGCCCCTTGAATAGCCCCGTTTTCAAGCCTTATATCAACAGTTCAAAGTAAACAGAGAGAGAGAGAGAGAGAGAGAGCAGGAAATGAAACATAAAGGTCTGCGGCCGGATAAAGCCCGGGACTTCAAGCGCTTTAGCTGAGTGATTTCCAAGGGCAGGCCCCCCTCAAAACAAATCTTGAAAGCAGCAGCAGCACAGCCCAGTGTAAACTGAAATGTCCACGTGTTACTTGTGTTTCCATATCAAACAGAGGGCTATATAGGTGTGTGTGTGCGGTCAAGCTTCAACACTTTTGACTTGATTATCTGACATGTTAAGCAGCAGCCTGTTCAAACAGGAGCCATTCATTCATTCAAAGGCATTCTCTCTTTCTTCCTAATCAAATCCCAACCGTGCGGGGGAAAAAAAACCTTCAGCTTGTTGTAAGGTGTTCAGTCACGGTGGTGATTGTAATGCTGGTGGTGGTGACCATGTGACACAATATCTGAAGCATTCCTGTGTCAAGAGGTTCCCATCGCCCCTGGCAATCCACTGACCCTTAGGATGCCTTAACCAGTGACCACACACACACACACACACACACACACACACACACACACACACACACACACGTGATATTTGGTCAGCTGCCTTTGAAGGGTTAAATAAAGCGAATGGTTTGTTAAACTCACAGATTTAAATGTGTACTTTTATACACCTTTTCAGAATAAATCTAGTATCAGTATGGATTCTTCCAATTCAATATCTGACAGAAAATTGACCAAGAGTTTGATAACACATTGGGCATTGTTCACTGATGTTATCTTAATAGGATTTTTTCTAGTTTTTATATCCTTTAAATCCATTAAAGTAATATCTTCAAGGCAAGTAATAACCTTAGGCTCTGGGGAATTTCTCATTCAACATATTCTTACATTCTATAGACAACACGATTTATCAGTTAATTAAAATTAATCCTCAGCGCAATAGATAATGAAAGTTATAGCTAGTGGCCTAGCCTCATCATTAAAACGCCTGGCTGTCAATCAAAAGAAGGTACCTTTTGGATGCTGTTCGGGCCATTCTATTTTCGACAGAGACCAAATGTGTGCGAGTCAGTGTGAGCGTGTGAGCGTGCGTGTCAGACACTCAATGACTGCTAAAGTGCAGACTGAATGGGCTTCGGTTTGTCAACTGGAGCCATCCGACATATGTGAAAGTACACACACACACACACACACACACACACACACACACACACACACACACACACACACACACACACACACACACACACTTTTGTGAGTGTGTAAATGGTGGTGTAATCCAAGGTCTTATCACTACATCATCTGATTGATCCACACTGGAGAAAAGATAACACCCTCACTCTCTCTCTCTATCTCTCTCCCTCTCCCTCCTGATCTGCCTAAATTGCCTGCAGCCCAGCACATGTCAATAACCTGTTATTCTGCCTTTTTCTACTTTCTCACTCTTTATCTCCATCTCCTTCTAGCGGCTACAGCCTCTGAGCACACATCAATATGACCCGGCTGTCCTTCCCTCCCTCCGTCCATCCGTCCCCTCTCGCCTAATGGCTTTGATTGTCCCTCTTCATACATCCCTTACTCAGATGCTACTCTGTCTCTAACATATCTCTTTGACCTGGGTTATGTTCTCCTAAGAGTGTAAAGAGAGTGAGTGTGTGTGTGTGTGTGTGTGTGTGTGTGTGTGTAGGTTGGCAGGTCTATAAACTGCTGTCAAGTAAGAGCTTGCTCTCCATTTCTTTCTTTGCACGGTGACATGGACACAAGAAAAAAATAAAGAATGTTATAATTGAAGCGTGTGTGTGTTTGTGTGTGCGTGTGTGTGTGTGTGTGTGTGTGTGTGTGTGTGTGTGTGTGTGTGTGTGTGTGTGTGTGTGTGTGTGTGTGTGTTCAAGTGACTGACAGGAACACACTCAGCCATTACCTGAAACAACTTTCTTTTGTGGCCACTAATGGCCATGGGGGCCATTTCTTTACTCCGAACAAAGGCGACTGACAGACAACACACACTGACCAAGACTTGTAAACCCATGTGTGCACACAAACACACACACACACACACACACACAGCATCCAGTTTTTTTGTCTGTGTGCAAACACATTTGGCTACAAGCAATAAAACAATTCCCATCGTCCTCATATGACATACTACGACTAGGGGCAACCGTTTTAAACTATATAGGCTTGGGGAAAAAATGCATCAATCTGGATTAGAGTCAGCCCTGCCAAATACTAACACAAACACACACACACACAGAAACAAACAAAACCCCATGACGTCAGAGCCTAAGGGAAACTAGTTAAAAGGGTTAATCAATCTTCTATTGGGAAGACTAACTGTCGAACCGTATACAGTAGCCCCCGGAGTCCATAAGGGTTAACACACACACACACACACACACACACACACACACACACACACACAGTAACCTATAAAGGTCTCTCTGGGGCACTGGAGGGGTAAAGGTGATATAGCATTCCTGCAGGTCTGGTAGGTTTAAACTGTATGGATCAGCATGGAATAAAAAGGCCTTTTTTTCCCCCTTGAGGTCGGAAAGCATTTTAAATGGAGGCTACACATTCTGATGTGGTTTCGGGCAATTTAAGGCACTCAAACATTCCCCATGTGAATAAGAGCTGATATGCTGCAGTATAGAAAGAGTACCCCCTCCCTCTGTGGTGTTCTCTGAGGGGTAATCGGCTGGAGAGTGTCTTTAACGTTGTGCATCGGGGTTCTTAAAGAGGCAGAACTCCGTCGGGGAAGAATGAGTTAAGCCCAACCAACGACAACCTTCCACTGACTTTGGCAGCCGAGTCCTTTACAAATTCAGATAAGGACGTGTGTTGTTTTGGTTTTTTTCAAAGGGGTGCATGTGGCGCTGAAAGGAGCCGTGGATTTGTGGCCCACTGGGGGCATGGCCTTTTCTCCTTGAAAAGAAACAGCTGATATGAGTGAGTGTCAAACCCGAAGAGAAGAACTACTTTTTTTTTTCTACCACATTCACTTTCACATTGAGCTATTCATTTAAAACATTGTTATAGATGTGTGTGTATATATTCCATATCACGGGTGGAATCTTGATTTATTTTTCATTCTGGATTGATCAACCAATCAATTGCTTTGGCTATAGAAGGTCAGATAATTGCAACAAAAAAAGAACCATCACAAACCCATGGACACACCACGTGCAAAACACAAATCTATTCAGCTTATTAACAAGAAAGACAGACGAAAACAGAAACATAGTTACTCTTTAGGAGGTATAACCAATACATTACAACTTAAAGTGATTATAAAACTGATATCAATATAAATTCTGCCAATTGACAATCAATGAGTCGACTAATTAATTTAAGCTCTGCTGCACAACCCGATGGGATATTTACCTAAATCTCCATAAGCTGTGATCTTTAATGGGCAATATATACAGGCCGAGTGTGAACCATTATACTCATGGTGTATATTTACAATGTATGTGAGCTGTCAGCTGATATCCAAGGTCACAGAGAAATATGTGAGCAAGATACTGCTGATACATTATACCAGGGTTGCACACAAACACTACACACACACACGCGCGCGCGCACACACACACACACACACACATAGAAGAAGTCACGTGTGTTGGTAGCTAACAGCCGCCACAACTGTGGTGGTTTCCCCCTGGGTGGAGCCGCTTCACCCACTTTACACTGCAACCCGATGAAACACAGTCATTCATATGGTACCAAAAAACACGCATGTATATACACAACCCAGCCCACAATAACACTGACTGATTACAGATGTGCGTTGGCTGGCTGGCCGGCTGGCTCAAGGACATGGTTGAGTAATCATTCCCGTATGATTGCTATTTCTTTAACGTATTGCGTCACGAAAAAAATATGTCCGAGGCACACATTAAGCCCGAGCTCGAGTGGAGTCCGTCAATAGCGACCTCTATTCAGTGCAACCATATGGAAACAGCAGAATACAATATGGGGCTTATGTACAGCAACATAACATGCTGTGTTGTTGAGTGAATTCACAGCTGTAAATTGCGGCTGTTAAGGTGGAAGGAAAACATGTATGGGCAAAGTAAAAACAGCAACATTCATTTAGCTGCAGGATCCTTTAACAGGCGCTGCGTTTCTCAGTAAAAATATGTTTGTAAAAGAGAAAACTACTAGACACATGTGTTTCTGTTTGGTGGTGGAGAGCTGGAAGGGAGTGAGGTGGACAAAAGAGAGGGCGACAGAAGTAGCTGGTATTAATGCTGACAGCATGGCTTTCATAACAAGCCTGCAATTCATATGTGAGTGTGTCTGCGTGTGTTTGTGCACCCGTGTGTGTGTGTGTGTGTCAGAAAAAAGGTGAACATGCTCATCAGCTCAACGGACAATGGAACTCCTTAATTTCCTACAGTCTCAAACATAACATTTATCAAAGTGATTTGTTTCATAGTTGTTTTTGGACATTGAGGGCATGTGCATGTGGGGTGTGTGTGTGTTTGCATATGTGAGTGGAGGAGAAAGGGTAAAAGAGAAGTGGACATTATCTGGTATCAACACAGCTGTTCCTATATGTATTTATGTATGTGAGTATGTTTGCAGATGGAGGTGCATTTTTCCTGGTGCGTGTGTGTGTACATGCGGCTGGCTAAAAGCAGAGGATTCTGGGAGAGGGCAGCTCATAAATTACCCAGAAATCTCAGCGGGGGCCTTGAACTCATGGAGACACTGCTGGATTCTCTTCAAGAAGAATAAACACAAAAAGTGCAGCAGAGTGTGTGTGTGTGTGTGTGTGTGTGTGAGTGTGTGTGTGTGTCTGTGCGTGCGTTTTCTCGTGTTCATGTATCAATGTGCTCGCCCTTGTGCTTATTTATAAAGCAGAAGAGCAACAGAGCATCTGATGGTATCCATTGTTGTTACAAAGTTGTTACGTCTATCAGTGTGGACAGTTGACATCAAAGAAGAATATAGGTCCCCCTCTTGTACAATAATATATAGAATGTATGGCAGCCCTCCCCCCCTCACACAAAGCTTCATGATGCTCACCAACTCTGACAGTGTACAGCACAGACAACAGGCCTTAACAGCTTTGACTCAACTGGCCGCAAACACAGACTGCCATACAGATATAACAAACACTCCACACATACTTAGTGAGGCTGTGAATTATTCTATCAATATTTATCTGTTTCTATGGGGAGCTCAATGAATAATGATAAACCATTAGGCAGTAGGGTTGGGCGATGCATACCAAACTGAACATTGACCATGTCCACTGTGAAAAAACTGTGATGGACGATGCACAGAAACCAACACAGGCACAGCAAGCAACTTTGTAGTGTCATCTTTTCATCTCGTTTCATGGGTGGGATATTCATTTTAATTGTAGGCTACTGTAACCCAGGCTTACTATTGCCAGTCCTATTATATTTTGAAACATTCCTTTTATTTTGATAAGCAGTAAAATGTGGTCAAAAGTAATGGTATAAGCCATATCAAGAAGAAAATGGTTGAACATGTTTTACTATTCAGCTCAGAGCATGTCACCACAAAGGGTTAACTTTTATTCTTTTATTTACTTTGATGGGCTTACAAGTCAGCCAATGGGTGACCTCAATGAGTCCACCAGCTGACCAATCAGCACCAATTAATACCTTAATCTCAAAGGTTAACCCTCCATAGAGAGAACAATGTTCACGACATGCAATGAGCATGTAGTACGTGAATGTAAAAACAAGCACAAATCCAGGCAGGCAGACACAAAAACACGCCTCACAAACGACCATTATGTTTAGGATAACAAGGTGCAGAAGTCTCATATGGACGCAGACGTCACCTGTGACGCCATTGACTCCATGGAGATGTTTTATTGGTCGTGTCTCAAAGGCGTTGCGCGATGCATTAACGGCATCTCGAGGGAGACTTTTTTTGTTACCCTGCATGAAAGTGTCAACACTGATGATTTAAAACGCAGTACTAGACATGTAATGCATTATGGCGAAAAAAAATGTCCGAAGAAGAAATCTATTTTTGTCCAAACTATTTACGATCTATGAATCATTTCCTTCCAAGACTCTGTAGCTATTTTTTGTTTAGTTTTGTTTGGAAACTGCTACTGGATCTTTACTGATCAATAATTTAAAGAGACGACTGCAGCACTTCCATATTCATGGGTTGCAGGCAGCAGGGTAGTATTTTTCTGTGTTGAGTGCACTCCAGGCAAAGACAGTGAAACCTCAATGAGTTGGCACGTATTCAGAGAGAGAGCGCCTTCCAAAAAGCTGTCACCACGTGTTAAGACCCCCAATCCAACCCGATGGGAGGGAAAGAGAAACAATGTATTCTGTATGTAGTTAGTATATACAAAAAAATTTAGAAATACACCCTTAAATCCACATAGAGAGGTATGCAGAGTCCCTGGAAAATAAAGCTATGCCAACGTACGCTCACAGGCAGAAGAGCAAAGTGCTTGTGATCAAAAGATCATCAGTTCAAATCCCCACAGCAGCTGGGAAACGTGGCTTGGTAAAAAAAAAAGTGAATGAGTGAGTGAACACGCTCACCACAGGTGCCCTTAAGCAAAGGACTTAACCCCTGACTGCCTTGATGGAGCTGCCCAGTGACCAGCAGTCAAAGAGTGGTCAGGAGATGTAAAGGCTTCAAAACAGCATCATATATTTGACCAAAATTCAAGTGCCATCTGAAACTAAAGACATACAGTAACACAGGGAGCATTGAGTAGATTATTAATACCAGTGCAGTGCCCGTAGGAAGCAGGCATTAGCTGAGGGTGCATGGAATGAGGAAGCAACAAAAGGCTATGCCTGCCATGTCACGCTTGTAAGTCTTGGTCGAAGCAGCCAATCAAATCAGAAGGAGGCGGATTTTACTCGGGTATTACTTCATGCCAGTCTTCACTGCAGGCTGCACACAGCAGCATGATATAAATATGAAACCTTCTACATAATGTGGTCAAGAAAACTTAAAAATCAAGGATGAACACCCTTGTGCCGTGTGCAAGCCAAATCTGGAAGCTCAGGCCGATCTGAGCTACGCGAACCACAGACAGGAGTGAATCTGGAGAATGCATATTGTCAAAATCACTTTGTCAAAATCAGTGAATATCTATAGTTAATCAGAATATCTTTACCTTTCTGTACTCTGTGTGTGCTGAAAATAAATCTGGTGTTAATACACAGCCTATGCTCTGTAAACTGGTATGTTAACAAACGGTATGTAAATAAATAGAGAGAACCATAAAGCTGGTCGCACATGTGGCCATTTCAAAAAGAGAAATGTAAGCACATAAGCAAACAGGAGAGTATTAGCATGCGCAATACACGCATAAGCCCTGCCCTACATTCTCTGATTACTCCTGATAATGATGTATGCAACACACCACCCACACACACACACAATACAGATCAATACATAATTACACTGACAATTAGTATCATTAGAGTGGTGCTCGAGATGGGGATTTGTGAGCTAAACAGCCCTCAGAGAGAGAGAGAGAAAGGTCAGGAAGAGAGACAGAGAGAGAGAATTAAGCAGCTCACACACAGTATGCAGCATGGGGTCTTTTCCAAAAGGTTTTCTATTGTATTTTAATAAATGGGATGAGAGCGACACTTCGGCACAAGAGTGGCTGTGACATTGTTAGCTCACACACACACACACACACACACACACACACACACACACACACACACACACACACACACACACATGCCACTGTAACCAATTGGACAAAATACAAAAGTCTATCCTTCATTCAAGCGAACAAATTCCCAATTTCAAACCAGATCACCCATTATTAACCTAAACCTGACCCAGCCATTTGGTACCAAATAACGTTTAAGTCAACCTGCCCAATCAGCGTCCCTCTAACCAAGCTGGACTCATTTAGACTGTCAATTACCCTGCGCTCATCAACTCCGGCTCAATTAATCGGGTCTAATTACTTTAACGCATTTGCAGGCACATCCTTTTAGATTAGGGGCAGCAGAAATGGAATTGTGTTTTTACAAAAGAGACCACACAAGTGAGTTGCGTTTCATTAGGTGATATTCATAATGATGGAATTTAATAAGGTTAGGAGCGGGCCAAATGCACTTTGTCTTTTCTGTCACAACGTAATGAAAATATCTGCTCGCTTTGCTTAATGGGGTTGCTCGGGACGTGCAGAATATTTGTTTAAGGATGTCGAAACCGCAAGGAAAGAAGACTTAATATTACCAGTACTATGTTTGTCGAACACTTTTCATCAAATAAATAATGCAGGTGGTTTAAAGAAATAAAACAAAATAGGATGACTAAAAATGGCTAATGCTAATACAAGAACTCATTGTGTGTGCATGGCTGCATCCAATTCAATGAGCCAGTTTAATACCCTCCTATATCATGTGCTCTTATCAGCCATATGTAAAAAGGATGGGTTAGTAGAACATTTGCCTGTGCTAGCTGTAATCAGTCTCCCGGGTGCAGCTCACCACAGGACGTTGCTTACTGTGAACACCAATGCTTCTTCACAGCAGCTACCAATGACTAGACCAAAACACAACAACTTAAAGCTCCGGCAGCAGCAACATCTGTTTGGAATAAACTGAAATAAAATGCTTTGGTATACTACTCAGCAATCGCAGTCATAAAAATCGACCAAAGTAAATATCTCTCTACCCAGTTAAGAATTATTCCAGGGGAAAACCCCCATCAGAGCGCCCCATACCACATCAACCCGCACTATTGCTGACAAGCTAACCGAAATATAAATCATAATGAATCATAAGTGATTGCGTCGATATTGATTTTGAGTTGGCATCCAAATCTCACCTTTGACACCGGCGGTGATGCGACAGCTGGCCTATGCAGCATAAAAAAATTAATATTTGAATTCAACTCTTTTTTTCTTTTCTGTTTTTCTTTTGCTGAGACAGATTCTCCGATTGATTGATGCATTAGTGCGTGACAAAGTTCAAAACCTTCCCATCCATCAGCTGATGGAGAGAAAGCCGTCTGACATTTTGAATGGAGTGTAAGAGAAAAGTGCTAATGTGTGCGCCCCAATGAGGAGAAGGAATGTCCCAACCAAGTTTCTTTTTTCCTTTCTATCTTTTTTTCCTTACGTCCGATTTAAGTCAGTTTTAAAGACCATGGGCCAGTTTCGCAGATATGGATTAAGCCTGTCTTGGACTGCATGGCATTTAAACTGGCCCATAAAGTGAAGCCAAAGATTCTGCATTAAGAAAATGCAGGCCGCATCACCGCTGCCTGATATGAATTCCTATAGCAGTTAATATCATTTCTGTGGAAGAGGTACGTCTTTGAAAGTGGAAGTTCCAGGAAGGTTTGGCCCGGATTTGAACTTCCTTCTCAGGATTAACTCAATTTTACAGCAAAAAAAAAATGTTAATCTGGCTAATATTAAATGATTTGTGATTCTCTCTAAGCAGTTTAACACAGAGGACACACTAGGACTGTTGAGTAATAATGTGCTCAAGTGATCAAAGGAAAGCTTTCAGAAGACCACAGCTTCATCTGCTGCTCTGGTGTTAAATACCAAACTGTTTCTATGACTTTCTAGAACTAAATGAGTGTGTTCTAATAACCTAAAAAGGTTATGTAAAAAATCCTCATTTAATGTGATGGTTTTTAATGAATAACAAAATATTGACCCCTGAGCCAAGAAATTCCCTGACCTTCTCACACACTTAAGGAGTTGTGCTGTGAGTCCTCATTATTTTAGCACCACCTACCAATAGAAATACACAACCTGGCAGATGAGCCACACACACACATACACACACACTAACACACACACACACACACACACACACACCCCACCGTTGACATGACAGAGAGGCGTGCTGCTGAAGAGGACAGCGTGGTGGCCAGGTGACGGACACGATATTATTTGTGCGGTGGCGAGCGTTCAATCACCCTCTCTCCTTTCCTCTCCTCCCTCCATCTCTCTCCCTTCTTTTCTGTCATCCGCCCTTTTCTCCAGCTGTTCTTGGCAGCGGTGGCTCAAAAAGATTTCTGGGGGCTATCACTCTTCCTCTCGCCTTCCTTTCCTCTCCGCCGGTGAATCATTGTCTCTCCTTCGTTGGAGCACACCCTGGCTGTAAAAAGGCTGGGCTGTCCTCTCCTCTTCCTCGCTCCCTATATGTCATTTTGTCTTGCTATGTTTATCCCTCTATAATCAAAATCACCACTCTCGCCTCCTGTCAATCTTTCTTATGTCCCGGTCTTTGCTCGCTAGCTTTATGTTTGGCAACTTGTACACTTTTTTATCTACGAAAAAGGATGGAATCGGATCGCTTCAGTCAAGTCACATTGAAAAACAGTTTTCAATCAGGATGAAAAACCTGATCATTTGATGCAAATCACTTCATTGCATGATTTCATCGTTTCCAGTCATATCAAAAATTGGAGCTGCAACAGTAACATTGACGTCACATCCAAAACACAGCTATCCAGCCATGACTGCAGCGCAAAAAAAACATGGCTCCACGTCAAACTGCTCTCACAACTGATGAGGTTGGATGTTTTTACGGTGCTAACACAGTAAAATAACATATCTGCATTCTTCATCTGGCCTACATTTTGCTGTTTTGGTTTCCAAAAAAAATGCAGCATCAGTTAGCAGTACACATATGCACGGCTGCTACGGTATAGTCATTTCCCACAGCGGCCAGTGCAGACAGGATAAAAAAAAATGCCTCAACACAGTAATCTAGACATGACCACTTGGAAAATAGCTATATGTACATGAAGGCAGTTCTTAACATCAGGTTTGAGAAACTTGCAAATATACATCCTGCATTCTGGTCAACAACAACAACAGCCAACAACCCCTGCGGCTTTTGCTTCCTTTTTTTTCCATCCCTTCAAGCCTCATCCTTGGCACGTTGTGTTCTTCTCACAGTCGCTGTCTCTCTCATCTGCTCAACACAAGCCTTCAAATTCCCTGCTACCACTCTCGCCTGTACGTTGCTTTGGCATGCAACTATTCCTCCCTCATGTTCTCTTATTTTTACGCCCGCCTACATCCTACACCTCTGTCTTTCTCCCTTGTCCCTCTCTCTGGTTCTTCTGCTTTTTTTACTGACTTTTTCATTCTCTTTATCTCACCTGTTTCTTTGAATTCATATCCCTGGCTCTCACAATCCTTTAACTTAGCATCTCTCCCTATCCCCCCACTCTCTCTCTCTCTCTCTTTCCCTCTCTCCCTGAGTGGAAATGGTTTGTATCGATCCACTCGCAAAACGGAGAGAAGGGTCAGGGGGGTTCACTAATAAAGCTCAGGGACAAAACTGAACAAGCAGACACGGCAGACAAATATAGCAAGGTAACAGGGTTGAGGTGGTGAGTGGTGAATGGTGTATATGCGTTTGTCTGCTTCATCCTGCACACACACCTATTTCTATAAGAGGGCCGCTTCATCTAACACGGCACAAAACATTTGTGTTTACAGAAAAACAGCCACCATCTCCTCTTCATAATGGACACAGGCGATAGGAAATTATGACCCACCAGCCAGCACTGATATGAACTCCACACAGGGAGCTGACAGAGCGCCTGGCCATCCATCATGGTTGTGTGTGGCTAACAGCTGTCCAGCACCCCCCCCCCCACCACCACCCCACTCTCCCTTACCCAACCCCTGCCTTGCCCTCTCCACTGCTCTATGGTGGGGTCGACCTAAACATATTCACCCTCCAACCCCCGCAAAACACAGCCTTTCACACACACTGCTGCTCAGTCACATGCAGTTGGCGTAGACAGGAATTCGCGGGGAAAAATCTGGGTGGGGTTCAGTGCCAAACACCAGTAGCCTTTTAACGACAGAGAGCTACGGTGGTGTAGGAGATTGCCATTTTCTGTGCCGAGATCAGCTGGGGGGGAATGAATATGTGGAAATGACTTCCAGTCAGGGTTAAGAATCATGTCCTTAACTCACAACTGCAGCCAATAGTGGAAGAGTTTCTTTCTTTCCAAATGACACACTGCATCTATTTAACTAGGTGCATTTATTAGTTGTAGAGTTAATACAGCAGTCTATTTGAAATGGGAATACTATACTATACCTACTTTGTGGATTCGCTAATTACTTCTCAGGTGCTGTCTGGTAGAGGCAACTAGCAAAAATGTGTGTAATCAAATCAGGAGTCTTGCAAGTCACTTAGTGTCTAATTTTAGCTGGCAATTTTAGTTGTCTGTGCCATTGTTCATTGCAGCCGATTGGGCGGGAACGGAAACTAAACCAGGAGATACAATAAGCTCCATTGTTTGCAATAACCGTACACCACATTATATTACTCTCATTAAATGTTGTTCTTGAACACCCTAACCACTGGGTTAAAAATATTGACCTAATTTGGATCTATAGAGCCCCGCTGCAATGCTAGGTTTGTTTATTTATTTTTTCCCTGTGTTACTGTTGGGTTATTTGAGTTTGCAGTTCACAACCACACCAAGTGGTATCACTGTTTGGAATGAGAATAAATAAACCCAGGCTATTCATTAATGTCAACACATTCGGCCTTGTCTGTGTTTTTCTAAGCTTGTTATGTTAAGTTAGGTTGAACGTAGCCAACTCCCACACGGAAAAATTATATCAGGCCCTGATCTGAGGTCAGATTTGAGGTCCTTTGGATCCCTGACTGGGGTTAAGGTCAGTGGTGGGCAGCTGACATCAGGCCACTGCTTAAGGGGAATGTGGCAGACGTCATTAACCTGATGCTGACCCGTCCAGCCTCGCTGCTGTCATGGGGTCAGCCAATCAACTAGTCTCTGAGGCCATTACATCATCATTGATTCATTGACGAGAGCCAATATGAGACTGGTTTCTTTGAGGACATTAAAGTGATACATTATGAGTGAATGCAATCCCTTTGAAAACTCACTCTTACAGGGCACTATAGGAGGAGGACAGGGCCAGCACAATGAACAACAGTGGGTAATACTATTTGAGTTTGAATAGCCTATCTATTGAGAGTTATCATGACAGCAATACAGTTTTCCTCTAGCTGAATGCTGATGAGGTAAGCTGTATGTCAACACAATATGCAGTTATCTATCTGATATGTGCACTTGCACACACAGTATTTGACTGGACAGCACAGTGAGTCACTGGATGATGTAACACTGGACCGCATAACATGTAAAAAAGAATTCATTGCTGCATTCAGTCACGCTTTTGTATCACAGCATCGAGAACTTCTGTTGCACCAGTGCAAAGGTCTAATTGAAACAAATGAGATAGCCTGCTTTTTACCACTCACAGCTATTGTCAGTGTGATGGGCCCAGAGAAAGAAAAAAGCACAAGAAAAAGAATGAAGAAAAAGCCTGAACCCCTGCTACATCTACACAAGGTGGTGAAAGAAAGGAAGAAACGGCAGTGAAAGAGGACTTGGCTGGGTCATTTACATCCCTTACCCTACCACACAAAGCACACCTGGGCACTCAAACTAATGAACACCCACACACAGAGGAATAAGTGAATGGTTTGTGTGTGTACATACGATATAAGACAGCTGCCGGTAAATGTGGTGTGCGCTGACATTTTAAGACTGTTTCTTTAATTAAGCTTTCTTAAGAGAGGGTGAGATGGAGGGGATGCATGGGTGAATTTAAAGAGCAGGTTGGAAGATGAGGTCGCTGAGACAGGTGGTCCATTAAGAGTGAGGCACACTAAACACTAATAGATGGAACAAAGATACAAGAGGAATGCAGGCAGCTGAAGAAAATGGCTGGGCAAGAGGGGACGGAAGAGAATGAGGGATGAAGGTCAGAGGAAATGAAGGATGTGTGCAGGTATTAATGTCCACTATGGAGGAAACTAAACAGTGCGGTGTTGTGTAGTGTAGTGCCTGGGGGTCTCCGGTGGGAGGGCATGTATGTGTGCCTGGATAAGCTGTGTCCTCTGTAACGCATGCAGGGCCATGCACTGTGGATCAGTTAGAAGAAAAACAAGTCTAGCTCATGCCATCCCCTAGGATCTCACAATGAAGTGGAAAGAACTAGTGTGTGTGAGTGTGTGTGTGTGTGTGTGTGTGTGTGTGTGTGTGTGTGTGTGTGTGTGTGTGTGTGTGTGTGTGTGTGTGTGTGTGTGTGTGTGTGTGTGCGTGTGTGTGTGCGTGTGCGTGTGCGTGTGCGTGACTCCTGAGTGACATTTCACAAATCCAGGCTAATGATGTCCACTGTCTGACTAAATCAAAGCACCAAGAGGTTGGAAAATAGTGAATTAGAAGTCACCAGGTGAAAGAAATAAGGGATTTTCACGCTTTATATTGTCAAATCACTGAAGGCCTGTAGCATTGATCCTTGTGAAGGAATGTAGCATGGCCAGTATTTTGTGTGCAATTAATGTCAGCACCTTCAAAATGTAATGTATTAAGACCACCCAGATCATATAGCAACTTGTATTACAGCTGTTTTTACATTTTCAGTGAACCGTGTGGTATATCCCAATGTATTGTAATATGCATCATAGCAGTGTATTGTGAAATATCATCTTGTGACCAATGTATTGTGATGCGTATGGTATCGTGATAGTCCTTGACAATAACCAGCCCTAATAATTATACTATTTAATCTGCGAAAACGGCTTAGAAAGAAAAAGGATGTACTCAACAGAAGTCAAAAAGCACAAGGAATAGATTTGAGCTTACCGAGTTGATGCAGGCGAGCTCCTTGTTGAGCAGCCAGGGTAAGGAGAGCTTCCCATCTCCCTTGTAGCAGGACTGAATTCTCTCTTTGATCTTCTCTTTTATCCTCCTGAGGGTGAACAGGCACAAAGCTGACTCTTTGGGTGGTTTGGCCCGGTTCTTCTGACCCTGAGAGAAGACAGTGAAGAGGATGTCTTCGTCCTCAGAGATCCCCAGAGAGTTGGCCAGCTGCCGGCCCGGCCGAGCCAGGTACGCGTCCTGAACCAGGCGGTACTCCACACCGTCTTTGGTGCAGCCGATGGGGAACTCCACATAAGAGTAGAACTTGGGGTCGTCCACGCAGAGGCGGACAATTTTGGAGGTGAAGAACTGCTCTCCGCTGGCATCGGGTGAAGTCAACTGTGTATCCAGCTGCATTGTTAGATAGTAGACAAACTGCTCACTGCTGAAGCTGTAGACATAGTAGATGTCGAAAGCGGGGAACTTGGACAAAGTGTCCGAGGGGATCTTCAGCTGAGAGGACACAAACTCATCCTGATAGACAAAGCTGAACATGTCGGCGTTTTCTTCGTTCTCCATTAGCTTACGGCTGGACAGGGTGGGGAAGTACTCAGACTTCATGTCAATGGGGGTCCCGATGAATAGCTTGCTGGTGGGACTGTTGGGGGAGCTTATGATGACCCCGGACATGGTGCCCGACTCTGCCACACTGGAGAGGTAGTGCTCCTTGCGGTGGTGTGGCTCGCCCAGCTTAAAAAGGTCATCCAGGCGTAGGAACTGGCAGATCCCCTGCGAAGTGCTGCCACAGGCAATGAGCCGGTTCTGTTTATAGTCTATGAGAAGGAGCTTGTTCACATTGGTGGTCTGGGCCAGGTCATGGGGGCAGGACTGGACACTCGGCGGAGGGTAGCACTTCTCATTGTCCACCACCGGGCCAGTCATGTGGTTGCGCAGTTTTGTCAGGTTGCTCGACAGCTTGAAAATCCAGTTCTTGGCTCCCACGTAGACTTCTCCGGTTTTGTTGTGAATGGCCAGATGCGTGAGCAAGCAATCCGCAGGGACAAATCGTTTGAAGGGTGGGGGTTGGCCTCCAGAGATGGATGAGCTCATGATAAGTAAAAGCCCCAAGAAGAACAAAAAGTGGCCAGGGGAGGACGCTGACCCAGCTAGGGTACACATAACTGGGCTGTCTATAGGCAAGGCTCAGGGAGGTGGGGAAGAGAGGAGGAGGAGTTAGTTCTGGTACCGAGGCCCAAGTCAGGATTTAGTTTTTTTTCTGCTCTTCCGTTAAAGAATAAGGGGAGGACAGTTTGAGGGGGAGAGAGTGATGAAAGCAGGGAAACAGAACTCCTATTGATCCTCGGTCCTGTTCTCAGCGTTGCAAGCCGTCATCAGGAACATCATCCACAGTGGAGCACGGTTGGATCCCTGGAAGGCAGAAATAAAAAACATGGTGAGTGTCCAGGAAACATTTCCTATTGATTATGCATCAGGCAAGCAGGCAGAGAAGATTAAAAGCCTAATACATTGCACAGCCAAAATGAGAAAGAATTCAATCTGACATTAGCTTGTATGAGAGCCCCAGCGATAAATAAATTATATCAAATCAAGTCTGGGAGGTAAATGTGTCGGCATTTAATCATGAGTGAAGAAAGCAGGGGAGGCATGGGCCAATTATTAAAGGCTCTGTACACATAATGAGAGTGTTGCTGGAATGACTTATAGACTCACAACATTGAACTCTTTAATATTTAATAACTTTCAACTTAACCATGGTGGCTTTGGAGGAAATACGCACCAGTGGGCACTGTTACACTGACAGCAAGCAATTTATAGCCAGATCTGCCTCAAGGCTTTGCTATCATGGTTTCAAAAGCACTGTACACCATCCAGTAACTCCTTATTTTAATTAGAATTTGGCAATTGCATTCAAGCGTCAGGCTTTTATAGCAACACAGCAGGTTGCCCCAAGAACCACCTTCGCTCAGGCGGCTCGATACAACACTGTATATGTGAGGAAAAGTATAACTTATGCATAGAGAGGTATAAAAACCCTTGACTGAGAAGTAGCTGCATATACAGCACATATGGTTTTGAAGGGCCTATCCTGCGCACGTCCCTCAAACAACAATCACAGTCAGTACACTCAAAACCGGCATGTCTCCTGCCATTCAGTTACTTATGGGATTAAAGCACTGCATCAAAAAAGGCGCCCTTGTCGTTCTTTTCAAAACAGACCACTGCTTTGGCAAGGTGACGGTGTAGACTCTGCCGAAAAAAGTTCAACCTGGTTGAATGCGATGAAACATCATTGGGCCACGCATGGCAAACGTGATACGTTCAGCCATACAAAACCAGTGAATACGGTAAAAGTCCTACACCAATGTTGTCCATGTTTTCTTCCCTTAAATCGTGCTATTTTAAATCTCAAAGTTGCCTAGCACTGCCCAAATGCAGTGCGTACGGCCCAACTTCCTTTCTCACTGACACCATTGTAAGCTCTCATACAAGCTAATGAATGAAGAGTGGAGGCTTGGCAAAATACAAATTTACTGAGGTCTGCTTTCATTTACGAGCTTTTCACGAATACACAAATATATTTCCCACGGCACACACGCTATACCGCCACAGCTGGTCTCCCTTGACAACCTGGGATGCAGACAAGAGAGGCGGTATATTAAAAGGGGCAGGAGTGATACAATTTATAGCACGCCGGTTTTACAGGTAAAGGAGGAAGAGCGAAAGAGGAATCAAAAGGGACAGTGTTTGCTCCGTTGGGTGTCCTCCAACCACAATACAATGAGTTTTGCGGGGCCGCATGCTGCTTCTTGACAGGCCAATCATGTTCTCTGCAAAACTGGAACATTAGTTCTCCTGTAAATGCTGATTATGCAAAAATAGGACGCAGGGACCCCGCACTTCAATTTCACCTTGACTATCAAAGTGCCTGCGCGAAGGGTGTTTTATGACCACGCTGAATCGGAAAAGATGAGACACACTGTTGAGATGAGGAGGAGGGTGCGGAGAGAGGGGGGGGGAGATACGGGATGCAAAAAAAAGATGAGAGGAAAATCAAAGAAAGGACAGAGAGAGAGAGAGAGAGGGGGAGAGAGAGAGAGAAGAATTTGGGTTTTTTCTCATTATCTCAGTTTCTGCCTCCTTCTCCCCATGTGGTCAGTCCACTCAGGAGCAAAGCTGCCTGTCTATCAATCACCAGGCACACACGTCAGGGAGTGTGTGGCCAGTTTGACAAGCTCCGAACGATGAATGAGTGGTTTTGTCGTTTTTGTTTTCATACCGCTTATCTCGGCGAAAGGCAGGTATGTGTTAGAGGGAGGGAAAGAAAAGTACTTTTGAAGTAGTGAAAGAATTAAAGACTTCAGTAAGAGGAGTTATGGAATCGGAGACAGAGGGAGAGAGAGGGGGGGAGGGAGCGAGCGAGCAGCAGAAAAGAGAAATAGCAGTGGCGACGTTCATGGAATAGCAAACCATAGCTCAGCTGAGACAACGCATAGCCAGGTTCAGGGAGAGGTGGTGTCATCCAATTTTCCCCAAATGAAAGGACCGGCAGAAGACAAATGTATAGGACAGAGAGAGAGAAAACAAGTTTAGAGAGAGAGGCAGAGCGAGAAAGAAAGAAGAAAGTGAGAGAAAGGCGATGGAGGGGGAGAAACTGTACGAAGAGAAAGACAGAGAGAAATTCATTTTTAATCAGAGCTCTCTGCCTGCACTTGAATCAGGGGAGCACCCGCGTGGATTGAGAAGCACCATAGGCCTGGTGGTGACTGCTGCTGTTATCAGATATACACCATCCCACTCTATGAGATTAAAAGGACCCGACTCTGATCGCAGACCTTGTGACATAATCAGCCGCAATAAAGTGACGAGCCAGCCTATAAAATAAAAAAGTCTTGCTTTAGCCGTACAGTGGCACAGCCAGCGAGACGAGAGCAGATGTCAATTTAAAGCATGGAGGCACATAAGGAGGTCGGGCTGCCTCATTTTCCTTTGTCATTTCCAACAAGTGAGGGACGGATACAATGAGGTGGAGAGAGTGAGCGAGCGAGCGAGCAAATCAAAGAGCCTGATAAAAGGGAACGAGAGAGATCATGGGACGAGAAAAGAAAAAAAAAACTTCCCTACAGTAATTCCTCTTCATTTAGGCCAGCCACGGCTTGATGTAAGAGAGAGAGTGTGCATCAGGGGGTCTCTCTCTCCAGCTGCTTGTTATCCATCCCAATAATAAGACAGTGACTTTATGCCATTCACTTTAACAAACAGATGGTGTCGAAAAGACAACGTGGATAATGTAGAAATATAAATAAAAGTCAAAACCAACAGGTGTGGAAACAGGTTTAATATGAAAATCATACCAATAATGTCTTCACAAATGGGGCCCCCCAACTCCCCCCTCTGTTTCAATCCAACCCCAAATGACTACCACCCTTGTCATGGCAGTCATATAGCCACCACCAGTCACTTAGTTTCTGACACACCTTCCTCTTTTTTCCCCTCAAATTTCTCCATTTTCTCTCTCCCTCCCTTATCCCTCAAAAAACCCCTCTCTCCAATTTCAATTTCCTCAAGTCAAATGGTGGGAAGAGCGAAGCAAGGAACAAGGTTGCGAGGCCGTATCTGGCACCATCAAGGAAAAACATGTCAATCATTTTGGGGCCGGAGCGTGTGTCTGTATAGCTTTGTGAACGGGCGAACCAGGCAGCCACTATAAATCGGTAGGAGGGAGCTGAGGCTGTTATCACATCAGGGGGAAAAAAAAGCCTTATATAGGAGAACGGGCCTGTAAGGTTCCAAGTTGATTGGATTTGATATCGGGAAGCCCTATCAATTGACAGCGGCCAGTACTGCGTCCCCTGTGGACAGTGGGAATTGGAATGAGCGATGGAAATGGAAGGTAGTAGAAGACATAACAGAGAGAGAGAGAGGGAAAAGAAGGCTTAGGAAAGAGGGGTCCACAGGTTTGCTTAATTTTGTTTAATTGGCATAAGGTTGGGGAGAATCCTGAGAAGAGACGGGGGGGGATCGGTGTGGTGGTTATGAGTTAAAATTCCAGAGGCTGCTGGGATATGGTGGGTGACTCTTGTGAGCTGAGCTGGATCAACTCTCTCTCTCTCTTTCCAACACGTTCTCCCCCTCTCTTTCTCTCCCTCTCTCTCTCTCTCTCTCCTCCAAAAAGAAGCTAAACCTGTCCGTTCAGATAATGGTCGCAGCTCTCAGCCCTCGAGCCGCGCTGATTTATTGCCGGTGGCATATCAATTACAGCCCTCGCCACTGGAGGGGAGAAAGAGGAGGAGAAGGTGGCGAGAGGGAGAGAGAGAGAGGGATGATGATGAGAAAAGAAGAAGAAGAGGAGCAGCAGCAGTAGCAGCACTCAAGAGAAATTCTCCACTGGCTGCACTGCATCACACAGCCTGTGGGTCACATCTGGGCTAAGAGGAAGAGGTGAGAGGGTGGAATTGAAGTTCTGAAGATATATAGAAAACATATATGGGCTGTGCGTGGTGGGTATGGGTGAGACAAGAAAGGAAATGGGCTCTGAAAAATGAATGCAAATTCTCAAAACACACACACACACACACTCACATATACTATAGCACTAAGTCAATTATTGTAACTCAACCATAGCATTATCGAGGGGGTGACTGGAAGCAATATGGTTTAAAAAGACAGAACACACACTGGGCACGTTATGCCACCCGTCTGTGTATATTAAGCACACACACACACACACACACACGAGGATTAAAAATGGCAACTAAAAATAAAAAAAATAATACTCTACGCAAATCAAAAACAAAAATATACATATGTAGAAAAAAACCTAATGGCTTTCTGTTTTAATCTGCCCTCTATACCTCTTCACTCAGCAGCCAACACACACACACACACACACACACACACACACACACTCCAGAGATTGGAGATTTGCCTCGGGGGAGGAGAGATGGGTGAGGGGTAAAGAATGAACGGCAGAGGAGGAGGCAGGAAGAGGGTGGTGGTGGTATAGAGTGAGGTAACATGGTTAGAGAGAGGAGGGTAAGATAGAAGGGGAGCCAAGCCCTGAAAGCCTTAATCCTCTCCCAGGGTCTGCCTAATCTCACCGCCACTATCTGCATATGGGGAAGAATGGATTACCAGCCCCTAACAACCCCCCATACCCTCCTCCACACTGACGGAGGAGTGGATTGACGGAGAGGGATGGGTTAGCAATCCCTGGACAGACGACACACGCACAGACAGCAACACGCTCAAAAAGTCTGACTGTAGTTATTATTACAGGATGTGGGTTGCTCTACAAAACTATTTTGGTGCTTTGAACAAATACACACTCAGTCAGGCCAGTGCTTGGGACACACACACATTAAACACACAGGCAGACAGACAGACAGACAGACAAACAGACAGACAGGTATGTTGCAGGCTAGTCATTTGCAGCCAGGCTATCCCACCAGTCTGACTAATGTCCCAATCAGAGGCTGTCCCAGGGGCTCAGAGGGCTAGGAGTAGTGGGGGCAGGAATTGGGGGTCGGGGGGGGGGGGTCAGAGCAACAATCTGACCCACACTAAAGCTGAAATGGTCCTCCTCTTAGCACGCCAAAAACTCACATCTCTCTCAACACTGCCACAAAGCAATCAGTCTTTCTGCTGAGGATTATCAGACAATGTCAACGCTATTGCAATGACTCACACTGGTACGTTATCATATATCTCAGCCCATCTGTTACTGTCCATGGAAATGAAGTTTTTTTATTTTTTAATAATAGCTGAACGACAGCAGAATATGTGTTAATAACTGGATAAGGATAGTGTTTCTAGAGTATAGTCTTGGGGGGGAAATATAACCAGAAACAGTCCTAAGATATGATTGTTTTTATGTCTCATTACTACACATCATACCTTATTAGCAAGGAAAACAAGAGACAAAAAGGCATTGAGTGATGATATGAGCTAGCACTTTTACGTGCCAAAGTCAACTGTCCCCTATATCATATTCCACATCATCCACCGAGCCAAGACAAACTTCCAGGGGAGCTGAGACCCATTTCCATGAGTTTGAACAACAAAGTGGCAGCGTGCTATATTGTGGTGTCTGGTATCGTTTCCTTCCTGCCTTGGCTAGGGGGAACAAGCTGACTGGCAAGTCTTAAGGTGTAGAAAAAAAGCCCTTATGAGATGTGTTTTTAGTGCCAACGTAAATCAGTTTAGTGGCGGGGACCAAGTGCTGGTGCCCTTTCCCTCTCTATGTGGCAGGTGGCCTGCCAAAACAAATGCCTTGTTCCCCAAAGTACAAAAGAAGTGTGTATGTGCGTGTGTCTGTTAGGAAGCCATGCGCTGGAACAAATTGAGCCCCCGCCCCCACCCCCCTCCTCCAGTCTTTAAGGCACCTCGATGGGCTGACTTTCAAACCATCGGCCCCATTGGAGTGATAAAACCCCATCTAGACCTGTCAGTCTAGCAGCTACGCTCAACGTAAAAGGAGCTGAGACAAAGCTGCTGAGTAGAAAAGACTGGCCTCAAACATCCTCCTCGGTCTGCTCTGTATTAGTTTTGCTGAAGTGCATTAGCCAAGAATAAATTCTTTACAGCAGTGGCTTTACAAGCTGCTCCGCTCTGCTCCGTGGAATAATGGAATCTGTTAAAAAGGTCTTTGGAGAAAGAACGATGAGAGACCGGGTCATGAAACTCTTAATATTAAACCATCATTACAGAATATAATAGTTAATAGTACCCTACATTCTGTGTTTGTTAGCCTTTAAATCTGCATTTTCTTACTGATGACACTGTCTTGCCACCTGCTCCCTCATGTTGTTTCCTGGGATTCAATCAGTAGTGTGTACAAGGACGAGGGTAGAAACTGCCAGGCAATCAGCTGACACGTTCAAGGGCTGGAGCACTAATAAGTGCAAGGACAACTGCTTCTCCGACACCCAATGTGCCTTGAGGATAACAGACGTGTGTCCCTGTGTGTGTGTGTGTGTGTGTGTGTGTGTGTGTGTGTGTGTGTGTGTGTGTGTGTGTGTGTGTGTGTGTGTGTGTGTGTGTGTGTGTGTGTGTGTGTGTGTGTGTGTCAGCTGCCACTCTGAGACAGTAGACAGACTGTGGGCACTAGATCACATAAATTATTCCTCTCCTAAATCTCTGCAACAATCAACACACACAGACACACACTAACACACACATCAGCTACTGTGTGTGTGTGCATGCGTGTATGTGTGTTTAAGATGAGGCCATAAGAGCATGAAACACCAGCACACACACACACACCCACCGTGGCAAGACTGACACCTGCTCCTGCAACTCTGACCGCTGGCTGATAATACACCCAGTCTGCTCCTCACTGGAATGCAGAGGGAATGTGTGCTGTGAATGAACCTGTGTGTGTGTGTGTGTGTGTGTGTGTGTGTGTGTGTGTGTGTGCGTGTGCGTGTGTGTGTGTTCAGTTGATGATTCGCCCGCGCGATCAACTGGTCCAACAAACACACACCCTATTTGTGTTTGTGTGCGCTAATCTATGTGACAGGTGTGTGTGTGTGTGTGTGTGTGTGTTTGTGTTGACTTAAAATGCATCGCTGACCTAGAGAGCTAACATTAAGCTATAACATTCTGAATCAAGCCATGAGTGAAACAGACATTGTCTTTCAGAGCATCTTAAAGCTCTGAACAGTTGTGTGTGTGTGACTGGTTTGGCGAGGGAACACAGGGTTGAGCGCCCCAGTGTGTGTCTGTGTCTGTGTGTGCGTGCTTGCGTGTGTGTGTGTGTGTGTGTGTGTGTGTGTGTGTGTGTGTGTGTGTGTGTGTGTGTGTGTGTGTGTGTGTGTGTGTGTGTGTGTGTGTCTCTCTCTCTCCCTCTCCCAGGCATGCAGTTCCGGTCATCTTCCCAAAAACACATAAGAAAATGGTATTCCTTTCCATCTTTCAATCAACCCAAATCTTCTCAAATCCCCTCACCCAATAGCTTTTTAACATCGGCCTGTATTTCCTCTGTCACGCTTTACACACTTTATGGCTCATGGCAGTGCAAAAACCCCAAATGAAATAGTCCTACAAAACATCAAATTTATGACTATTACTTACTATCACAACCAACTGAACAAGAGCATGGGGGGGGGGGGCATTTCCACTTCCCCCTTTTTTAGCTCCCAGGGGTGGAATTCTTGGGGAAACAAAAAAAGAGATTTCATTCCAGCTGCTAAGACAGATTGAGCTATAGCCATCGCACAAAAAAAAAACCTGCCTACACTTCAAAAACAAGTACACAGACGCCAAAAAAAAACACACACACACTGATGTAGGCACTGTCAGATTAGTGGTTTACTCTTAATCTCTCCACTGTGTCCGTGTGACTGGGTCTTTCTTCCCATGACAAATCCTGTATGTGTATGTGTCAGTGTGTGTGTGTGTGTGTGTGTGTGTGTGTGTGTGTATGTGTGTGTGTGTGTATGTGTGTGAAGGTGGGAGAGGTATAGGCGATATGTAGGGCAAGATAGCCGCAATGAGAACTGATAGCGGACGGTCACAAAGTAACACAGTACTGGTTCAGCAGTTAGTTTAGTATTTCACCACCGGCTTACAAAAGATAATAGCACACTGAGCCCTGTGCTATTGTCCGCAACATGAAGCTGATGCTGCTTCTGTTTGATGTGGTTTTAAGCGAACAACAGTACGGTTGAACGGTCAGAAGAGGTGATGATGCAATAGCAGTTCGTTAACTTAAAGGTGCACTACGCGGTTTCAATGAGAAGGTGATTTGTTAACATTCACAGAGCCTCCTGTTAGTTTACAAAACATATTTCCTCTACATGTAATTCTTAGTATTGAATAATACTATTATCATAATAACTCAAAAACTAAATTATTTTTTAGGCACCTGAAACCAAACATAAGACTAGAATATGCTTGTAAACAAAACTGTGGGCCCTGCTGTTGTTAACAACAACAGTGAAACAGTAATTTTTTAAAAGGAGCTTTCTAACTTCAAACACAGTTCCAGGGATCCAATGTTCCTGTGAGGAAAGTGTGTTCATTCAGTTATGGGAAGATACCTTTAGAAAATGTGAAATTATCTGACACACCCAAAGTAAGTGTGCACCTTTAAATTGAACGCCAGACAGCCGTTTCTTTTTGCACTTTTAGCATGCATCTTGCTACCTCAATGACTCATATCAACACGGCGCAGTGCCAGTCACAACAATGAGTGTCAACCACAAATAACCTTGTGGTTTTATCTAACAGTCATTCAACTCCACCAATCAAGTGGTGGTTTGAGCTTTCTAAGCTGGTTGTACAGGTGCTGATGTCATGAAACCAGCGATGAGAAACAGGTTCAGTCGGACTCGGAAGCACACTGATTCAACACGCATCTTTCAATGGGAAACTGAAGACATAGTTTGAGATTATATAGACCAAAAAATACAGTTTTTTTGTTTTTGATGACCGACCATCTGAATTAAAGGTACACTATGTAACTTTGGGCGGTTCCGAGAAGTGAACATTTTCTAAAGGTATATCCTCATAAAATGAATAAACAAACTTTCCTCACAGGAAAATTGGATCCTTGGAACAGTGTTAGAAAGTTAGAAAGCTTCCTGAAAAGTTAATGATGTTGTTTACTGCAGCAGGACCCACAGTTTGGTTTACAAACATATTCTAGTCTTACGTTCGGTTCCAAGTGCCTCAAAGTCATTTTGTTTTGATTTATGATGATAAAAGTATCCAGTAATAAGAATTACATTACAGAAAATACGTTTTGGAAACTAACTGCAGGCACTGCAAATGTAAACAAATCCACCTCCTCGGAAACTGAAATGATGGAGAAAAAAAATTCACAAACTAGCCTACATCTATCCATCCATGAATAGCCTGGTTCTGAGCACTTTCGGTTCCAACAAAACCGGTGCATTCTTTTAACAGCGCTGCCTATATTCTCCTTGCTGAGTTCACCGTAATGGAATGCGGCCTGCTCTGCCCGAAACAGCTTATTACCTAACAGCCGCTGTCCTCAACAGCTACTCCCCTCCTTCTGCTTTCTCTTCCTCACGCCCGCCCATTTACAAGCTTGATTGACCTTTGACACCCAGAGCCCTGGCTGGGGCAGACTCGTGGCTGCACTGCTTTGTAAAAAAAAAACTTAGCCAGAGCAGTGTTGATTATTGTTGTAAAAAAGAGGCATGCCCAATATAAACCCTGTCTCTATAAGTTTCGGAGTGGATAGTTGCTATTGAAGGTGGCAGTGAGTGTTTTCAAGGAGAAAGGTATTAAAAAGAATCACCCTCTACTTTTCTTTTAATGGCGTCATAAAAAGGTATAGCCTCCCCCTTTTCTTGGACTCAATGTTTCTAGAGTGAGCATATATGGGGCCGCCAACCCTGTCAATCCCAAATAAATGGGATTTTCCTTGGGATTGCATGGAAGTATTTGAACTCTGTGTACTGTTATGATGTATCAGCTATGAAACAGACAGCAAATGAAGCAGATAATGCGATCATTTAAAAAAAACTCCAAATGGACATTAATCTCAGGCAATACGTTTCAATCTCGTAGAGGCACACGGAGAAAACAAACAAAGAATGTCCAAAGTACAGTCTCCTCTCTCTTGTCTTGGCCTTTTCTTATCTGTGGCATAATCGCTGCTTTATGTGCCGACAGGAGGAATGTGAAGAAATATGCATCTCTAGATAAAATACTAGGAAGAAAGAAAAAAAAAACAGAATCCATTTTGAATTTCACTGTTGAGATTGCATTGTAAAAAGGGTTTGCCGACATCTCTGACCTGAGCAGTTCAAAAGACTTGACACAAGTCCAAGTGCTTAATCTAGCTCACGTCTTCAACAGCTGTGAATTATTCTGGTGCCCCCGCCCCATCAAAGTAGATATAATCTTCACTTATTAAGTTTATTCAAAAACAGACAGACATCCAGCCATCTGCTTTCTTCTTTTTTCTCTCTCCCTCGGCCCCGTAGCATTACGTCATCCTATTATAAGTTTACACAAACAAATGTCCTGGCTTTGTTGTAATTACAGCACACAAGCAAAAGCACTTATGCGCACAATGACACACACACACACGTACACACAAATGAGTGAACACAGTGTATCTGGGCTGGTTCACTATTGACTCAGACAGCATCCTTTATCCATCTTTGTCTATTAAGGCCCATACTGTTTCCGGATGTGTGCTGCTGAGGAGCATTTGTAAGTAACCATATCATAGTCTATGACCGCATGGCTTTATCCTATGCTCTAAATGCTTAAAGACAGGCGTGTGGCTTGTGTCACATGGGGTTTAGCCAATTTATATCCTGGGATGGGTCACAGGACGTCAGTGTTAATGCAGAATGTCTCTGCTGGGGAGGATGTTTGTGTTCCGTTCCTTAATAGGGAAACTGTAAAATATGACGTGGAAATCAAAAGGTCATACGCTCCAACATTTTACGCAGCTCTCATATTTCATATGGAAGTTTAGGTAGGGAGACAAAAGTTCTGTCTGATTTTGAGTTAACTGTATATTTGCATCAGAAGAAAGGAGTTGGAATTTACTTACTGCATGAAACTCAAGAATTGGCACAAATGAGACAATCGGCCACCCAAAAAAAAAGCACCCCCCCACCACACATGGTCAAACTCATCCTACTACACAGGAAAGATCTGCAGTAAACAGAGACAGTGCCATGTCCTGCAACTCAGTGGGACTGGGCCATTCATTTAGTTTAAAACGGCACTTTTACTATCGAGTCATGTGAGGCCAGCGGCAATTATCTTCAGTCGCGCCATTGTGGGCCTGAAACAAAGGAGGCTCATCTATCCCAACTATGTTTAGCTCAGGAGCCCCGGTTTTAAGCCAGGCAATTTTCAGGCCGGTAGACAGAGTGTGTGTGTGCGTTTGTGTGTGAGTGTGTATGCTTGCACGCCAATGCATGGGGTTCAAAAGGAAGAGAATAAGGGCTTGTGTGAGCTTAGATGATTTCCTGTCTGGTCCCAGATCAGCACATACCACTGTGTTCCTGGTCAAGTGCGACACACGCCACTGCTGCATGCATCGTTGCTCCACTATAGACGGGCGACAGAGACTCAGCCACAGTCTGGTGTGTGTCTGTGTGTGTCTGTGTGTGTGCGTGTGACCAGAGAGCCTTATCGGAACACAGTTAAGCAGTAACTACGGTGGTGGAAGTACTTCTAGGGGTTACACCTTCCCCTCGCTTTAACTACATAAAGAGACATAATGGGCTTTTAATGACGTATACCGACTCCAATCTTTTCAGGAAAGTGAGAGTAAAGAAAAAAAATTAATTAAATGGTAGGCTGGAGAGAATAGGGGAAAAAAATAGAACTGGGAGATAGAGTGAGGAGACAGGGTGTAATAATAAGGCAGGAGATGAGGAGAGAGAAAATGGTGCAGGTGAAAAAAAGGCGAGGTGATGGGAAATAGAGAGAATAGAGGGAGAGATAGAGGGGGGGGTGACGATACCTTTTCAGATAGCCGGCGAGGCGGAACGAGGAGGAATGGAGAGGGATAAGAGGAGAGCAGCCTGTGCATGTTTAGCTAAAAGGGAAACTTTTTTTCTCCGTTTCTCTCTGCTAGTGGGCAACTGAGTGCCTGTCATATAACCATACTACACCCAACACCACTTCAACTCAGACTCAGTGCTTCAGAACAATACTATTTTATATGGTGCCGCACTACAACTTTTTAATCAACTGCCTCAATTGAGCGTTGTTATCACTATGCGGGGGCTGTAAGTAAGTGTAGCTTCTAGGAATCATCTTGTAATGGTTTGGTATTCCCTACTGAACAGAGGCAAACTGTCTAAGTTGATTTTTTTACATTGCTTTCTGACTAAATCCCTTTTCAGTAATTCCAACCGAAAGATAAATTCAGGTCAACCAAAGAGGCTTGAGAGATTTCACTACTGCACTCTCTCACTTGCCAGAAATAACAATGAGCTCTTAAGATTTGTTTTCAAAACCTTTTGCATTGCACCTTTGATCACATCATGAGTAACAAGGGGATAATACAACACCTACATTTTTCAAAAAATAGTATTGTGTATGGCTAAATATTGCAGTTGTATCGAGCCAAACAATTGGTCTATTTGTTATCTAAACACATTTCTAGCATGAAGTAAAACTACAAGCCAATATAATCTGAATTAACTGTTTGCACTTTTGTATCAAACTAGCATCTGTTATAGGAGAATAAAAAGTGTTTTCCTGATGGTGTAACAGATTTTATTTAATTTTTTGTCGCGAACAGTTGATTACCAACCAACTGGAAGCCACAGTCTACCAACTTTTCTCCCAAAAAGCTCCCTCCCCAGGCCAAAAAGAAAACATTTTGGCACTGCAGTCTAAAGTAGGATCCCATGCATTCTTCAATCCAACACGTCCATTTTATGATCAGTTTTTTTTGTTGAGTGAGTGAGTGAGTGAGTGAGTGAGTGAGTGAGTGAGTGAGTGAGTGAGTGAGTGAGTGAGTGAGTGAGTGAGTGAGAGAGAGAGAGAGAGAGAGAGAGAGAGAGAGAGAGAGAGAGAGAGAGAGAGGCGCCTGGCTGTGTTCTTGGAGCCTTTCCAAAAGGAAGGGCCTGGCCTTACTGGTTGGTCCAGAAGGACGAGTCACCTCAGCCATTGTGAGTGAGTCACACAGACACAAGGGGAGGGAGCACGGAGACTGTGACTGAACACAAGACAAAACACACAGTAAACTCCAGCACGTGTTCCAATATAGGTCATATTACCATGACAGACAACTTGGTAATTAATGAAGCTAGTGTCAACAGGGCGTGTGTGTGTGTGTGTGTGTGTGTGTGCGTGTGCTGCGGTGAGTGTCCAACGGTATTTGTATACATCTAATTTTACATTAGAACCTTCCCCTTGTCTAAATGTAGCATGCGACAGAAGGGGGGGGAATAATTATTGTGCATAAAAAAGAAATAAGTGGATGAGATGAGCGACAAAGCCAAAAAATTAAAAAAACCTGTGTCCAAAAAGGCTTGAAGCCGCTAACAGAAGAGCCCTGCCAGGACACGGTAAAGCTTTTTGGGAAAGGAGAGAGAAAGTGCGGGGGAGGATAAGAACAGACATGGAGAGAGAGAGAGAGAGAAACACAATAGGGGAGAACGTGTTGGAAAGAGACAGAAATGTGAGCACAGAGGGTAGAGAGATAAGGAGTAGAGAAGACTGCCTGATGGGAGCGGGGGAAGATGAGAGAGAAAGAGTGTGGCGAGTGAGAGGAATGCCAGAGACAAATAAAAAAGGGGAGGAGAGGAAGTGAGACAAGCGTAAGAAGAAGAGGGACTAAAATATATCGGCGTCTTGTTTCGACGTAACACCGAGGGCCAGATATGAAAAGTCTTAAGGCATAGGAGGACTGCCGCTGCTGTATTGGATGTTACGGGCCCCGAGGCAACCCCTCTGCACACATGCCCTGCTGCTTCATTTGTACACGGCGTGCCAACTTTTTTTTGACAAGACTTTTTCAGTAAAGAAGACTAACGCCTCTCCACAAAGCAGCACACACAGAGCGCTACCCTACAGAGCAAGATGAATACAACTGGTAATTTAGTATCTAGGTCTGAGTATTGCTGTGTGAATGACAGACATATAGTCTCACTGGGGGGGGGGGATCATGCAAGCATTGCAAGATATGAAATAGTCTGTGCTCCCTGTGGTTGGAAATTGTGTTTAAATATTATTTTGCTGCTAGTCCTGATTAGGTCTCCCCTCTTGTTTCCATCGCATTCCAAGCGAGCTGAATGAGCGCTCCCTCTCTAACTAACTGAACCCCCTCCTCTGCATTCTCAGCCAGGCCACCTCCACTGTGTAGTGTACAAATATATCACCCCCAATGCATGGCCAGGCAAATGACCTGCCATGTTCACGGCCCCCCCAGAGGACCCATACTGCCACTCATAACTCCCCCATCCCTCGCTTATTTCAGCCACTTTATAAAAGCAGATTGAAAATATGGCCCAGGCAGAGTCATTATGGTACATTGTTTAGGCACTAATGCTGGCTGGGTCTCTCGCCCCTTCCAAAGTGTAGTAAATGGTGTCGGTAATGGCGCAAGAAAAAGGGGACGGGATGTAAGCCAAATGCTTGAAAGTATAAAATTATAGCTGCTAGGTTAGATGGAGCAGAGGCACAAGTCAGGCACACAGTAGTAATATTGAAGGGTTGGACTTAAGCACAACAAAGTCAGCGTGAAAGTGCTGAAATATAAATCAATAACCACATTAACAACGACTGTGGTCCCCACTATAAAAGAAAAAGCAATCATACCAGGCCTTCTAGATATAGCAAAAAAACACCTTGATCTCAGTGCGTTCTCTTTAGCTCAGCAGATGAGGGTCAAGCTTTGCCCCTCAGTCCGGTGTCTGAACAGACTTAATGCGAGAAAGAAACCCATTTGTTCTCGAGCAAATCCCTTTTGCAACAGAGGGAAATCAGTTCCACAAAGGGGTCTGGAATTAGACCACAAGCTAATATGTCTTTGGTACAAGAGGGCCTTGACCTATTATTTGACAAACACGGCTTGATAATGGGATTGAGCTCTAAGCCGGCCTCCATCTTAACACACTGCAATCCACTTTTCCTCTGCAGGTCGGCTGACCCGCTCTCCCCTGTGGTCTGCTGAAGGACGCCGAAGTATCATCTGTTCTGGCTTGTTAAAACGTGTGATTGACAGGGGGGGGGGGATCGCGCAATGAAAACAACCTGTCAACAGCGTCATGCTCGTGACTTCTACCCACAATGCCGAGCGAAAGAAAGAAAGAAAGAAAGAAAGAAAGAAAGAAAGAAAGAAAGAAAGAAAGAAAGAAAGAAAGAAAGAAAGAAAGAAAGAAAGAAAGAAAGAAAGAAAGAAAGAAAGAAAGAAAGAAAGAAAGAAAGAAAGAAAGAAAGAAAGAAAGAAAGAAAGAAAGAAAGAAAGAAAGAGGACATCCTCAGAAGATCCACTGCTATTCCATCCATCTCAACGAATAATCGAGTCTCAACCTGCATGCCTCAACACACACACACACACACACACACTGGGTTTGCAGCTCAATCCTCCAGTTTGTGTGTCTAGGAGGTGTCTGGTTGTGTGCCCTGACCTTTCCAAAGGAGAGAGAAAGTAGTGAATCCATTTTCTCCTAGCGGTGTTTGTATGAGGCGCCAGGCAGCAATTATTAAAACCTAATGAATACGGCAGGAACAAAACAAAAGCACTGCCACACTCTCTCGCTATTTCTGCTCACCCCCAAAGGCTACATTAGCATCTTAAATGCGAATGAAAACCTTAGAAAAGAGTCGGAAAAAAGGGCTAGAAAAAAGAAAACAAAATTAGTCCGTCTCCCTAAAAACTATGGACCAAAACAACATGCGGTGCAAACACAAGTCACATGTAATCATCATCATGGAAGTGGGGAAAAACTTTCATGGGTTATGAAAAACTTCCCTCTGCAGGTCACTAAAGAAGGGATATTGTGCGGCCGGCTACATATGGGTCCAAAAGAAGCACGGCAGCCCAACATGAAGCTTTTCTCTAAGCCGATTCACTTGGGCAGAGGGAGGATGGATGAAAATAAGAGACTTGTGGGTAAACGAGATGGACAGATTATGTTCGGGTGACCACAAAACGCTTTGATCACCAACCGAAAAAGAAAAAAAAAACTCATAAAGCCGCTATCATGTCAAATAAAGAGAAAATCCTGGAAAGCCTCGACTGCAGCAGCCAGCGCCACGCTCTCCGAACATTTGTTTTACAAGCTCCGGACTGCGCACACACACACACACACACACACAACCAAATCTCTCACTTCACAATGGATTCCTGAGTCATCCATCAACGTAGGAGGAACTGTGTGTGTGAATGGATGGCGCCGGGCGACGCTTGAGGTGCTCCGTCCAACGAGCATGACTGTAGTGTGGCCTAGTTCCAGCCTTGGAGTGAAAGGGGGCTGCAAGAAAAAAGAGCCACTAATGTGGGTCACTGTGTTGCTGGGTTTGTGTGGCCCGTGTCCTTCCAGGATATTTAGTGTGTGTGTGTGTGTGTGTGTGTGTGTGTGTGTGTGTGTGTGTGTGTGTGTGTGTGTGTGTGTGTGTGTGTGTGTGTGTGTGCATGGAAAGGGTGCATATGTGGGGTAAGTTAAACTGTACCCACTGTCTGTTTTTCAGCTGTGTTTCCTGTGCTGAGCTAAGCTAGTCGTCTCCTTCTCTCAGTCTCTGTCTCTCTTTTCCCTCTGTAATATGGTCTTCATTAGCGGGCCCAGTGGCTGCGGTGGCGGTGGGTTGGCAGGGTTATTCCAGCTATGCGTTTGTACTTTGGGGTCCCCTCTGGGAAGAGAAAGAGTGTCAGCCCGAATCCACGGGCTTGGACGAAAAAAATCCCTCACCGCCGCCTCGCGCTGTGTGGACATGACAGGAGGAGGACACAATGAGGTTGTACGGAGCTGTGTGGATGAAGTACTGGTAATATCAGGGGGGGTAGCTAAAGAGAGCGACAGCCAGAGTGTGCAATGCTTCCTTTTGTCTCCTGTGGTTGTTGAAGCACAGCCAAGTATTTAAGCAGTAAATACACACAAATGGGCACACACAACGAACACACACACACACTATACTTGGCTCTCTTGACAGGCATAAAACCTCCAACGAGAAGAACAACAGTGAAACAGGATCCTGAGCTCCGTCTCCTGAACACAGATCGGAGTCAATAGGCTGTTACCTAAAGCGCTGAACATGGGAACTAGGGGGGAAATATAGGTTTCAAGCACAGTCTCTTTGGGTCTCATTACTTAGCCTCTCAGGGCACGTCTGCTCTCATGCACTAACTCAATGTGAGTGGCACTAGGAAAAAGCATTTTAGTTTCCCACTCTGTGATGGCGACATAAAAGCATCAGCTCTCTCTAGAGTTTGATGGAGAGTTTGAAAATAGACAGGAGCAGTGTGTGTGGTTGGACAATAGCGGCTGCAGCAGCAAACCACTGTCTCTTGTTGAGCTAACAAAGCAATAGGAAGTCTATTTAGTTGAGTTATTCCTGTTCCACCTGTTAATGCCCGGCACACGCACTATACATAATATCACAAAGGAAAAGAATGCATACAACATGCTGTGAAAAGAGTAAACGCAAACTGGAGCTCATCACACACACACACACACACACAGTAGAGGGGCTGGGGCTTTTTACCACAGTGGCGCCGGGGCAGGGCAGACAGCAACGGCAGCAGCTACTAATTAAGAGTGGTTGGCTGAACAGCTATAGTTAGCGCTGGAGCTGGAGGGCTGAGGAGAATAGGGCGACAGGTCTGACACCGTGTCAGTGTGTGTGTGTGTGTGCGTGTGATTCCGTGTGTGTGTGTGCTACTAGCGGCCCCGGGGCTATAGGCTATAGGTCCCCTACCAGTTCAAGTCTTGCTGACTCAGATTCATCACTGGCCTGTCTGGTTGCAATGCTGCTGGTATACAGCTAGCAGAGAGGGAGGAGAGCAATGTGCTTTTCCCTGTCTGATACTTTCTCCCCTTTTCTCTGTACTCCCTCGCTCTTCCTGCCTCCTCCTCCCCCACTCACTCACTTTACCCTGTGGCTCTTCTCTCAGTTTAACTTCCTCTTTTACTGCTTTTCATTTGGTTTGCTCAACTTTCCAGCCACTCTATCATGTTCTCTGTGTCTCTCTCTCTCCCTCCCTCTTTTTCCTCCCAACTTCCGCACACGGTCAATATGATTCAATAAGCTTTATTGGCAGGAGTGAATGCATTTGCCGAGCAGAGGTTGGGGGATTACAGCAGGGATCAAAACAGGAAATACATTTGCTTTTTAATGGTCCTCCTCCACACAGTGATGGCCCATCTGTGCTATGTGTCTCTCTTCGTTCATTCCAGCTCTTGTTTTCGTTGCCACTTGTGGATACTAGATGATCCCGTTCTCCTGCCGCAGTGACTCAGACCTGTTGGGCGACTTTGTGAATTAAAAAGCCCCCACCGGTTCAATGGTTCACACACACTGTGAAATGTAAACATACAAAACACCAAAGAGGACACTTTGAGATTATCTCAATGCCAATTTTACCGTCTGTCTTTCAAAAGGCCTTACTATGTGTTTGGAGTTTTGTTTGGCATTCAATTCTCACTGAAGATTCAAATCCAGAGAAATCCAGGACAGCCCCAGTGATCTAGAAAGTAGTTATTGTGGAAGGCACACTTGGAAGGTGATGTATTGTATTAAAGTGACTGGTGACCTTATTAACATACATTAAAAGGGCCCTATGACAGTATAAGAGGCTTGGCCTAGGCCTTAGTTATTTAGCGTGCCAGCTAATCCTATTGTTGTTGTCTCTAGGGCCTAAGTGGCAAGCTCCATGTTAAATCCTTGCCTTTGTCTCTGTGCGTCTCATTTGCTTGCTATCTCTAACGCCTTAAAATAATAGTCCTTCACATGTGAAGTGTAGAACAGTTTTGAAAGTCAAGTAGCCCTACCATGAGCAAAGGTTGTGAAGTGCATTGTGAATATCACATCAAACAAGCTAAACATGACAGAGCAATTTGACTGCAGAGATAGATACCTATTGGACTGAATCACTGCCAATCCTCTGCATTCTCAGCATTTCTCAACTGCCAAGAATGGAAAAGTGACGTGGTTGACATTTGAATGCTTGGAGCCGTGGGAAGGTTAATGGTATGAAGTCGGCAAGTTGCCATTTTTATATACGCCGCAACGTGACTTTCTTTCCCGTTCTCAGGACAGCAGTTTACGGCGGTGCTGGCGACACACACACACACACACACACACACACACACACACACACACACACACACACACACACACACACACACACACACACACACACACACACACACACACACACACACACACACACACACACACTCTTGTGTTTGCAGTCTAAACAGTGTTACAGGGGAGTGTGTCAGTTTATTGTTTGTCCGTTCCTCTCTCTGGGCTCCCTGATGTTTACCTTTGCAGAACAATGGACTTGCCTGGGAACACTTGAGCAGGGCAGATCTGATCCTGCCTGTGGTATTGTAATTCTGATTGCACTTCCCGTGATTCCTTCCAAAACAAGTCCCTTTGATACAGTAAACACAGGTACTGTGCAATGTAACCCAACTACCGCAGTGCTATTGCTGTGTGAACCATTTGTGTCCATGTTTCAAATGCACATTACTTTACAAACATGGGCAATAAAAGGCTTGATGTCAATCCACTCACTTCTTCATTTTCACCTGTAAACATTGTGACAACTTTCTGCATCATCATAGTAGGAACTGTAACCAGAGTCAAAAGTCATGTGGTATAATGTCACACTTTGCACATTTTTGTAATGTTCAACATGTCTGCAACTCAGCCAGGGGGGGATTTTCACATGTGTGTGTGGGAGAGAGAGAAAGATCTCTCTCCTTTAGATCAGTCTGAACTTTCTCCAATCTCTGTGGAGAGGCAGTCTTGATTACTCTTGATTGGACATGTGGCCTTATGAGTGTATTAACTACTGCAGGAGACAGTACCCTTTCATAAAGATTTTTCCAATTGCCAAATTAGGATGAAATGAGAACCCATTCTTTTCTTTTAGATGTGAAAATTGTATCATGAGTGTCAAAAGCACAGCGTGTTATCATGAATAAACGCTGTGTAGCTTTTCATTATGAGAGAGAGAGAGAGACAGATACAGACAGAGAGAGAACAGAGAGGTCTGCACTGTGCCCATCCTCACTTTGGCCCGGTGCCAGGCCTGCTCCCACAGAGGAAGGGAGAGAAAGGGAGGGTGCTGTGGGCGCGTGTTGATGTGTGTGTGGGGATGTGTGTGTGTGTGTGTGTGTGTGTGTGTGTGTGTGTGTGTGTGTGTGTGTGTGTGTGTGTGTGTGTGTGTGTGAGAGAGGGGGGCAACATTCTCCTGGCAGGAACCCCGGGACCCGGCGGAGGGCAGGGTTCAGCCGGTGAAGGAGAGGCTGCGTGCCCGGCAGTCAATTAGCGGCTTGCATTTACACAACAAATGGAGCTCCCACTGCTTCTCCAGTGTGCACACGCGGGCACACACACGCACACACACGCACACGCACACACGCACACGCACACACACGTGACCCCACTCATGAGTGAATCCACTCAGCACTCATCAGCACACGCCGACGCAAGGTCAGAGAGATGGGGAGGGGAGGGGGGAGAGAAAAGGGAGAGCAAGAGGCCTGCTATCCGCTGGAGTGGCACTCTACAAATACTAACTCATTGGCTGTATCAGAAACACAAGCAGAGCCATGGTGAGCAGTGTAGAGTTGCCCGAACCACCTCAACTGGCTCCTTTTGACGCAAAGGAGCAGCGGCGCTCTGCCCCAAGTTCCTCTCCAATGACTGAGCTTCTCACCCTTTCTCTAAGGGAGATGCCAGCTCCTGATAAAAACCCATTTTGGCCGCTAGTACCCGCGGCATATATGAATCCAAATAAAAAAATGTACTTAGCCGGTTGTTAATTTAACTGCTTTTAACAGCCTTAGTGAGGATACTGTGGCCAGCACATCAATATTTGTGCTTGCTGCAGGAGATACACACAGAAAAGGAAAGGAAAGAAATAACACTGAAGACAGACAGTCAGGCAGAAAATACAGCACAGGAGTGACAGACGGCCCTTTCAAACATTTAGCTTGACCAAGAAACCTTGTGGAAAATTGCCATGTCAGGGTGAAGAGTGGACAGGAGCGAAAGTCAATACTGTTGACTCAATAAAGTTGATCAGGCAATACCCTTGTCAGGACCTGGTCAAATTCCCTTCAATCTTTCTTTGCGATTGCTTGTGTGAAAAAGAAATCCACACAAAAATGTCCGGGGCCAGGTCAGCAAAGGGTTACATCACACTTCCATTTAGATAGCAAGAACAGGTGACTCATGGATGACATATTATTATAATGCAAGTTGCTACGATGCAAACATGTGAGAAGCCCAATGTTAGGAGAACCTTCAAGCAATTAACCAAACACAACACAGGCTGATGTTCTAGACATTTGGCGCTACCTGCTTCATGACATTGGAAGGTGACGATCCTGTTAAGCCCACAGAATTATACAAGCTCTTGTAAAAATTCAGTTTATGTGTGTATAAAGCTGAGGACAGAGTTGGATTGACAAATGACAACACTAGTATGTTTGTACATCAGGTTGACCTCTGCCTTAGCATCTGTATCGTGTGGATTTTGGGAGGTTTTGTGTGATGTAAGTGTAAGACAGGAGACAGGTCACTTCCTCTGTCTGTCTTTACTTCCCCTGCTCCTCCCAACCATCTGTCATCCTCTCCCATTGACATTCAGGTGAGAACTGCTTTGTCTGCAGACGGCATGTGTGTGTGTGTGTGTGTGTGTGTGTGTGTGTGTGTGTGTGTGTGTGTGTGTGTGTGTGTGTGTGTGTGTTGCAGTTACTTTGGAAACAGACAGCCAAAGTCAATGGGAGGAAGGCGACGGGGGTCTATACTGCTGTTGATGAGGTTGTGTGAGTTGGGAGTGTGTGTACATATCTCATCACAGGCGGGTCGGCTCTCTAATGCGAGAGTCGCTCTGCCCATGTCCCCTCTATGCATTCATCTCCCTGCCCATACATCAATCTACCAAGGGACAATTATTGTTGAAACGAGCCCAGTGGTAAGTGGATGAGAGGTGACCTGCACCATACAGCAATCAAACCTCTCTCTCTCTCTGTCGCGGTCCCCTTTTACCTCTCCCTCCAGCTGTGCTCTGAATAGGCTCTTAAATCACTCGGCCCGGGACCTTTGATTGGTTGACCTCTCTGCATGATTAAACAGCCATTTTCATCACGTCCTCCATAGGAGAGTGACAGAGTGAGAAAATAGGAGGGAGAGAGAGAGAGAGCCGGATGCACTGAAAGAGCAGGTGAGCGAGCCCAACCAAATGGGATCCCTACACAATGATGAGAGACATTTCGATCAGAGGAGAAAGAGACTGGAACTCCACAGAGGGCATGCTGGTGGGAACACCAACTGAAACTCTACAACACAGCTGTGAGCTCCAGTGGACATAGAAATCGAAATCAAAATACCATTGCATCATATCACATCTAGGCTAACGTCTGGATTTTGTGCTTAATAATTATTGTTTGACCCGATTCTAGACATCTGCACTAAAATGTAGGTTGATTTCTTGGTCAAACATTTGGTGAGATGTCTTATTGTTGTAGCTATTCAGTTGCTTTATATTGGTATGTATGTATGTATAAAGACTTTGGTGTTTTGGTGAATTTAGGTCAGCAAAACATCTATAATGTTGGTTATTCAATAAATATGATGAATAAGTCCGGCCCCTATGACAAGCAGCATTATTTAGAGTGAATATACATTTCAGTTTAGAAGTGAGATTCTGCACATCACCGTTTTATGTTGACTTCAACAGAGATGGGAATCCCTTCCCTTTACAGTGACTGTGACGTGGGTGGCTAACAAGATACCCCAGGGTCACACAATCATCATTGCTGTGACCACCAGACCCTGACACTAATTCCCTAAAATCATCAATCTAAAGAGCTCTCCCCCGAAAAACACAAACTTTGCGTCAGATAAAATGGCCGCCCCCTCGTAACATCTGTTTGGCTTCCAAATAAAAAAGCCGTAAAGCCAGTGTGGTTGGGAGGCGTAAGCAACGGCAGCTGTTCCATTGCTGAGTTCAGTCCTTAATTAAAGTTTGACTCAGTGTCTCTGAGTTTCTGTCATCCTTCCTTCCCAACATTTCTCTTTTTCTCCCTACGACGTTATTTATTATGCTTTTGGTGCAAGCTGCCTTGTTGCTGTTCAGAGTGAGCTGGTGCTGCCAAGTTCCCTCCCTCACTCCTCTGTTGTCTTCTTCTTTCCCCTCAGTTTCTGGCCGAGGTGCATGCTCTGGCTTCATTTTGTTCAGATTTCTCCAATCCCGCCCTTTCACAAATTTGAACGCTCAAGGCTTTTATGTTGATGCAGCTACAAGCAGACTGGGAGACGGGCTCCTTTTGGAAAACGTGTCTGTGCTGTGGCCAAGTTTGACTGCAGCACTGATTGCCGAGGGCATGATGATGTGTGCCTCTTGACTGAGCTAAAAACAGCTTGTACCATGTTTTGAGAGCAGCACATGTGGCAATGCCTTCGATAATGTGTCTTTTAAAAAGTAGTTTGGGAGAATGAAAATCCCCACATGACAAAATGTATGTTTCAGCTTGATTGGGTCCTTTGGTGGAAAGTTTTTGACCTTTTCTGCTCTGTTTGTGATCCGATATCAATCATTGGATTGTTGCCATTGTTCTCGAGCTACACACTCCACATTCAGTGTTGCCTCAAGTGCCGTTTGGACTAATACTATCCGTCATGTGTCAGAGGGCAGGCAGAAAGAGACTGGTGGTGCACCCGGGACCATGTCACACTGATCTCAAGAGCCAAATGAGGTCACACTTGGGGGAAAAATTGAGAGCTGAACCGATCAAGCAGAACAGCCACATTCCTCCACTTGCAATGGAAACCAAGGAAATCATGGATCTTGGTGAGGCAGCGGAGGACAGGGGGTGCGTGTGGATGGGGGACAGCCCCAAGAGAAAGTCTTCTGGAGAAAGGATGCGACTCCTCCCAGCTGCCACGCATCAGCACATCACAACCAGTCACAAGTTACACACTCCATTGCATTTTGGAATGCGTCGGCCCTGACGAGAGCTGAATGGTATCGCTGACGCATTCCTTCATGTGTGCTGCTGGCTGCCTCATCACATGCGCTGCCTCCTTATCCACGCAAGAAAATCTACGGGCTGAGAGAACAGACTTGTTGGGGCAAACTTTATTTTTTTTTTAAATAAATAGCCAGAGAGGACCGTGGGAGCAGCACTTGACGATGCTCTTCACTAGCCCTACCTTACTCTTTTGACATGGGTGATGGCACACCGCTGATCTATGGGTGGGTGGGGCAAGCTCCTGGTTAGTGGGAGAGAAGGCCTGGAGGTCGGAGGTCACCGAGCACAACTGGAGCCATCATGAGACAGCAATGTGTATAGCTTGAACTCACAGCCATCTTAACGCCCCTCCCCCACATCCATGACACAGTAGCCGCTCAGAGGTTCACCCCAGGCCTGGCAAAAAGCAACACCAGGGTCCTGAGCAATAAAACCTCCATGGCCTCGCTCCACCTTTAAAGTAGGGATCAGTCTAACCTTTGACCTCCTCCCTGTTCACTCCCAGTTTTGGAGGCCTCCTTCTCCTCCTGCTCTTCTTCTACTTTTGGTTACATTCAGCAACAAACAGCCCCACCCCCTTTCCGTTAGTCGGCCATTGTGGGGTCTGGAGTACTTACCCCCCCCCCCCCCCCCCCCCCACCTCTGCATGCCTTTCCTCCACAGGGGGTCGAGGAGGGAGAGGCGACTTAAGAGCCCCCCTGGGACTCCTGCAGTAACCACATTGGAGGTAACCCAGGTCTGCTAAAAGAATTAGGCTGAGTAGCCACCAATGTTCTGCGCAACCTGTCGTCGAGTGGTTTTTCCTCTTAACATGCTATGCAGGGGAGGAAAGAAAGAATACCAGGGTTTTAGGATCAACAAGGCGAGTAGAGGAAAAACAACCAAGAGGATCCGAAAACCTTTGCCTAGTGTTGTTAGACCTTAGAAGAAGATTCTCCAATCTCTTCAGCAACTACGAGCAGGTTGTAGTCCATGAGAGCTGCAATGACGTGCAGGATATTAAGCTTCCAAACCTGATTTGAGGTGCTTCAGCATGGAGCGGCTTAGAAAATGTCAGTGTTATCAGTTGACTGCTAATGCCCCTAACCTTTGGAAAAGTATTTGCATTGATTTTTTTGTAGGAGGTGAGGAGGGTAGTATTACTGGGTAACTGTAGCCCCCGTGAATAGAGAAAAGTCCCTTGTACATGTGTCTACGGTCGACATGCTCTGCAGTGGCACAATGCCAACACACAATGGAGGCCAGACTCGGCGGGCTACTCATCACTTCTCCCTCTTTAACCCTTTGAGAGAGCACAAAAGAGGGAGCTGACAAAGAGGCTGTGGAAAGAAAAGAAGGCAGCAGACGGAGGAGGAGGTGTGGGATATTCTATGTATGCTCCAGAAACGTTGTTTTAAAACAAGTTTCAGACCACAGTTGTTGTTTGACAACTTGAATTTGGCTCCACTGTAAGCATGGGGCAATGGGTGCCAGGAATCCAAACAATTTATCAGACCAGGACATAACCATGATTAGGACTGTGGAGTTATAAGCCTGTTGCTCCCTCAAAGTCCAACAGGCTTGCACCATTATTTATGTTCCAATTTCTTTCAAAATAACATTTCTGTGGTTCCTTTGGATGTCGGTTACTCAAGAGAATGTACTTGTCATCTACGCTGCAGTATAAAATAAACAAACCCTGCTTTCAGTCAGAGCTGAAAATGTTTTGGAGCAGGTCCCAAAACCTGACAGGTACCACTTGGCCCTGTTGTGTGAAAGTGGCTACTGAGAGTTAAACCTGAGAACATGAGAGGTTTGGGAAGTGCTCCAAACTGATTTAGGGGCTAAAGCTACTCAAAATCTACCCTTCTTCTCGCAGTTAAATGGGAATCGCATGGAGGATTTAAGAAAGCGAAATGCTCATTATTGGGTGGTTTATGAGTGTCTGCATATTCAAGACCTCATCAAACACATACACACACCAAAGTAGCCATCAGCACCAGCCCACATCTAAAGAGTACCAGGCACTCAATGGGAGAGAATTGTGGTAAACAAAATGAATAAATGAGCACTTATCTCCATCTGGTAAACACACATGCAGGTGCTGACATCAGAGTGTGTGGTTTATGAGCCATGCGGTGCGTATCTGTGAATGTGCACAGTCTGCACACACACAAACACAAGCCAGAACGCAACTACGGGAAAAGGGAGGGAGACTGATCCTACCTGTGTCCTACACGCATAAGCACACACTTTTCTAAATGCCCACCATTGCCTGGAGGGCGACACCACCATTCGACTGACCTCTCTCGGGTAAGTTGCCCTGCCTTCCTGTACCATGGGGGGGTTGTGTGTGGCTAGTCCACAACACAGCCACAGTACAGGGGGGGCAGAGAGGCAGCTAACTGATTTATAGGCTAGCCGACAGCCATGTTTTCCCTGGGCAAGGGACTCTCCTCAAAGACCCGCCTTTTATTAGTCTTATTTACAGGGCAGGGGAGAACAGACCGCCTAAATTATTTAAGATTCCCCCTGGTAAATACAACAGAAACCAGGAGGGAGTGTGTGTGTCTGTGTGCAGGAAGAGAGGGCAGAGGATGGAAGACAGGAATGAAAAAGATAGAGATACGGAGACTGAGATGAGGAAAAAAAAACAAGTGAGCAATAATGAGTTGCGGCACCATTAACATTAATCACACCAATAAACGGCGTCGAGCCTGTGTAAACTCTTCTGCGTTCCATCTCTTCCACATTGGATAGTGTTACCTTACATTAAACATGGAGGAGTGCCATTGCTCGCACACGGGCAAACCGGTTCGGATAGCATCTTGAATACAATTCTCCTGAATACTGTGTGCCATCAACAAATGCACAGTGACGATGCACTGCTTATCCCAATGCAAATGCATGAACAGAGACACACACCCACAGTGTGCCACCTCCTCTCTCTCACACTGTGGTTCTCATTAACAAGCCAAACATGCCTGAAGAGGCAGACAGACTCTGGTGAGCACAGTAAACAACCAGTAGGCTCCCTCATTCTAAACTGAGACTATCTCCGCATCAGCAACACATACTTTCTGCCGATGACACTGACAGGCTGGGCCCGATGCAATCCTAAAGATGCCAACCTCAAAGATCTGATTTTCTGGTGTTCCTTGCTTATGGGGAACTTAGGAAAACAAAGGGGTGTGGGTGACGAATAAAAATAATACTGTTCTGTGGCATTTTCTCATGTACATTGACAATTGACTTATTTGGTACTCAATGTGGTGCGCACTATACTTAAAGCCAGTTTTTCTTTTTACTGATCCAACAAAACAAAAAAAAGGGATGTTGAAGGAGCAGATTCTATGACAAGATTGCAAATCCCTGCACATACAGTGTTCATCGCCATAGTTTATTATAAATTACAACATCTTCTTGAGCACAGCTAAGAAACAACAGTAGAGTGATAGAGTGCAAAACAGACAATAAGAGACAATATTCTTCAAATAAAAAAAGAAAATGACAAGCCCCAACTATAGTGTACCATTAAACAGCTACCTCAAATATCAAGATGAATTGAATGTGGTAGCGATCTGTAACCCTTTTCCCTAAAACATGATTCTAACCTACTATTAGTCAGGAAGTTACAACAATAACCTGAGCTCCACATACAATATTAAGCTTCCTGTATAGTGAGGGAGAAATGCCCAGAATGACAAAGTATTAAGCGCTACCTGTCCATTCAGCTGCACACCTTAGCAATACAATAAGGAGATTATAGATGACAGTGTACAGTTGTTGTCTTATGTTACAGGAAGGAAGGAACTGTGACATCCTGGTCGATAGAATGCCCCGGCTCTTCTTTACAGGCGGAAATGCAACAGGAGAAGAAACCATTTTTATGTCCGTCCAAATGGGAGAGCCAATCTGCCCGTCTGAGTCAGTGTCTTGAGGGGGGAAGAGATGGACAGAATGCTGACAAGAGCATTAGCATGCCGGTGGGGAAACCTCATATGCTGAGGCTGTGTGCCTAGCTAGCTGCCAGGGGGGGCATGGGATTTCTCTACACAAGGCCACTGGGTCACAAGTGGAACTGGGGTCAATGCTGCAGTTCTTGGACCTTGAGGCAGAACCCTTCACCATAACTGTAACTCAATCCAAGCGCTGACGTCCCACAGCCTGAGGGTCAAATGTAAACCAATGACAAGGGGTTCTTCGGTTTGGATGAGAGCCCATTTCACAAATGATGACATTGTGAATTTGACTTTACAAGAAAACAAATCAAATGCAATACAGTGCCCCTGTCAATAAAATGAGGGGCGTGCATTAACAAGTGAACCACAGAATTTCTTGGTGCCCCACTTCAGTCGGTCAATCTCAGTTCTTCTGCTTTTCAGTTCAAGCGAACTAATCAACAACTCCTTTGAACAAAGGGCGAGCATGTAAATTATGTTCTCAAACAGACGGCACCAGAGTGCAGCGGAGAGACCGAGCTTATTTTCAATTTGCAGCCAGATTAGAAGGCATGTTTTTGATGCTGTCAGAAACGAACGGCAAGAGATTTCTTTCTCTTCTCCAAGTTGTCTTGAGTGAGTGGCCTTTTTAGTGCCTGCTTCAAAAAGCATCCCCCGTACCAGAGCAGCTGTCACTTTCAGCAGGCACTGTGGAGCACGGACGCGGGGGAGGGGCCCTTTGAAGGAATGGTTAAAAGTGGGCGATAAAAATAAACTGGGAGAGGAGAAAATTAATTATACATAACAGACAGTTCACTTGGATGAGCACGACAGAGAGACAGTGAAACTAAGGCTGATTCCTCCTCAAAGAGAGAGAGAGAGAAAAAGCCATTTTCTGGCTGAGGACATTTCTTCTCTGCCACGATATTTATTTGGCTACATGGGAAGACAGGGATGCAACAAGAAATCTTTATTCGGAAGGTCAAGGCGTCAAACAATACCATCCTAGCCTTCATTTCAAATTCTCCATGCTGGCGTTAACTTCATACATCCTCTCTAATTTGCTGTTTCCTCAGACCAAAATAAGAAAACTGGCAGTCCAGAGCGCACACTGCTCCTTAGAAAATGTGATGAAGCCTGCAGATAGCTCCGTCTGCCTTTAAAATCACGTTTGAATGGCACAGGTGAGGGTATATACTGCCGGCTCACCTGCAAACTTCACCTCCCGATATGATTCGTAATGCACCAGCACTTTGCGGTTCAACAGCGCCCACTGACTCCCAATCCCGGCTTCTTATTCGGGCCAAATGGAGGTCATTCCTATTTGAGCAGTCAGTCAAGACAGGCCCGCCAGGTATTGGCGAGTGAGTTTATTTCATATTAAGGCTTGTCGGCTGGAGAGGTGTTAGCACCGCGAGAGCTCTCTGTGCGCATGTGTGTCTGTGTGACAGGGCCTTCGGGTGTTGCCCTGCTGCTGGTCCCTCTTTAGTGCGTTTTAATATTGCTGCTGCTGTGTGTCTCGGCGCCTCGGGCACCACACAAACCCCAAGAGAGAGAGAGAGACCAAGTAAAAACACTCAAATAGTGAGAGAGGATGGGACGGGTCTCAGAGAAAGATGGAGGGGGTGAATACATGGAGAAGCAGGAAATGATGTGACGGAAAGGCAAGAAAGGAAGTGAGGAAATAGAGATCAAAACAGAGGAAACATAAACTGAGGTTAGATTTTTAAAGAGAGAGAGAGAAATAGACAGACACGCACAGATTGAATGAAATTAACTCAGAGCAGAGTGCCAGCAACACCGCTAACCTCTTTAGCAAGACTGACACAAATGAAAACTTATGTAATAAAAACGAGCCTTCTCCACCCGCTATGATATGAAAGCAGATATTGCATTACAGCGCCGCTGTGCCATGGAAGCCCTCAATCACAAATAGGGAAAAAAGAGTTGAGAGAGAGTGTGTATTGGTTTTCTTCTTTGTGCCACTATAGACTAGACTAGTAGTCACCCGCCCAGAAATGTTCGAGAATTGGTTGAAAAAAGTTAAGACTTCTATAACATTGTGCTAGTAAGTCGGAACAGAGAAAGACGATGGAAGAGTGACGTAGGACATGTGCTCTAAGAAAGGGAAGGAGAGAGATGGGAGGGAAGATATGACCAGTATGAAGCTAGACAAAGAGTTAGAATGTTAGGGGAGTGCTGAGGCAGATAAGAAAAGTGAAAGTTTAAAATGGGGTCTGCGAGAGTGGTGTTGTGGAAGGATGGAGGTGGACACAGACAACTAGTGGTTCCTGACAGGAAGAGAGAAGCAGGAAAAGTGGTGGAGAAAGCTTTGAGTGGCAGCATAAGTCTGGAGGCAGGAAGAGCAGAAGGCCAGAAGAGGAAATGCCTAAATATGAGCTTGTCACACTAGTTTGAAAATGTTGAGGCAGTCAAGGAAACTGGAAGAAAAAAAAGAGCTGGATTTTTGCAGTCTGGCAACACACAGACAGACACTGCACACTGTGAGCAGTGCTGTGAACACAGTCCATATATCGGCTCTCCGTGTGAAAGCAATGAATCACGGTGCAGTATACCCTGAAGAATACAGCTACGCACTGAAAGTCCTTTCACGTATATAAACAATTCCAGTGACCCAGTGAAGTCGTTTTCTTTAACTCCAACTGAGAGTTCTGTGTGAGCGTGTTGGAAATTTAATTCAAATCCTCTCCTTTAATTCCCTTTTTTCAAAAAAAAAAATCAATATATGCACCGAAACTAAATATATTTTGGGGCCAGTGTTACAATGCTAAGCAGCGATTCAGTCCTCACTTGAGCGTGGCGCTGCTGCTTTGTCATCCATCTACAATCTAATTAGACCTTAAATATGCTGCTCACTGAAAAGTCCAGAGGAATGCAACAGGGGGGGTTGAGCCACACAATGGCAGGAGCAGAGGGGTGCAAAGTGCACATGTCAGCTCGGATTCCAAAGTTTGGACATCACAGATTTTCACCCATTCACGGCAGCAGCAGGCCACACCGGACAGGGCAGACTTTCAAAATTCATGACACTGGCTGCTCTATTGTGTGTCAGATCTGTATCATAATTAGAGAAGATTGAGGCAAATTGCGAGCAATTTTCTGGCCGAGTTGCAAGCTTTAATGTAAAATGCCATGAAAAGGTCACAATTTAGCCAACCACAAAAAATAACGATTTTCTGAAAGAACTGGTGGGAACTTTAGGAAACCATTCCCCCCCCCACAACCAGAACATGTGTTAATATCCAGACTGTTAAATAAAGCACTCAATGAGAGTCATCGTTTACATTGTGGCCACTCCTCGCTTGTCAGTCCCACACTCATGTAAAGGCAATGCTTGCTTTGACTTAACGTGTTAGGTGCGCTTCCGTTGTGTGCTTGGTGAGATGTCGCTGGTTGAACACTTTATAGATTGAGCCTGGAGTGGGCACCACCTCTTAAACAAACACCCGTTGTCATTGTGACAGTTCAGATGCCACATCATCTACATGTGAATGCTGGTTGTTGCCACCGCTGTTTTGAACTGTCCAGGAGGCTGCTGCTGCTTGACTGGGCCAAACTGGGTCACACACTGACGATAAAGAGTTGGCCTGCACCTGTGTCTTATTATAGGGATGTTGGAGGGAGACAGTGCATACAAAACATTACCATTAGGTTTAAATTAAAAGGCACAATAGGTAGGTTAGATTCACTATCGAATAGCCTACTATGTGACAGGCCTCAAACCCTCCTTTTTCTCCACAAAAAAAAGAATAAGCTTAAAACAATGTCTACGCTGTCGCTCATCTATGATTCATGAACACATATTTAAATTGAGCACGAGATTAATTCATGTAGCGCGAGACGGGTCGGGATGGGTAGTCTAATTTGGTTAACCAGCATTTGATTAAAAACACACATACACACACAACTGAGGAGAATCCGATAGAGCAATGATGAGAGCATTTTCAATAGCTCTGACAGACAACCAATGCGCACTCTACTACACACACCCACAGACTAGGCAGCCCCGCACCACTCCATCCCCTGCTCCAAACTGAAGGGGGAATTCAATTGCTGTCGAATAACAAAGCTTACAAATTGCCTTCTCATTCGTTAGCAGATTAGCGCCCTATTCACGGCCACACCAACACAATTTCTAATTATTTCCAAAGCTTGTAGGTGAATCGATTTATGTTTTTTAAGTGAGCACCACCTCTCCCTGGAGAAATCCAAACACAACTACCAACTCCCTTAGGTCCATTTAGCAGAGCCATTCCTGCATTCAAATATATAGGGGGTAAAATTAAACAAGCACCGGTGCAAATAGGCTACTTCCATGTGAAGACACGCACAGCCTCCTACCGGGTCCACCCCAGACTATTTATCCGAGAGACTAGTGAGCGTCAGCCCGAAGAATACCTGTAATTACTGAGGGTGTTGGTGTGCTGGTAGAGGCAGGCATTCCACCTCTTTAGAGTGAAGCAGAGCAGCCGTACGCTACCCTCCTCAGCCCCGATAAGCCTGCTCGCTTGTCCGTGTGTCACCAAACACCGGCCCCGGAGGGTTTTCTTTTCACTACAAGATATGACTGCTGCGAGCTTTGCCGTAGCAGCAGAAGATATTTTTTTTTTTATAAAAGTCCGTCTTCACTGCAGCTCTCCAACAACCTACCAGCCACAAACTACTCACCGCACACACTGCACCAAAACTGAGGTGACTCGCGAGATAATAAATAAATAAAAACACCAACCTTTTTTTCCTTCTAGTTTAAAGCGCCAGGTGCTTGCAGCGACATAATTAAAATCAAAATGCTGTGTCCGAGTAAAAATGAAGTTAGTAGCTTCAGCGTTCGTTCGGCGCCCAAAATATCCGTGGCTTTTTTACAGTTTGGTGTGGATCAATGCGACTGGTGGTCACACACTCAACACGCCGCTAACACAAACACGAGCCTACACACACACACACACACACACACACACACACACACACACACACACTTCCAATAACTGGATATTAGCGCGAGGCTCGACACGTCTCCCTCTCTGCTTCCACGGTTGGGTTTGGTCGGTCGAGCCGCTCTTCAAACCTCTTATAAATAGGCTACACTACAGTCTATGCTTCAAACTCGTGGAGAGAGCGGAGAAAGGGGGTTGAAAGACAACGAAAAACTCGCCACACGTACGGAGCTCCCTCCCTGCGAATGAGAGGGGGGAGAAAAAAAACATGTAACCTAAATATTTCAGCCGGCTTGCTCCACCAAGAAAACCCGCTCCTTCGTTCCACATGGAGAGGAGTAGAAGAAGAAAAAGCACTGCAACGTGAGGGAGTTTTTATCGGTACGGTACTTACAGGTTCAAGTGATCCTGAGGAGGCTTGATATCCTCGCCATGTTGTTTGTTTGTGTTAAATTCCAAAACTTGGGGACATTCCTCTCTGGTCACGGAGCGGCGGCGGTGCTCACTCTCCGGCGGCTCCCTGCGTGTGAATGGAGAGCCGAGGAGAGGAATGCAACTCCGGGCTCCGGGAGGGAGGGAGGGAGGGGAGGGTGGAGGAGAGGAGGCGCTGCTACTGCAATACCTCACCGAGCCCATAGAGGGCGCCCCCGGGTCAACTCCCAGCGTGTGTGACAGGGAGCAGGGACGTGTGCGTGGGCTTACATTACATGAATATTTTACAGTAGTTGCCTTTAACCCTTTTACTTATTGATGAATTTATTCTTATGACTTATATTTAATTAAATTATATTTTTTACTTTATATTTCGGGGCAGCAGTCACTCCAATCAGCTGTATTGTATTGATTTAATGTCATGTTCTCGGATTTATCTTTGTATTGTTCAATGATGAAGTTAATTAAAGATTTAGAGAGATTGCATGTTGCACTTTGTTGTCCCTGTAGCACCCAGATCCCCAATAAAGTTTTCATTATTCGTCATATTTAAGCTATGATAGTGCTATAATAGTGCTCGGCCAGTAAGAGAAAGTTAAAAATACAAAATTTAGTCAGGAACTACATTTTTAATGAATCCAAAAACCAAAACTTGACCCGGGCCACATTGTGACATTGTGAACACCTGACAGGCAGTCTCACATTCACTGTGAAAATGCTCTCAGAATTGATCAAGTCTATCACCCTTGTGTCTGTATATGTTTAAAATACAGTATTCAGTAACTACTCAAACCTACCTTGTGACCAAACACAAATTACTATACTACTATTATTACTCCGATAACTAGGCTACAACTAATCACAATAGCATCGTTACATCATTAAGCAAATGTCTTGGACAACAGCAAAGGAAGGTTATTGTGTACAATTCGGTGGTGGGAGGGGGCTGACGACATATATTTGCATGACCTGCACTAACCGACATTGGTAATGAGTTAAGTTAATTCAATTTTAGTCAGTTGTACAGAGGGCACATTGAAATGTGTCTTTTCGCATATTCCCCTCTCAAGTTTTCCACTTCAGAGCGGGTCAGAGCGCAGATTCAGCCATACTACAGCGCCCCTGGAACAGTTCGGGGTTTGGTGCCTTGCTCAAGGACACAATGGTAGATATGGTGGGCACTTGGAACCATAGATGTTATACCACTACCAGCCACCACTAATGTTACAAATAAAACCCACCTGTCTGGTGTTGAGGATCGACCCAGCGACCTCATGGTTACTGGTCAGACCCCTTTCCTTTAGGCTATCCTACCACCAGTAAAGCCCTGACAGTCGCAGTTTAGCCTCCATGTGACTCATAACATTGGATACCTGTCAGTGAATTCTATAGCAGAAAACATCTGAGCAAAATTAACAGTGAATGTGTTTTAAAAATAAATGGCCGGGGAGATGACGGGAGACAGGTTTGGTTCCACAAAGCGAGGCGGGCTCCTATTAAATGAGGAGGTCCTGGGTCTTTCTGTCGCCTCAAATCAACTGACTCAAGACTAACTCACACTGAGTGACACTCTGCTGGCAGATTGAGGATTCAAGCTGCGCCCCATAAGGCTATATGATCCATCCAACTTTTAATTCTCTCCCTCTTGTCTTATAATATGCTACCCCAAGACAGGGAAAGTGACTTTGAAAGCTGAATTTCAATATTCATCGTGCAAGTCAGTAAGTATCAGCAGCTTACACAAAGTGTGTTTTGGGCAGTGTTCCATGGTGCCTCGGCAGGGACGAGGCTTTTGGGATAACCGAGTTATTCAAACGGGCAGCTCAGGTTACCAATTGCACTCAGGAGAGCAGAGAGCAAGATCTGGCACTAACTACGCCACCTGGCCCCCCATACACTGAGAACTTGTGTGTGAGAGAGAGAGTGTGTGTGCATGCGTGCGTGCGTGTGTGTGTATGTTTCAGAGAGAAACAGGGAAAGATTGAGAAAGATAAAGACATTTTTGCATGCCATGTGAATACAACTTTAAAGCTATACAGTTTCGGCCTCTTGCCAGAAAATGTCCCTTTTTAGTCTATCACACCACCCAGCTTTCAGTGGGTTTTTTCAAATGGCCACAGGCTTGCCATTAAAATGGTCGGTTTGGCCATAGTCATATAAGAGCTTAGCCTCACTTACCATGTGAAAGGCCTCTGGACAAAGCCATTCCCCTATCTCACCCTTAAACACTAACACATTGATTAGCGCTGAGTTAGAGCCGTTCACGTCAGTCCAGTTCCACTCCAGGCCGACTGGGAGTTCCCACGGGAATATTTTCACAGAGTATAAAACATCATCAGTCAGTGGGTAGAAAGTTGGCCTTGTGCAAGATACCATCAAACAACCTACCACCATTTGGAAATATGGGGCCATCGCCATATATTGACCTTTTGTCATTCTTGTATTATAATACTTACAGGCAAGATATTGCACAGACAAAAGTTTGTTTTGCATATACAACTCTCACTAATGTATTTTTAGATGAATCTTGGCGGTCAGGATTTGACTAGACAGTGCACCGGCCGAGGGGCTTGGGCTGAGAGCACAGAGAATATTAAATAAATGTACGCTTGGCTGTTTGCTGGTTTGCTGCTGTTTTGCTCTCTATTTTCCCCTTCTTATTCATGCGCTATTAATGGACCTGTGTTTGGCAAGAAGAACAAATATGTTTTAAGTGAGTGGAGGGATACAATCACTGACTGATCAGAGAGGGGAGGGTCCCAGTCGTCCTTGAAAACACACACATGATACACTACTAACCTGCATGTGTGCATACACACACACACACACACACACACACACACACACACACACACACACACATACACACACACACACACACACACACACACACACAGATGTAATTCTCATACACCCATGAAAGAATGTATCTGCATTATTACTGTGCACCCACAAGCACAAAACAAAGAAAACATCCATTCACAGTTTGGCGCATTCTTTGCTATCTGCACTGCATCTGAATAGCTACACAATAGGCCGCATTCATTGAGCATCAAAATGATCACAGTCTCAAGCACTGACACCACCCATGTGTTTGCATACATTCCATCCTGATAAAAAAAGATAACATGCAAACGGATAACACTAAGCTCTAAAACAAACACAAAAAAATACCTATGTTGTAATTCTCAAACGAAAGATGATCCATGTTTGTTCTCAAGCAGTCAGACAATGACATCTCTGTTGCTGCCCCATGAAACTTAATCCTGCTCACTTGGAAGCAACACAAAAAAAACATCTGATCTATGGCACTTAGGTGCAAATAAATCAGATCTCAGAGTCAGTGGGTGAAGGGCAGGTTTGGTGGCCCTTGTAACCTGAAGTGGCCCCTAGCTCTACAGTCTAAACAGCTAATAGACCCATTAATTGGATCACAACAAGATGGTGGCCTGTTAAATTAGCACGGTTACAGGATATCATCTGGCTAAACCCGACTGATCTGTTTGCTCCAATCCCCCTGCTTCACATGCAGCTCTCATGGATCCATTGGCCGTTATGGAACCACGCCATCTGTGTAAGCAACCAGCAACCAGATCAGGACTGATAGACACCCACTTGAGGCTTAAATAACCAAATATGCTCCGTCTGTGTGTCTCTGTTGAGATTTAAGACAATGATAGGACCATTTGAGCACTCAGAGTAAACACCCTACTCAAACACCTCCAAGATTCTTGTTTTTCTAGATTTATGTGAGAGGACTGATGATTTTCATGCATTTGTTTTGGTGTTTCCGTTCGTTGCACATGCAGGTACTTTCCCTTTTAACCTGTAACGTTTTTTCTCTCTCTCTCACACTTGTTTCTATTGTCTTTTAAATGCATTTCCTTTTTTATTTTGAACAATTTGTCTGCCTATTTCCACTTTTTGTAAAATGCATATTTTATGACATAGTGTCTTACTTTTAATGTTTTTTTCTGCCTTTGAATTCTGTCGACATTGATAAACTTGCCTTGCCTTAGAGACTCAACATACTGTTCACGTAGGCTACTAGGAACACAATGTCCTCCATGATGATGAAGGCACACTTAAAGCCATGCATTCACTGGGTCTGCTGTTTATCGTAAGTATAAGTATAAGTCAAGGACAACAAGGCAAGATGATTGGCAACCAATGAAAATACTTTTCTTATGTTATGCAACGGTGGAACAGAACGTATTGAACATTGTTTATTTGACTTGTGATTTTAAATTGATCTGAAAAAATCAACCAATTAATCGCTGAAAAAGCATTACATGATATATGTGTATACTGTATGTACATATATCTGTTATTTAATATTAACAAACATCTACATTTGCACCTGTAAACATAACATGCATGTATGTAGACAGTTAAAAAGGTTTCACAGACACCCTCTAATTCAGGATACATCTCTATGGTGTATTGCATCAAACGGTAGCAAAGTGCAGCTACTGCAACACAGAGTATCAGAGTATTAATTTAAAATATGACAACAACATTGCAATCAAGTCGATCACAGGTAAACATCTCAACATATGGGCTCATTAGTAAAGGCACTGATCAAACAGTAACATAAGGAGACGTCAGGAAGATTGAGCGACCTGGAGTTGGCGGAGGTGAAAGTGTTTTCTGCTTTCTCGACATCACGCATATGGTCCATGTTTGATATACTAATGTCTTAAGTTAAGGTAATGTGCGTTAAGAATATCTCTCTGCCTTAATTATTCATCGGGAGTGCATTTCAGTTGTGGTGGAGGAAAAAACCTTAAGCGACTCAGGAGACTTGTTCTTTTAAAACGCTTTGCAATCTTATAGGGGGCATGTAGGCAGGCTCATTGCGCCATGATTTAATGCTGCATCTTTTCATAGACCTCAGTTATCAGTTAACTGTAAGTGTATACACCACCGGGAATCTCTCTCTCTCTCGTTCTCTCTCTCTCTCTCTCTCTCTCTCTCTCTCTCTGTCGTGTCCACCACATTAACATCCATTAGACGTGAATCACCTGTCTGCGCTGGAGCTCCTTCAGCTGCTCAATGTTTTTTTTTTTTTCACTGGGCCGCAATCTGTCATGGTGGTGGGGCGAAAGAAAAAAGGCTGGTGGTGTTGGGTGGTGAGATAATAATTTGCAAGTGCTCGTGAATCATTTTAAGGCGCTCGCAAATCTCAAAATTAACAGCTCGCATCGCAGTGAATGAGCGGCGAGGCCCCCCGAAGACGGATTCCTCTAATTATGCTTGTGGCGAGCAGAGCAGAGCTGAGCAGTGCCTCTGTGAAAAAAAAAGCAAATTTGTGACCTCATTAGGTGTTCAAAAAAAAACGTATACGCTGGCGGTTCTCTGTGAATTTAAGAACACCTATGATCTTGTGTAACTGTGGCGGGAAACACCAACACGTTTCCCATACCTGAGTCAGTTAGCAGCAGAGGTATGATGTAGCCTATATAAGCAACAATAGCTTTGATATTATATGAATGGAGCAGCATGATTAGATGCATGTGGTGCCAGCAAGCACACCCCATAAGGTGCATGCACTTCAAACACAACAGCATTATTCGGGCGGCAGTGGCGAAGTGGGTAGGAAGTTCGCCTCTGGTGTGCAGGTCGGAGGTTCGATCCCCCGTCTCCCCGCCACATGTCGAAGTGTCCCTGGGCAAGACACTGAACCCCGAATTGCTCCCGATAGTTAGCTTAGTTAGCTTAGCACCCTAGTGCTAAGCCTACCCTGCGTGGTAGCTGCTGCCATCGGTGTATGAATGTGTGTGTGACTGGGTGAATGTGTACAAAAAAAACAATGTAAAGCGCTTTGAGTCTGTGATAAACGGAGATATAGCGCTATACAAGTCCATTTACCATTACCATACCATTACCATTATTCTATGGGTGCTGTGTTGAGCCAGGCACGTTAACAGTAGGCTTCAATTCATGCACCTATTTCAGAAAGCTTGAAAAGAAAAGGTATATACAGGTCCTTCTCATATAATTAGCATATTGTGATAAAGTTGATTATTTTCCATAATGTAATGTTAATAATTGAACTTTCTTATATTTTAGATTCATTGCACACCAACTGAAATATTTCAGGTCTTTTGTTGTTTTAATACTGATGATTTTGGCATACAGCTCATGAAAACCCCAAATTCCTCAAAAAATTAGCATATCATGAAAAGGTACTCTAAACGAGCTCTTAACCTAATCATCTGAATCAACTAATTAACTCTAAACACCTGCAAAAGATTTCTGAGGCTTTTAAAAACTCCCAGCCTGGTTCATTACTCAAAACCGCAATCATGGGTAAGACTGCCCACCTGACTGCTGTCCAGAAGGCCATTATTGACACCCTCAAGCAAGAGGGTAAGACACAGAAAGAAATTTCTGAGCGAATAGGCTGTTCCCAGAGTGCTGTATCAAGGCACCTCAGTGGGAAGTCTGTGGGAAGGAAAAAGTGTGGCAGAAAACGCTGCACAACCAGAAGATGTGACCGGACCCTGAGGAGGATTGTGGAGAAGGGCCGATTCCAGACCTTGGGGGACCTGCGGAAGCAGTGGACTGAGTCTGGAGTAGAAACATCCAGAGCCACCATGCACAGGCGTGTGCAGGAAATGGGCTACAGGTGCCGCATTCCCCAGGTCAAACCACTTTTGAACCAGAAACAGCGGCAGAAGCGCCTGACCTGGGCTACAGAGAAGCAGCACTGGACTTTTGCTCAATGTTCCAAAGTACTTTTTTCGGATGAAAGCAAATTTTGCATGTCATTCGGAAATCAAGGTGCCAGAGTCTGGAGGAAGACTGGGTAGAAGGAAATGCCTGAAGTCCAGTGTCAAGTACCCACAGTCAGTGATGGTCTGGGGTGCCATGTCAGCTGCTGGTGTTGGTCCACTGTGTTTTATCAAAGGCAGGGTCAATGCAGCTAGCTATCAGGAGATTTTGGAGCACTTCATGCTTCCATCTGCTGAAAAGCTTTATGGAGATGAAGATTTCATTTTTCAACAAGACCTGGCACCTGCTCACAGTGCCAAAACCACTGGTAAATGGTTTACTGACCATGGTATTACTGTGCTCAATTGGCCTGCCAACTCTCCTGACCTGAACCCCATAGAGAATCTGTGGGATATTGTGAAGAGGAAGTTGAGAGACACCAGACCCAACACTGGATGAGCTTAAGGCCGCTATCGAAGCATCCTGGGCCTCCATAACACCTCAGCAGTGCCACAGGCTGATTGCCTCCATGCCACGCCGCATTGAAGCAGTCATTTCTGCGAAAGGATTCCCGACCAAGTATTGAGTGCATAACTGAACATAATTATTTGAAGGTTGACTTTTTTGTATTAAAAACACTTTTCTTTTATTGGTCGGATGAAATATGCTAATTTTTTGAGATAGGGATTTTTGGTTTTTCTTTACTTTTTTGCCAAAATCATCAATATTAAAACAATAAAAGGATTGAACTACTTCAGTTGTGTGTAATGAATCTAAAATATATGAAAGTCTAATGTTTATCAGTACATTACAGAAAATATTGAACTTTATCACAATATGCTAATTATATGAGAAGGACCTGTACATATTTTGGTGAAGACATTTCTGAAGTGCCCAATCATAATTCAAAACTAGGTGAGGCGAACTAAACCTAATTAATTACGAACAGCCTCTCTCTGCTGCCATCAAACTCCTAATGTGCTCTTTGTATGCTGGCCCTGTGATGTGTGTTGGCCCTTGGGGTGCGCATGATGGGGGGGGGGGGGGCCACCGGCAAACACCAAGCCTTTTTGATTAAACGTGACACATTTTATTAGGATCAGAATTACAGTGAACTTATGTCATGACTTTCTCTTGATATTGGCTTTTTTTTTTTTTTTACGCTTCTCGGGCATGAGATCTTGAGAGCAGTGAGGAAAGAAAGAGAAATAGAAGGGGAAGACATGGGGGGGGGGGGGGGGCTTTGAAGTTTGTAGATGTACGAATCATCGCTACTTGCTTTAGTGGATGTCTTTTAGGAGCTATAGATCACTTTTGAAACATGCAATCCTACTTTTATGTTCTCAGTGTGTGGGCTGGAAACAACATTACAGCATATAGCTTAAAAGAACGACCACACGCCTCTCCTCCTCCACCTCCTCCACCATGTCAGAAAATACTTCCTGCAGCAGTGTGTTGGATATTGACTCAGTTTAAGGGGTTTCAGAGTTGTTTCTGTTGATGTCAGTTGGCATGAATGAACAAGTGAGGTCATAGATATTTTTATGACTTTTTTTATGTAATGTTGCAACAACTTGGAGACAGATTGCCATGGGAAGACGTGGACTTGGTAGGATCGGAATGCTCTTTTAGCACCACTAGCGGCTAGATATACCTGTTTTGAAGTGAAATGCGTCAACAACTTAGCCTATGATGGATATAGACATACAATTGGGTTGTGATATCCATGGTGCCCAAAAGAACCAATCCTAACCGCTTTGGTGATCCCCTGACTTTACTTACAGCAGGGCTGTACAGTGCGACAGTTTTGATCGCATTTGCTACTGAAATTGATCACGTGCGATGATGAATACAAATCCATTCGCACTCGTGCGACAGGTTGATAATGAGGAGAGGCTGTCTTTGAAACACAGAGGAGCGCTGCACAACACTGCTTGGGCTCTACATTAATACTCCAAATGGGGGTAAATAGACTTAGGCAAGTAAGTTGTTGAGTCCACCTCCACTTTGGCTGGTGAAAGATATTTGTCCTCGGGATCTGTGCTCGTGCAGCGATTCTAGGGCCGTGTCCGAACTGCCATACTAACGTCCTACTCATACTCATTTTGACTTCAATTTGAGTATGTGACGGTTGGGTATGCGAGTTTGGGTATGTGAGAAATTCCCGGATGAGTACTAACTTCCGGGAAGATTTTGGGTATGAATCGATTGTATACTTTTCCTACTCAACCGCCCCACAATGCATTGGGTCAATTCTACCCGCCCAAGAAAATGAAATATTTTCGAGCAAGTTGCTAGGCAACAACATTGTTTGGGGTTCCGCGATCTGACAGATGTACGTGCAGTCATTCATAAACTCTTACAATAGATAAGAGATGAAGATAAATACCTAACAACATTAGAGTCACTAAGTGAAATGAGTGAAGTGAGTCTGATAGTGGAGAGAGATTAGAACAGATCGCTGTTCCACACACCGCGGCTCGTCCAGCTCAACTCACAGACAGCTGAGTGCTGATGAGCCGGACAGAGAGCGTCGGAGGGATCCTCCGCCTCAAAATATAATTATTATAAAACAAGAGGTCTAAAACACAGATGATGAACACAGGACTGTAAAAATCTAGTTCAATATCTAACCTGTAGAGGGCGGTTATAAGCTTAACAGTGTCTAAACTGCCTGAATCTTATAAGAAGAAGAAGAAATTCTTCATTGCTTGAGTATACTTCAACTGAGAACGTTTCGACGCAGCTCGCATACACAATCGATCTTTGAGTAGAGAGTATGCAGTATATAGATGGTGAGTATGTAGGATGTAGGACGCTAGTATGGCAGTTCGGACACGGCCTAGGTATAAAAACTTCACCAACGGTACCGGAAGGAGACGGCACATTACCGCAGTTAAGTTAGCGCGTGTACAAACAGAACATTTCCTGTGCGCCTTCACATTAAAAGCCTGTTACTAGCCAAACGTGAGTTGACTTTTATTTTGAAGCCGGTAAGAACAGGAAGTTAGCGCTTTTTTCTAGCTTGAAAGGCAACTCCTTCAGCTGCAGCGAGCAGTCAACAGCCTAGTCTATTTAAACAAAGTTTTAAAAAAGCCACTGAAAAGCTACTCCCAACACATTCACAACAACCTATTTAATTTATCCTAAATTGTACCAATATGTATACTTAGTTATTTAATAGGCTATGTTTAATGTTTTAAAGTTTGGTTTTAATTAACAGAAGGCCATTATAATATTAATAATTCTGAATCAGCAAACAATTGCAATTGGCAGGTTAGATTCTTTTGTCTAAATTGCAATCAGTGCACCCCTATTAATTTTTCCATAATTATTACTGCACACACTAGGATATCATATTAATTGAGAATCTCAAATGAGACCAAGATGACAGGCTCAAAGGTAATTAGAGCGAAATGTAAGGGTTAAGGTTATGCAAGTTTTCGATCATACTTTGTGTGCTACCAAATTTATTTTTGTGCTACTAAATTTTTTTGCTTGCTAGCACCAGTGCTACCACCCAAAAAATAAGGGTACAGCCCTGCTTACAGTGACATCAGTGACTCAAAATTTCAATACGTCCAATACTTTATTACCAGATACCTGCTAAACAAATGATGTTATATTACTGCATTCTGTACTCTGTTCCAGTTCTATGTTATCTTGACATTCCTGTCAGCCTCAGCCATACTTTGTGTCCAGTGATGCTAATTAGCAAACGTTAGCAAATGGACGAACTAACTAATACGATAAACAGTATAAATGTGTTGACAATCCGTGCAGTAGCTTTTGTAATTATGCAAGCAAGTTGATGTTAGCAATTACTTCAAAGCACCATTGTGCCTGAGTACAGTCCCACAGTGCTGCTAATGTTACTGAGGACTTAATGGTAGCTGGTAGAGCGTGCATTTCTTTAAAAGCTTTATCACAATTTTTTATAGAGCAGAAACTGAACATGAGAGAGATACTCAAGAAATCAAATATTTCTCAAATGATCGGTGAAATATATAGCCGGTTATGAGGTAATACCGGATTTGCTCTTGAATCCTTAAAATATTCTTTACTGTACTTATAGGACATGTTTCATCATCACTGCTGATATCAGCCTTTTACATTAGGATGAATGAGACAGTTAGGGGACCTCCTTAGTGCTTCCAAATCAGCTCTTCTACTCTGGGAGACTTGATAAATTTTTGGTCCAGACCTTTTTCTTGGGTCCCCCGCGGGAGACAGTGTGTCAAAACATGTACTTGTAATGACTGCCTACTTTGTCTAGCTCATTTTAAAATGGGAGCCTTATGCCAAGCCTTTGCCCATGCCAGGTTCTAGGTCTCTGTGACAGTAATAGTTTGAGTCATACCTTGGCAGGGCCCCCCTCATGTAGAGGCTTTCTCCATGCAGGAAGTTTAGAGTTTGGCCAATGTTATTTTAATAGGGACCAGCAACTCACTTGGGCCCAGAGCTGAAATCAGATCTCACACACCTCTCTGCTCTAACAGTCATGGATCGTGTTGCCTCTTGACCACTTAAAGAACACAATTTAAACCCAATACACACATTAAAGGTGGAGTCAGTGATTCTGGAGAACACTTTTTTTTCCAAAATCACTTTTTATCAAAATCAGTGAATATCTCCTCACAATCCACTACCTGTCTGTGTGTGCGTGCTGAAAACAAAATCAGTGTCACCGCACAGCCTAGGCTCTGTTGACTGATATGTACATAAAGGGTATGTAAACAAAAGGGCCCACCATGACTAGCAACAGAGCCTAGGCTGTTTATTAACACTGCATGTTGTCCAGAGCACAGACAGGTTGCAGATCATGAGGAGATATTCTTTTGACAAAAAGTTTTTTTGACAACAAGCATTCTCCGGAATCGCTGACTCCACCTTTAAAACTCACAATTAAAATTTCACACTTGTGTCTAATGGTTCTTTTTTTTGCTCAAGGGTTAAAATCGAGAAAGTTTGCAATAAGGTGCTGCTGTGCTGATGCCAATGACATGTTTGAAGTGCTTTTGCAATAATTTGAAGTCTTAGTGAAAACAAAAACAGTTCAGGTTACCTACAGTTTCATCATCTCCCGGGAGCTTGAGCTATTGTCATCAGCAGACAGACAGAGGCACAACGGCACATACTGTCGCTGCGTCTTCTTAGCTCTCTGCAGTATACTGTATGGCTCCCCTCCCATCTTGCCTTTGACAGAGGAGCTTGTCACCCTCGCACAGTAATTATACCAGAGCTGACGTCTCCTCTTTCCATTGAATTATTGAGAGGGTCGAGAGGACACAAGATCCCATGTAGAGAGAGACAGCGCTGTTCACGACCCGGTTAGCCCTCGGGGTACAAACAAAAATCCTAAAAATGGACAATGTTGAGCAGAAACAGAGCGCCTACAGATGATACTTTTGAGTCCATTTGTTGGCTTTACAGATCACCTGAAAAGTCAGGGTTGCATGATATAGTATATATATTTTTTAAACACATTGTAATAACACTATTATTTTCAAGGTTTTTTTGGATTCAAAGACGGTCTAATGGAATCGAATAGGTAAAGAGACTGAGAAATGTGGACAGGCGTTTTCAATTATGCACACAAGCTCCTCTGAATGTATTCAAGGCTTCCAGGAGAGAGCGAGAGAGAGAGAGAGAGAGAGAGAGAGAGAGAGAGAGAGAGAGAGAGAGAGAGAGAGAGAGAATTTACGCAGGATATGTTTTACACCCCTTTGGCAACTTTTAAAACCACAGAAGAATGAGCGATTTCTAATCTGTGGTGCCAGAAGTACATCAGGGGCCCCTTTAAAAGGGCTCAACAACAGCCGTAACACAATAAATATGAGCCGTGGTGAAAAAAGATGGGCCTTCCTGTCCTTATATACGATTGATAATACAAATGTCAGCACGGCAGACCTTCGACAGTCAGACTCCCCTTAGACTAGTGTTTTCATTACACAGGAAATGCTGTGCTTGTGCAGAGGCAGCAGCTGGTGGCATCTGCAGATGTAGATATGGCGTTTCATGAAATGCTGCACGGTAACCAACCTCAGCTGCCACAGATTTTGCAGTGTGTGTCTGCTGCACACTCGCCTTCACTTTCTCACAGGAGGTTTGTATTACACTTTTGAAATGGGTTTGACTTTTATTGTGTGGGGAAAGTCTGTGTGCCTTCATGTGAAGCTGGTGCTGCTGTACAGTAGTGTAGCTCCCGCATTCGGCTCTTAATTGCCTCTTAAAATTTGTCTCCCCCCCCCCCCATAGGAAAGAGTCTGTTGCGTATATCTGTTGATCATTCTAATCTCTTGAGCCTAACTAGAGGAGCCTCTCATGTTTTGGTTCATTCTGGGAGCCATAGGAGAAACAATGAGATGTATAAGAGCCGACTTCCCTAAGACAAATGAAGTCAAATTGAAACAATCATTTCGGCTGTAATAGAGAAGTAAGTTAAACAGAGGAATATACAGTATATATAACCCTGGTCGCATTCACGCCATGCGGATAGTGATGTCTAAGACGTATGATCCCTTTAAAAAAAAATTAATTAATAGAAAATGATATTTAAAATAATCTTGCTGTGAATAAACAACCCTGAAACTAGAACAGTTTAAATATGCTCGGAGGAATGCAGTACGAAAGCAACTGCAGAAAAAAATTACCTCTCACCTTGCTCCTGTTCAGACTCACCTCTTCACTAGTTACCATGGCACCATGTGGGGTTGTAGTTCAGGCATTCATTCTTCCTCCACTCTGGGTGTGCGGTATGATTTCAGTTCACGTTTTTAGTGAATGTGGTGCTTGATGAGATGCAGACCAAGCACCCAAAGATTGCCGTGCGGACCAATCAACAGTTGGCGTCGAGCCTTACAGTGAGTGGTTCAAAATAAGTGACGTGAAGACAAATGAATAGAAAACACAATGAGCATTTTTCGTGTTGTATTCAAAGCAATATCACACAACCTGACGTGTCTGAAACGCACTATCATTACAAATGATTTCAGCATTTCTGATTAATTCAGCAT
>OX442350.1:9255909-9278409 GCA_949357725.1 Hyperoplus immaculatus | reverse complement strand
CGAGGTGATGCCTCTGCGCTCCCATTGTGAGCTGAAGGACTCTTCATAGGGAGCAGCCTCGAGGCTGGCAGCACAGTTTATGTTGTGGATGGATTTCTCATTGATTGGTTGTGCTGCCGTACAGCCTCAGCCTTCCAGCAGCCACGGCGGCAGCAGCAGCAGCAGTCATATTGGTGTTATTGAGCAGCAGTTAGATATAATCCCATTTACACATGACACAAGGCACGATTAGAACAGATTACACCTAATCCCATCAGATGGAAAGGAGCTCAGCGAATGAAGCTAGTGACATTTATGTGCACGGGGCTGGCGGTGCGTGCTGTGTATGTATGTGTGTGTGTGTCTTTTGTCCATGTGTGCGCATGCGTTTTGCACACTTGTGGTGGGCAACATTAAGATAACAATCAATGACCTTCATTTCTCCCCTCAGTGAAATACCTCATCAGTTCAAAGTAATGACTATTACCTCCTCTCTCTCTCTCTCTCTCTCTCTCTCTCTCTCTCTCTCTCCTATCCTCTCACTTCTCTCATCTGCTCCTCCTCTTCTCCTCCCGTTACCGGACGCGCTCAGTCGCCCACTCTGTCTCTTTATCTTGCCGTCTTTTTTTCTCTTTCCCCCACTCTCCTCCTCTTGCCTTCTCTGTTTTCGCTCTGCTACACGGTGGAAAAGCTTTTTATATCCCACACATCACAGCCCAGTTACAATCAATAGCGTTTATGTCTGCTTGAATCGGAGGGTTTGTGCGGAACATGGGCATCGTCCATGTGCACGCGCCTCGGTACGCACACACACACACACACACACGCATACGCACGAACGCACACACACACACACACACACACACACACTACACACACTGATCTCATCCATCTTCTCCATAACATAATTAGAATCAGCAGCTCCCAAAATGACTCACACTGCTCGAGACGGAGACTAAACTCGGCTTTGATCGGAGGGTGGGGGTCTCCACTCCGCCAAGAAACTGGCAGGCTCACCCCCAAACAGAACAGATTTAAGGTGTCAAAGAAAATCAGCTCAAAGTAAATTCAATTTCACTACACACAGTGTTCTGAGCAAATTGCAATCATCTCAGTGCATACACATGTGTCCACATCAAATCCTGTCATAGGGGAGAGGAGAGGAGAAACAGAGGTTAGGATAGGAGTAGAAGCAATTGACAAGAGGAGAAAATGGGTGTAGAGGAGTGGAGAATGGAGGGACTGAAGAGCAGTAAAGAGAAAATGAAGATATACTAGGATAAGAGGGAGAAAGACAGGAGGTTGATGGAGAAGAGAGAGGAGGCAGGGAAAGGAGAGGTGTAAATGTGTATGTGTGTGTGTGTGTGTGTGTGTGTGTGTGTGTGTGTTTGTGTGTGTGCGTGCGTGCGTGTGCGTGCGTACGTACGTGCGCGCGAGAGTGAGCACTTGTGAGTACGTGTTAGTTTATTGATTGTTAACGGGCCTGTTCTCTTTCTGTTGTCACGAGATAAGGCAGAGAAGCATTTTTCCTCCACCTACACACGCGCGGACACCAGCAGCACACACACCTGTCCTTAACATTTTGGAAGTGTAATGATTGATTTGCCGATCAGCAGGTTTGACATTGAGCCCAAAGAACACACTGCAGTAGGTCCTGCCATCCCTGGTATCGTCGCCGCATCTCTGTCTTTGTACATGTAGTGCTCGGGTTGCGTATACGCGTGTGTTTGTGTGCATGCATGTGTATCCCGCCAGGTTTAAAGAGAATGGAAGCTTAGAGGCCAATGTTCCCGCTGTGCTGATAAATCGACTTACTGAAATATTAACACGTAGGAGTGTGAGTCTACATATAATAGGGAGGGGGGGGCGGTTAACTTGACTTTGGGGAGAGTAACAATGCTGTCACCGTGTAGACCCAGAATGTGTTTTTCGCGGAATGTTTTGACAGATTACAATTCCAGCATGAAAGTCAAAATGGCGTGTCGGTATGTGTGTACTTTTGAGAGACAACTTTTAGATTTGTACCATTCATGTAACAATGGTGAGCACACACACTAGCTATGCTGTCCAAAAAAATTAAAATCTTTAAAAAAAAGGAGTTAAATGGCTGTTTTAAAATGGGTTCCCACTGTGCACAACATTTATATAGTATAATCAACATAATGCAACAATGTGTGTTTGTGTTTGTGTGTGTGTGTGTGTGTGTGTGTGTGTGTGAGTGTGTATCTGTCTGTCTGTCTTGCTCACTGTGCAATCTGCCCTCCATCAGGCCTCAGAATGGCTCTATGATCCTCTACAACCGTAAGAAGGTGAAGTACAGGAAAGATGGCTACTGCTGGAAGAAGAGGAAAGATGGGAAGACCACCCGAGAGGATCACATGAAGCTCAAGGTCCAGGGAGTAGAGGTGAGAGGATGCACTGGAGAAAACAGCTCGATGATCAGGCTCAGAGCGCTGAGTGTGCTTTCATTTCCAGTCTTTAACTTACTCTCCTTCACTTGGAGGACACACATACGTGTAGTAGTACCAAACATACACACAAACACACACACACATGCTGCAGCTACAGGCCAACGTTTTACTCGAGAGCGAGTGGTGCCCCCTCTTTCCCTCCCCGCTGTCCCCCTTCCTCTCTCTATCTCCCTCTCTCTCGTTCTGAAGGATAAGAGTGTGTGTTTGGCCCGAGGCCAGGAATGATGTCAATGCCTCCTTCAGCAGAACGGAGAGGGGTATCGATCCAGTCTCAAGGCAGCGTCTGTGCGTGTGTGTGTGTGTGTGCGTGTGTGTGTGTGTGTGTGTGTGTGTGTGTGTGTGTGTGTGCGTGTGTGTGCGCGTGTGTGTGTTTGAGTCACATCAGCCAGCTCAGAAATTGATTATTCAGCAGGAATATACCAAGAGGTGAGAGGAGTGAGCACGCATGTGTCAGGAAACAGAAAGAATGAGGTAGAAGGGAGAGTGAAGGAGAGACAGTGAGCGAGGCACGTGGATGTTTGCAGAGGGCTCAATAGTTTTGCATTAAAAGTGAGCAGGAGACGGGCGAAAGAGACACACAGAGGTAGAGGGAATAATTGAGATCAAGTATTCCCATCTGCACCTCTATTATTTACAACCCCACACTCACATTGACATTCATCTCACACGCATTTATTTTCGCTGCAATCGTGCACGAACGGCATACACTCATATACAGACACACGCAAGCATTACGCAAAGGCAAGTATTTCTCTCACTGGTAGTTGCTCAGTAATTGTTTGTGTGTCACGTCTTTCCCAGGACCCCCCCAGCTAGCAGTCTGTAGAGCAGGGGGACGGGAGCCAGGGAAAGGAGCGGAGCATTGAGATGAGCACAGGGAGAGAAGAGGGATGGGGAGAGGCAGGAAGCGGCAGAGAAAAACATAACCCTGGATGGAGAGCCTCCTCATATCGAATGGAAATATATGGAAATGCACTCTGCCTTTGGCAAAGCGCACTTTAAATAGAGGGCGGGCTACTTCTGAGAAGAGGCAAAATGGCGAGAAAATAGGAGTGTGCGTTAGTGTGTGAAAGTTGTAAGTGTTGATTATATACAACCTGATTGCTGAGTATTTGTGTTTCTGTGTACATGTGTTTTTCTTTAAACACATCCAATTTATATTTCTCTCAAGGCACTGTGTGTGTGTGTGTGTGTGTGTGTGTGTGTGTGTGTGTGTGTGTGTGTGTGTGTGTGTGTGTGTGTGTGTGTGTGTGTGTGTGTGTGTGCGTGTGTGTGTGTGTGTGTGTGTGTGTGTGCATGTGTATGTGTGTGTGTGTGATCCTTGATTTTATTGCATGCGGAAAAAAAAAACTGGCTGTGATGACCTTGATAGAAGGCTTTTCTGTCATCGTTTCATCCTCCCCCTGTCAAACACCACATTCACACACACTTCATTAAGAACCTCAATATACCCTCTGAGTATCGACCACCATGTTTTAAAGCACGTAACATGAAAAACGGTCAGGAAAAAGCCTGTATGCTTGGTCAGACACTTTGTCTTGTTTGGTTAGTCTTCGATGAGACGTTTACTTATTTAAATCTGAAGCTTTGGTATGTGTCTCATTAGGCTCTGGTTGCCATTCATTACATTTAGGGTTGCAAAATTCCGGGAATTTTCAAAGTTGGAAACTTTCCATTGGAATTAACGGGAATGTATGGGAATTAACGGAAATTTTGGGAATTAACGGGAATAAACGGGAATTTCAAACAGTACAGGCAGGTAGCGGATCGTGAGGAGATATTCACTGATTTTGACAGAGTGATTTTGACATCGGGCGTTCTCCAGAGTCACTGACTACACCTTTAATTTAGTTTGTGTGACTTTAGTTATTGAAATGTTAGTTATTGAAATGTTTTAAGTTGTTTTGACATGTGTTGCCTTCGCTGACCGCTGTGTGTGTGGGAACTTTATTCTGTTTGTGTTTCTGAGGCTCCACTTTTGTTACTAGAAGTTTAAGAAAAAATATTTTAATAAATAAAAGAATTTTCCTGCTGTTTAAAAAAAAAGGGGAGAGGGGGGGACACCCTACCAACTGAGCTAAGGGCGCGCAATATATTGATTTTTACTAGACCAGGTTTACAAAGGCTTAAACTGTGATTTTAAATATAGTTGGGGAAAATATATTTGAAAAAAAAAATCATTTAAAGCGGCTACGAGTAACATTTAAATATCTTTTAAACAGCCTCATGTTTCCTCTGATAATCATAAATTACCTTTAACAGCAAACGAGACCATCAGTGCAAAGAAAGACGTTTTTACATAGTTTTTATTACTGCTTTTGGTCTGGTCGCACACCCAGTCCGATTTTCGGTTCGCTCGTGCAGGCTCTATAGTCACATATCCGTATTGGTCGCAGATTTCAGTGTGGAGCAGCAAAGCGGTTTGATAAGTCTATCCCTCCAGGTGAGGGAAGGGGAGCGTGAGCCTTGTTTGAGACAGTTATTTGTCGTCATAATGACTGATAACGGGGCTGAACCATCAAAGAAAAAAAGAGAATGCAATGAAGAAAAGCTAAAAGGGAGAGTGATATATATAGGCTACGGGCGGGACGAGGGCGTTGCCAAGCAATGTGTATACAATTTCACGAGAGCGAAACTAGACTGCAGTGTTTACTCCTAAATGAATGAGCGGTTGGTACTAACACAAAGTTTGCTTTGCTTCACCATCATCAGATAACCATTATCTGAAATAGTCATTATTTATATCAACAACACAAACACATTACCTCATCGTGATCCATACTAACTGCCGTCTCTTGTTCATTCGTTTTCTGTGGGGATACGTAATCTTTCAGCTCCGTGAGAGAGAGTAGTTAGGTGACACTGCTGCATCAACTCATTGCAATCAGGTGCGTGTAGCGCTGACTGGCATTAGTTGATGCAGTGTCAAAACCACTCTCACGGAGCCGAAAAGAGTCCTCACACTTTCAACACACGGACATGCACTATATTGCGCCCTTCTTAGTTCACACTCGCACGCCTGCACGAGCTAGAAAACAGCTTTGCGACAGCGGGCGTAGTAAAAATACTACCGCTATTGTCCAAAGGGGACGCCAACGTGCCATGTTACTCGTAGTGGCTTTAAACTACCGCCATTTAGTTAATTCCTATAATTTCCAATTTTGAATATTCCCAAAATTCCCGAGCGGAAGTTCCCGTGGAAAGTATCTGTAAAGTTTCCGGAAATTTACCGGAAACTTCCCACCCCTTTGCAACCCTAATTACATTAAATTTGATACGTTTAGCTAACTCAATGAACGAAAAGGCTTTGTAGCAAAACAGTTTAGTATACTTCAACTTAAGGTGTCAAAAGAACATTACCCAACACTTCACAACACACCCAAATACATACTGTACACTCTTTATTTGACAAGTTGTTCCTCTGCAGTCTTGCATCGGGCCTATTTTTCGCACACTCACACAGGTATGCACTAGTATTTTGTATGCACATAAGCATCCTCTGCTGGATGGAGTCTTCATCTTGTCCACCTTGACACGCCACTTTCGCTCCCTGCCTTCCCCGCTCTGTACTCCTCTTCTCGCTCCTCGTCACTGTTACTGATCTCTTTTGCAGTGTCTGTGAGCTTGACAACGTTGTGACTGTTTGTGAATTCCAAGTGGGCTGTGTCTAGTCTTGCTGAGGCAGTGAATTTCGCCAATCTCTTGTGCTCTAATTGTCAACATCAGATTGATGGTTTTAAAAAAAAAGATGTCAGGAAGAAAACAACAACACATACGGTATGTTTGCTGTTTAGCTTTAGTTAAGTGGGTATAACCTGAGATCTCCTCTCCTGTTCTCTCACTTGCTGTCCTCTCCTCCCTTTCTCCGTTTTCACTTTTTGTCTTGCTTCCTCCCCTTTTTCTTTTCCCGTGGACCCCCCCCCCTCCCCCCACCCCCGCAATCTCCTCTCCTTTCCTCTCCTCTCTCTAGTGTCTGTATGGCTGCTACGTCCACTCCTCCATCATCCCCACCTTCCATCGTAGATGCTATTGGCTGCTGCAGGTAAGGCCGTCCCCCTTTCCCCACCTTGCCTGATTCTGACACATTTATACACACAGGCAAAACAGGGTTTCGACAGTGTGATGATAATTTGTCCCCTGGTATTTGTAGCGGCATAGCTTTTTTATCCCAAGTCTTTTCCGTCTCTTATTATGACCAATCTTTTAACATTTATTCCACCTCTTTTTAAGGCTTTGTTTACTATGCTACACAAACACTTGACAACCACAAAATATATGGTATATTATTAGTTTTACACAAAGTTCCATCTGCTAAACTGCCCGTTATATTTTCAAAACAAAACACTAAGCTAACCCATAAAACAGCCGTAAACATCCTCCTCTTCTGAATTAATGAGGCAGGCCATGGTTAAAAAAAGAAAATAAAAATACTACACAAAGCTGGGGGTCATAATAAAACTGGATGTAGTTTGTCCTACACCAAAGTGAGACAACTAGAATATACCTTAAATAGATGCCGGGCCCCAATGGGTGTTGTATAATGATTAAGGTCAGTACAGAGTAGTAATAACATTTCTTTGCACAGACTTTGATTGGTGCTTGCTGAACACAGTGTGCTAGCGAACCCTGACTCTCCATATTTATAGCAACCATCAAGGACTCATGGCAATACTCCCCATGAGGTCCTCTCCATGAAAACACCCTGGAGCGACAAACAAACTCACACAATGTGCTCACATGCACAGTTATCCTTTATGTATAAAATGATATTGTTTTCCATAGAGATGCTGGACTCACTCTATTGGTCAAGGGAAATACGGCAGAAAGCAGCAGATTGAGCACGCGAGCACACACACACACACACACACACACACACACACCTCTATTGGCCATGCAGGAGATGGTCACCAGGACATCATCATCTTCAGACGACAGGTTACATGATGAATCTTAAACATGTCCGCATACATTTACACTGCTCCTCTCCCCATCTCTCTCTGTTCACCTCAAAGGAAATATTGAATACCCAGTGATGTTCATATAAAATATGGAAATGCCTACATATTTATGTATTCTTTGCCAGAATTCCCTGCATAATTTTGTCACATGAAATTTACAAGGACGTTCCAGGCAACGGCTGTAAATTCAATGTGCCCTTACCCAATACGTTTCCCCTTTCAGCATGCCCAGCTGGTTAGCTTCCCGCGGAGGGAAATTATAAAGGGAAATTCTACTTGCTTTATCTGTAAAGTGCCATTTTCTGCTCTTTGCTCACATATCAAAACACATCGGTGAATATGATCATAAATCAGTCTGTTGCATTGCACAGTGTGGTGCTGTAGCAGCCCACTGTGCCATCCTCTTTTGGAGAGAAAAGTGTTCCACCTCAGCAGGTCCTCCCCCTCACCTGAGTCTGTCTACTGAATCTTTCATCAAGAGGAGCTTCTCCTCGCACTTGCCTCTTACACACACACACACACACACAAACACACGCACACAGAGATGCATGTGAAGGCACCTGTTGAATCATTCATGGGGTAGAAATTCCATAGGTCTGCGGGTGCCCTACAGTATAGTAAGAACTACACTGAACAGGCTCTCTACCCTACTCTCTATATACACATCACGCGCACACATGTAGACTTATCCACAGCCTCTGCAGGGTTAGAGAGAGTGATGAGTGGGCCTGAGCTGCTTAATCTTTTATGGGCAGGTGAGAGAATCTTATCCGACACGCTATGTCCGACCTTCTGCTTGACCTCCACGTTTTCTCCCGCTTTCCTTCTCCATTTCCCCTGCCTCTGTAAATAGACTCCATCATTATATTCTCTCCCTCCAGTATGCCGCTAAGAGAAAAATGACAATGAATTAATGAACACAAGCCATGTTGAACTAACGCAGTGTGCATGCATGTCTCTTTGCGTTTGTCTCTGTGCTCTAGAACCCAGACATCGTGCTGGTGCACTACCTGAATGTACCGGCAGTGGACGATAGCGGGAAGCCATGCGGTCCCGTCCTCTGCTCCATCAACACAGACAGGAAGGAGTGGGCCAAGTGGAGCAAGGAGGAGCTCATTGGACAACTCAAACCCATGTGTGAGTGTGAGCTTTACCAACATGGCAGTTCTCACCTCCCTCCTACACTTTGAAAGCTCATGTTTCAGCCCTCACACTTGTCCTAAACCTGGGGCTATGACTGGGTCACATTGGGTCAATAACAATATCACTCGTCATAGTGCAGTAATGATGAAAAAGGTGATGACTTTCCCCCTAGCCAAGACACAAAATTAATCTGTAGGAAAGCAGTGTAGTAAATCTAAAAACACAGATCATTTGGTTTCCTGGCTTTCTTGTAGATTTTGTAAACAACTTGGCAGCAGAATGGAACACAGTCTTGAGCTGTGCCAGCTCTTATCACATGAGACAACAGATGATTTCAGTAGTTCCAGGGAGATTATGTAAAAATGTCAGAAAAGAAATATTTTAATTATTTAGCGCAAACCTCTCAGTGATTTGTTGCTTCAGGTTAAATTTAAATTGCTACGCCAACATTCAAACTGGAAAGGTGTGTTCACACATTGACAGTATCCCTATTTATATGTAGAAATTGATGAATGAGGATTTGGTGCATCTCGTCCTTTTTGTCACCACTCCTAAAAATATAGTGATATATTATTCGCTCTTTAAAAAGCACACCATTCAGCCAGGCTTTATAGAGATTTAGATATTTTTGTTTTGTTTTCTGTGGTTTCGACAGTCAGCACCATGCTGCCACCTAGAGGCGGATGCACATTTTCAACCAAGAAACGGAGGGATAAAGGCAAAAAGACAGAGGTTCCCAAAATATTCAGCATGTATTATTCATAAATGAGCATCAGGGAGAAGATAATTCTGGTACAAAGTACACGTGAATACACATACAGACGCACACGCATACTCTTCCTCAATCTCATACCATCTTTTGATCAGCTTTGGAAGGGCAAATAAGGACAGCTGCCCAAAAATAAGGCGTGTTGACTAACACAGTACCTCAATTCACAGTCTCCCCAATGAATCCTATATTCCCTCTTGCTCGTCTACATGCCCCAATTTGCAAGCAGAAAACAGCTGTTAGCTTTTTCCTCTCCCAGCTCTTCTTATTTTGATCACTGACTTGAACCTTATCTGATTATAGGGGGTTTAATGGACATTAGGCATCTGACACTTAAACTGTTTGATATAGGTTATTTCACTAACAAAACTAATCAGCTAAACAAAGACATCTCATTTAGAAACTGGAAATACCCTCAGATGTTAAAATAGCAATGTCTGGCAGAAGAAGCAAATGGCACATTTTGCACATTGTATTTTATGTTTTTGAACACTGGAACTCTCCATCGGTGTTTATGATCGTATTCAGTGTACATTCTGAACACTGGAGGGCGCTATTACATACTGTCAAATGTATATGAAGAAATGCTACAACTGCTACATTATTTTTAAAAATTAAAACTAGAGGTGAAAACTAAATGAATCGCCTCAAATGCTGCTTTCTTAAATCTTTCTTTTTTAACTGTCTCTTCTGTCAGGTGCTGGGAGCAGCCTGCATCAAAAGTGTTCCAGTGTCAAGCAGCGCATCATCTCATCCAAGCAGGAGTCTGGGGCCGCGACAGGAGGTGGAGCTGCAGCGGGCAGCACCACCGGCACAGCGGCGGGCCAGAGAGCAGAGGAAGCAGATGGCAGCGAGGTCCAGAACAGCGACGTGTCAGAGGGCCAGACGGAGCCCAGTCCTGGAGGGGGAGGGGGAGGGGGCCGCAGCAGAGGAGGGGAGAGGAGGAATGGCAGGATCACCAAAGCCTCCCTCCTGCCACAGAGCAGCATGGAGGTGTCGTCCTCTACCTCCACACACCAGGTGGAGGTCCCCGACACCACCCAGAGCTCCCCGCTGTCCATCGCCAGCGACATGGCCGACAGCCCGGCGCTGGCCATGGGGGCCGGCCTGTCCCAGAGCACCGCTGTCTTCATGTCTGAGGTCACCACGCTGACAGGGGACTCTGTGTACTCTGCAGGACACACCCACCTGCTGGCCGCCGCCCACGAGAGCACCGCCAGCGGCATCCTATTGGCCGTCGGCCCCGATAACCAGAGGTTTGCATCGTTTCCCGGTGGCATCGGCTTAGGGGAGGGAGGAGAGCTGGTGCTGTCCAGCTCCCTGGACACTGGCACAGGAGGAGTCACCCTCCCTGAGACCACTATGACCTTTGACCCCGACTGCTTCCTCAACAATCCCAAGCAGGGCCAGACGTACGGAGGAGGCGGAGGGAAGGCCGAGGGGTGTAACGGCGATGAGGGGGCGCTCAACTGTTCCTCCAATAGCTTCATCTACAACCCGGCCCTCGTCAACAACATCAAGACGGAAAGCGCCCCGCTGGAGCAGCCGCTGGCCGCTCAGAGCAGTAGCTACGTGGGAGAGGGGACAGGCCTCAGCCCCAGCACCACCCTGGAGCAGATGGACTTCAGCGCTGTGATGTCATCAGCCTGTGTCCCAAATCTGACCCAGCAGACGCACCACCCCTCGCCCAGCCTCTTCCTCCAGGCTTCCCCGCAGACCAGCCAGCCCTCAAACGGCACCGAGGCGAGCCAGGAGTCAGGCGAGGCCCAGGCTTACATAGGCCTGCCCACGGTGCCAACAGACTCTCCGGTCACCAACGGGGACCCGCATACTCACCTCACACACCAAGCCAGCCCCGACCAGCAGGGCCTGTGTGGCAGGAACGGACAAGGAGCAGCGGCAGTAGCGGGCTCTTTTTCTCTCACACCACAGGACACGTCCACCAGCGACCAGTCAGGCAGCAGGAGACATCAAGAGGTGGTCGGGGGCTTGGACAACAAGGCTTCCCAGAACGGAGCCAAGTTAATACTTAAGCCCGGGGATCCTCACGAGGCCTATACGAGTGTCGACACCGAACACTACCTGCAACCCACAGATGACAGCGGAGGAGGAGAGGAGGGTGGGGGGACTGGTGGTGGAGGAGATAGAGGAGGAGGGGAAAATGAGATTCTCTGTAATGGTGTGAGCTTGTCAGGGGCCAACAGTTCAGCAGTGGCCAGTCCTCACTCTATAGCTGCTGGTGCCAGCATGGAGGGGGCGCTCTACAGCTCTCCTCTCCCCCAGCAAGGTGTGGGCGGGGTGTCCGCTACGACTGCAGGGGCGGGAGCGGCCATCAGTCTGGAAGGCTTTGAGGCGTCTTTTGGAAGCCAGTTCTCTGATCTCATCAATGACTTCATATCAGTTGAAGGGTCTGGGGGTGGGGTGGCTGCAGCGGTCTCCGGGGTGCTCATGCCCCAGGAGGGGGCGGCGGGAGAGGAGCAGGGCACGGGAGCGGGCCACCTGCAGGGCTCCGAGGTAGAGCAGGGAGCACTGGGACTGCTACAAGAGACTGGGAGGCTGTTTAGCGTGACAGACTACTCCCCAGAGTGGTCTTATCCAGAGGTTAGTAAACCCTAACATGATTATCATTCATTATTTATTCATCATTGTTCCCTGCAGGAAAATCAGCCCCCTTCCACAGCCAGCACCAAGCCATGATTGACGGTGGCTTGTACTGATGTTAAACAGTGAAATCACACTCATGCTAAGACCGCCGGCCTGGCTGTGTGGTCATTAAGGAATATCTAAGGGCTCAGCTGATTGGATTTTGATGAAATTTCAGTATTACACTGTTTCCCCTGGGTGGCTTCATTAATTTGCCCATGAGGCCTACCACTTATTATGTCCAAGGCAAGAGTTCTGTCATTGAGTTATGATGAAACACAGCGTCTGGCCACCATCGTTTTCAAGACACATTAACTTTCCAAAGGTGGTTGATGCAATTAGTGGATTTTCTATGTTTTTAATAAATATTAAGTATATATTAAATATTTAGGAACCATTTCTCCTGCGTGTGCATACATATTCAGCTAAAGTTGTTCAGCGTCTTTCTTCCACAATCATCTATTTTACATCATACACATGTTTTCACAGTTTTGAGTTAATTGAAAAAACAAAGGTTTTCTTCCAAATGCTAAATAAATTAGCTAAATAGCTTAATATTTAGAATGAAGATAAAAGGAGCACTCCAAAAACATGAAAAACCAACCAAATGTTGCTAAATAGCTTTAGAGATTGACATTTTTTAAGCATGAATACTGACTTGACATATTTGGAGGACAATATGTTGTTTATGTTTTATTTTTAGCTGCACTCGAAAATAACATATGGCGTGGTATCATTCAGATGGTTCAAACAACTTTGTTCCACTTGGATGTAAGGAGCAGCCCAGCCTCTAGGGGCTGCTACCATGCGTTCCAGACTCACATATTTGTCATTTATAAAACAGTTAACACTTTGAAAATGATGCTTAAATCAAGTTATAATATCTACCAGTTTAGATGTAAACACTTAATGTAAATGTAGGCCACTGTCTCTCTGAAGTATGTTATGGAGTCTTTTACAAGGAGATCCACTCACACACACACACACACACACACCCACACACACACACACACACACACACACACACACACACACACACACACACACACACACTATACCAAACATAAAGACTCCTGTTTGTGTGCCACAGGGCGGAGTGAAGGTGCTGATCACAGGTCCATGGTTGGAGTCGAGCAGTGAATACAGCTGTCTCTTTGACCACATCAGTGTCCCTGCTGCCCTCATCCAGCCCGGGGTGCTACGCTGCTACTGCCCAGGTAACACACCTGGGAATGCACACACAAAAACACTTTCCTTTATTATTTTTTTAATTCAAATTCTAATAAGCTGTTTCTAGCTCAAATGTTTTTGTTCAGCATTCAAACAAAGAGTCTAGCAATGCAAGCGGCAGCCTGTTATCAGGAGATAGGAGCAGTCCCTTTTATACAAGAAGATAAGACACTGTCTGGTGGGCACGCAAGTGAACAGTTCTGCTTAGTTTTGGGATGTTATGGTGAGTGATGCGTGAGTCACATCCATCTAGTGTGATCAGTGGAAAATCTCTGGCAGGCGAAATAAATACTAGACCTTCATATGCATAATGGCGGAAGTCGGTGTTGAGGCACATACTACTTGCATAACTTGCCCACCAGCCAAACTGTGTTTTTGGCTCTTTTTTTAATAGATATGTAAGCTGTTTGGTTTATTTTTGCGTATCAGCGGTAGGGCCCATGTTCAGAAAATAAAAAGATAATTTGTAAAAGAAGTTATCAACACTTAGAAAACAATAAAATGACCTTGCGACACCGATGCACACACACCTCAAAGTCCACCACAAGAGTGAAGCTGACAACACGTGGCCCGCTGCAGTGAAATCTCCACCAGAGAATCCAGACATTAAGTATTTGTTTTGTTCAAAAATGAAGGGGAGGATCTAAAGATCTAAAGCAAAAGATGTTAAGCACATCTTCAGAGCCGACCAGTGTCTTTTCTTGAAATCTTTTACTGCCTTTTCTTTAATCTTAAGCGGTAACACTGCTCTTGTCATGAATTAATTGCCTGAAGGACAAAATTTCCACACCGCGGCATCCCCAGTTAAAGGAGAAGTAAGTGATTTGTTTGTTAATATACATGTTAAATCACTCTATACTAATACAGCAATCACTTAAACCAGGGGTGTCAAACTAATTTTCACAAAGGGCCGAATTACGACATGAAAATCACACTAAGGGCCAGACATGTTGCTTACTGACATGCCTTCTTTTTAATCCAAAAATCAAACAACATATCTAGGTATATAACCTGCGTACATACAGGGGCATAGGCTAGATTTTGTTTACATATTTTAGGGGACAAATTATAGGTGGGGGGTATGGGGATGCTCCCCCAGAAATTTTTGTGCGTCAAACACTTAATTTCCTGTATTCTGGTGGATTTTTCTGTTTCGGTTTTCTGTGCCATTTCTGCGTCAATTTATTGTGGAAATGTCTTTATTTTTGTAAAGGAAAAGACAACATTCAGGTTCCTGGTGAAACAATTCTAAAGGACTATAATGCAGTAGGGCTCTCAGGCATTCTGGAGTGAGCCACAATATGTTTTCTCTTGGATTTTTCAAAACTTTCTGCACATTCAAAACATATCAAGTTTTTATATATTTTATTTTTTATATGAATCATGACCCAGCACCAGTGTTAACTATTTATGACACGTTACATTGGTAATTAAATGCAAAGACACCATTGGAAACGAAAGGGGTGGGCTATCAGCGACTATCTAACGTTAGCTAGTGAGCTATATTGTAACATCAGGCAAAAGTTAGAAACCAGATAATGTTAGCGTTCATCCTTAGACACTTGACACAATCAATCATCAATATTAGCATGCTATTTAGCCACATAGACTGGCCTATTTACAGCCATTAGAAAACTGACATCTTTTCTTCAATGCAAGTTTATCAATTCATGGCTTAGAAAAATAATAATTGCGGGCCGAATTTAATGGAATTGCCGAATTGGTTCGCGGGCCATATTAAATATTGAAACGGGCATATTTGGCCCGCGGGCCAGAGTTTGACACCCCTGACTTAAACAGTATGCACAGTTCATAACACAAGTCTCCCAGTCATTCTGCTTTGCAGTAATTGCCACATACAATTTTGAGTATCCCGCTCGTTTTTTTTGTTATCCAATCAGGAGAAAGAGCGCTATTAAGGGGCAGGTCTATGTGACCGTGAACAATGACTCGCTGCTCTCCATTGCGGCACTATCTGACAAAGATGGCTGTGCGTTCATGTGGTGGTGACGTCAGGACGAGGGAGGGGGCCGCTTACTGCAGTCACTGACAGGAAGTTAGCTAAAAGGACCATATCACTTACTTCTCCTTCAACAAAGGCTACTGCACTGACATAATGCTTTGACAGGAGATAGACTGTATATCTATCTTCTCACTGATCACTTACGTGGTGTCTATTCTCAGCGCATGACACAGGACTGGTGATGCTGCAGGTAGCCATGGGTGGTGAGGTCATCTCTTCTTCTGTGGTGTTTGAGTACAAGGCACGTGACCTTCCTGCCCTGCCATCTTCTCAGCATGACTGGCTGTCCCTTGATGGTGAGAGCATTTATTTGTGTTTTTTTCGAGCAAAACACTTACGTTTTTTTGGTATTATGTACTCAATAAAGAGCATACACTCTAAACAAAATGAGACTTGTACAGTATATAACTGCTTCATTGTGCGCCTGGAGTGTTGAGTGCATCAATAGAAAATGCAATATAGCGAAAAATTGTGTGTGTTATTTTTTCTTTTTAACAATTTGCACAGTGTGCTCCTACCCAGAAAAGTTAAACCCCAAGTGAGGACACACAATATATCCTATTTCCTATTATATTTCCTTTTCCTATTATTTACCTATTTTATTTCTTACTTTTTGTACGGAATTTAACCCTTGCTGTCTCCTTCATTTTTGTTCAGCTGAAAAACTTTGAGAATACCTGTTGGTGTGTGTGTGTGTGTGTGTGTGTGTGTTTGTGTTTGTGTTTGTGTGAGAGAGAGGCTGTCATTGCGCAAGAGTTTTGACACCTCTTCAATTAAAGAGAGTGTTATTTCTGTACCTGGCCCCTTCACTCTCCTCATTCATAAAGCCTTTAGTGTTTGTCTTGTTTTGACACAATCCATTGGTGTGGAGGTCATTGTTTACATGTGTGAGAGAAAACCAATGCAATTATTTTGCTAGGGCAGAAGAGGTTCTTTCAATGGTCCTAAATCAAATTAAAACACATGTTAGAGGACAAATAAATGTTCTTGTCAGATCTGGGGGATTGGCTGCAAATATGGGTATAGTGTGTGTTTGGGTGTGTGTGTGTGCGTGTGTGTGTGTGTGTGTGTGTGTGTGTGTGTGTGTGTGTGTGTGTGTGTGTGTGTGTGTGTGTGTGTGTGTGTGTGTGCAGATGTATCTCCTGATGCAGTTGCAGTACAGAAACACACGAGTCTCCTCAGCGAGGCATGTCCTGGGTTACTCTGTGTTCGCCCCCGTCTCTGCGTTGCGCAGTGCGGCAATGCGGCTCTCCACAGTCACAGCTGTTTGCCGGAGTGAAGGGCAAGGACTTCTCGGCACAATCGCGTCTACTTGACAGTCAAAATGTTGGGCACCAATTTGGCAGCGTGTTGTGCAGATTCACAGACGCTATACTCTGCCTTTGACTTTAAACGATGATGCCCGTGACTAATGTCTCTAATTATCTTGGCGCTGCTCCTTTGTGTAGACTCCAATGTTCATCTATTAAGCTCGCTGGCCGGGGGTGGGTGGGTTGGGGGAGATGGACATAAATCATGTTAAGCAAATGCCTCATGCAGTTGTTGTTCGGATGTAGTTTGCGTGCAGTCTATTGTTGCACCGAATGACGATCGAGCCTCCTGCAGCTCCGGGTCTGGCGGGCCGATTTGAAGCGTGTCTGCGCTCCCAGACACAACGTGGACTCTCTCTCTCTCGCTCTATCTCTCTCTCTCTCCCTCTCTTTTTCTCTCTCTCGCTCTCTCTCTGCTCTTAGCTGTGTTTTGCTCGGTCGGAGTAGCAATGTGTGAGTCGCACACTTCAAACTAACTGGGTTGAGCAGACGCGGGAACAAAGAGAGCAGCAGGTAGAGACTTGCTGTTTGGGTTCGTTCGCTTTTTTTGATTGTAAGCTGATGATAACTTCAAAGCGCGCTCTTTCTTTGGCGTTCAGGTCTGTCTTGTTTGTAGCGCTCTGCGTTAAGTTTGTTCTGTGGATTTTGTTTGTTTGTTTTGTTTTCTTGATGTTGCTTGCTGTAGATGGACATACATGTGCCTTTTGTCTCAATTTTCGATTTCATCGCTGTGAAGCCTTAAACTACTTTTACATTTGTGTTCCATGTGGAGCCAAGCCTTCGTCGGTTTCAGACAAAGGGACGATTCCAAAAGTCCTCACGTTGTTTGCACGCTAGATATTTGTACTGAAAGCCACAGGAGAGCCCGTTCGATTACTTGCGTTGCAGACCTGATGTTTTGGAGCTAGTTTAGTCTTATTGGTCCAGTTTCAGCACCACCAGAATTGGACAGCGCCACTAAAATCAACAGACAATGGAAGGCTAATGTGGCTCCTGTAGAGGCCCAGATAATAACAGGCCTATAGGCACAGCCATGTGGACATTGTAGTGGTTGTATACTCTGTTCTAGATGTTTACATTTTAAGATGTGAACTAGGCTACTTTTAACAGTTTCTTTCTGTATATGGCCAAAAGTGTGTGTTTATCTGATGAATCATTTTCCAATTCACTTTGCCAGAGAAACAGTATCGGTTTAAGTAAAATAAATTTCAAATGAATTTGAATACCTAACTATTAATGTGCGTGTAACAACAATATTTTGAAAGCTGTTCACTTTAAAAATGAATGTTCGATAGAAAAATCAACATTAGGAACTTTACCAATAATTTGATTTGATTTAAATTAAAAGCAATGTAACACCACTGATTCTTGTGACCCTCAGAAACACACATTTGTCTCATTGAAATAAATTGAGGTTTGCAGTGCAATGATGGGTTATTATGAGAGTTTGGTGATGTCACTTCAGACTGTGCTGTGGTTGGTCTGTGGTGAGAAGCTGTGCAGAGGCTTGTTTAGTGGAGAAGAAACCATGGAAACAAAGCATAATGGGGTGGATAAAAGTCAACAGAACAGAAATAGTCCAAAGCTAGTCTGTAAAATCCACAGGTACCCAGTACAACTACAAGAAGCTATACCACACAATCATCCAAAAGCAGTTGACGTGACATAGCTGACACAATAAGGGATCCATAATAAACTAAGCCCTTAATAGAAGCTGGATTGTGTCTCCAGAATACTTCAAAATCTCCTCAATACTCAATTATATTTAATCAATTTAATTTGTACACTCAAAAACTGTTTTTAAACATTGTGTTAAATTTGCATTTAAATGATGTGGCTGAAAAACTATTAGTAAAGATATGATCGCATGCTCTTGACGTGATGAATAGTGGCAGGTAGATTAAGGAATTAATAAAAGTGAAAGCCTGTTTGAAAGCCAAACATATTTCAAATTCAATAATTAGTTGTCATTAAGGATGGTCAATTAAGGACGGTAATTGAATGACTGTTTCATCCCTATTTAATTGCATAATGTTATTGAATATTTGTCAACTGTATAATTATATTTAAAATGTATTGTATCAATTAATTTGTTTATTATAATTGAGCACAGAAAATATCCTCATAGACAGATAACCAATCCCCATTAGTCCTCTCTATCATCCTCTTCTATTTTGTGCTTTGTATGTGACCAAAAATCTACTATACTTTTCCTTGTTTTGGACATATGTATTTGTGTTTGCAGGGATGATGGGTGAAGACAGCTGCTTCTTATGTGTTTAGCAGCTGAAGTAGTGGAGTGTTTTTTTCTCTGTATCCAAAGAAGCTGTATGCCCATTAAGACTCTGCTCCTCTCCTGATTGGTGGATCAGTGGAGAGGGTGGAGCCCTGGCCTACTCTGTCACTCTCATGGCTCCACCCTTTCAGCTCAGTTTGCATGCTGCATGCAGCAGGAAGAAAAATAGGAGTGAAATGAGAGGAGAGAAAAACAGAGAGAGTGAGTGAGAGAGCAGCAGGTGGGATGACATAATGTGCACTGCAGCAAAACTGCAGCAGCACTGACTGAGACAAAGGGTCACATTCACACACGGCCACACGCAAAAACTACTTTTGTTGTTAGATACATTGTCTCTCACACACACATACTGACAAACACACATTTGACTTGGTTCCTAAGTTCCCTTTGTTGGTAATGGGATTTATTGGATTTCAATCTTGGTTTTTATTCCAGTATTGAGCTTCATCAAAAAAAATGCTTCTCTCTTTAAGCCTCTCTAAATAGGATTTACCGAAAGGCAATACCCATTTGTTCAAGTGCAACCACCAACTAGCAAGTGCTTACAGCTGTGTGTGTCCCACATTTACCTCTGTAGATACACAGTTCAGGATGTCCATCTTGGAGCGTCTGGAGCAAATGGAACAGAGGATGGCTGAGATAACCAATCAGAACCCCAGCTCAGAAACCATGGCAACCAAGGGCAGCCGAGTGGAGGGAGGAGGAGGAGCCACGGATCAGCAATCTCAAGTGAGGCAGAAACAAGTGATTTAGTATGGGGTCAAATTTCCTTTTCAGCTATACAAATCTGTAACAGTATCAAGTGAGCAGAACTGTTTAACAGCATGAAACCAGAAAGACATGGTTTAAATTATGAAAATTTAATTAAGCAAGTGTTTAAAACTGTGATAGAGTCAGTTGGATGATTATTGTCTTGTTGTTTAATCTCCTACAGAAGATCAGGCCTTTTTAGTGGGATAACCAACCTTTGCGACATCTATGAACACTGTTTTGACATAAAAATGCCGTACGTACAATTTCTGGAAACTCTTAAGTCATTCCGCCATCTTGTTCTTTGCTCTTCCAGATTTCTCCGGATCAGGGTTCTTTCGAGGGTCGTGTGGTGGTGGTCTGTGAGAAGATGATGTCTCAACCGTGCTGGGCTTCATCCAATCAGCTCGTCCACAGCAAGAACTCCAGAGGAATGACCTTACTGCATCTGGCTGCTGCTCAGGGCTATGCAGGGCTCATTCAGACACTCATTCGCTGGCGGTGAGTGACACGGTAATACGACACAACATTTTGAACACACTGACTGTGTTCCGGTAATTTCACTTTTGTTGTCTTGCAGCACGAAGCATGCCGACAGTATTGACCTGGAGCTGGAGGTGGATCCTCTCAACGTAGACCATTTCTCCTGCACTCCACTGGTGAGTGATCTATATTTTCTAACAGTGTTTTTGAGTGTATTTAGTCTTTCTATCCATTGCATCCGTGTGATCTGTGTTTTCCATTGGCCTCTTCAGATGTGGGCGTGCGCTCTGGGCCATACTGAGGCAGCACTTGTACTTTATCAGTGGGACCCAAGAGCTCTGGCTATTCCTGATTCGCTGGGACGCCTGCCGCTTAACATTGCCCGATCCCGGGGCCACACTCGATTGGCTGAGCTCCTAGAGCAGCTGCAACAGACTCCTCAAGCTCAGGGCCAGCCTGCTGACACTTGGATGGACAGGTGGAGAGGAGAGTCACAGACCAGCGGGATAAGCAACAGCCCTACCCCAAACCCCAACACAGGTGGGAAAGTCTGCTTTTTGACCCACGCAAAATCAAAAATCCTTCAAATTGTGCCAGGCTGTTTCAAGCTGTCTTTCTGCTAAACTAAATTCTCCTGAATCTCCTTTTCTAGCTCTGGGCGTGAATTCAAATAAGTGTATTCGGCAAAATGTCAAACTATTCCTTTAAAATTCTCAAAACCCCTTGAAAGAAAAGTTTTTTAGGACTATCCTAAAAAAAATATTTTCATGATATCTGTATCGTTTCGTCAGCTCTATAAATGGATATTTTGACGGAAAAAATGCAAGTTTGAAACAGGTTGTTCTGTTTTTTCCTTTTCAGTGAACTATGTGGAATATTGCAATATATCATAATAAGCACCAATATATCTTGACATATTGATGTATTGTGGTGCTTATCGTAAAGTCCTTGCCAATGCCCAGCCCTGATGTCTTTCCAGTTACTCGGGATAATCCACACACCTCTCAGTGGACAGTTAGAAATTGAAAACTGTAAATGATAACTATTGTAAGCTAGTTCTATGCTAAAGGGAGGAATATACGATTGTTTTTCTGTTTATGTTGAACCTTTAATGTGTTAGCATATCCAGCATTGTACCAATCGATGTCATTTGTAGACTTTATCTTATTTACCGCCATCTTTGTTTACCCAGAGCTGAGGAGATCCAGGGCAGAGAGCCAGCCAGACAACCAGACCCAGAGCTGGAGCCAAACCGGACACAGAGCCCAACAGGGAACCCCGGGAGAGCAGGGAGGCCCGCCCCCAGCCAAGAGACTCAAACCCAACCCAGACACACAGCAACAGTTAGCCAACTCATCCCCTGGCAGCAACACAGTCCCCTCTCTCCTCAACTCGTCACACTCACCCAGTCCTAGCCCTCAGCGCGCTCTCCTCCCCAACGCCCTACAACCTCAACCCTCCAACCTCAGCTGTCCCAATGCACCTCCTGCCAGCTCCAGCCCCGACCGGCCTCAGCCCCCCAGCGCTCCATTCTCCCACCTGCAGGCCAGGATAGGGGGGTCTGGAGGGGGCTCCAGGTGGAGTCTGAGACAGACTCTGGGCCAGCGCAGCCTAGCCCGCAGGATTCTAGGAAAAGAACGACTGGCCATTCACCTGCGCCAAAGAGTGCTGTCTGATAGGGGAGAGGAGATGGAGCTGCTGACCTATCAGGATAACTCAGAGGACCTGCAGGTAGGTGTAGCCCATTGATAGGTTCAGCTTGGAACTTGTTCCTTAACCAAAACTGAAATGTATAAACTGCCTGTAGTGGACAATGTATACACATATACAGTGTAATGCTTGTTTGCTGGTGTGCCATGTTTGTGATGAAATTCATGAAACAATACATTAAAAAAACTATGAAAACAACTCTCCCCAAACTTTTACCCTCAGTGTGAATAAGGGAAAACTCCCTTGAAAACAGGATAAACAGATAATGGATTTTACATTCTATATTACATTCTGTATTTAAACTTTGGGTTTATTTAATGTGTCATGATAAGAAGGGCATCTGGTGTAAGAGCATCATCATTGCTCCCACACAAGCAGACACAGATGATCAAGTGCCCTTAAAGGAAATGGAAAAAGGGAAAACATAATAACTTCTATCAGGCTAGAACAATAATGTAGTCCTAACTGGTTAAACATTTCATAATAGGAATAGATTACCTGAGAGAGGGGGCTCATATTAAGGGGATAGAAGATCTGTTGTTTTGGTCAAGACTATGGAACATCGTACAGGTTATGTGCAGAAGAAAAACATTCATTTTTCACATGCCCACCTTTACGCTTACATTTGGAAGCAGTCCTTCTCTTAAAACATTAGGTACATAGAGTTAAGTGTCATAATTAAAGGTTCTTCTTCAATTAGAAGTGCAGCAAGTGTTATAAAAGGTATAAGCAATG
>OX442350.1:9145909-9250909 GCA_949357725.1 Hyperoplus immaculatus | reverse complement strand
TGTGTATGGTTTTATATTGTATAAGCTGCAAGTTTGTGTTAGCGGTCATTGAGAAGATGTTTTTATTAATCTGTGTCCAGAAGTCGGGGTTGTTTGGAAGGTCCAAGTCTCTTTCCCATTTTATGTTTGGAAGTGTTATAGAAGTATCTGATATGGATATGAGTTTATAAAGTTTTGAGATAATTTTTTTTGAGTTGGTAATTTTAAGAATTTCATCACTTAACTCTGATGGCAAAAGTGTATTGTTGGTTATATTGATTTTGGATTTGATTATGGATTTTATTTGTTGATAGTGAAGGAATTGGTCCTTCCCAACCCCGTACTTCTGGATAAGTGAGTTAAATGATATGAATTGGTTATTTTGAAATAAATGATGGAGGTGGGTGATTCCCTTGTTTTGCCATGATGGAAAGTATATAGTGGTGTTGTGCTGCAGGAGGTCCGGATTGTGCCAGATTGGGGTGTATCTGCATGGTGCTAGTTGCAATTTCATGATTTTATGTGTTTTCCACCATGCTGTCAGAGTTGAGGAGATTGTGATATTCTTGTATAAATCCAGTTTTTGGATTGATTGAGGTATGAACGGAAGGTCTGCAAGAGATATAGTTTTACATAATTGTTGTTCTAATTCTATCCATGAGTTATTGTAATTGTCCTTTTGAGTCCATTTATATAGGTATTGCAGTTGATTTGACAGGAAATAATGAAGAAAGTTTGGTGCTTCGAGGCCGCCTTGTGATTTTCCTTTTTGTAATGTTGAATGTGAGATCCTGGGTCTTTTGTTTTTCCAATAAAATTGAGTTGTTAGTGTGTCCAGTGTTTGAAACCATTTGTTAGTGGGAGTGATGGGGAGTAGTGAAAATAAATAATTAATCTGGGGTAAAGTTTTCATTTTAACTGTTGCAATACGTCCAATAAGAGTGAGGGGTAATTTGGTCCAACGTTTGAAATCATCTTCTATGTTTTTTAATAGAGGGGAGTAATTAAGGGAAAATAACTCTGACAGCCTGGGGGAGATGGTGATACCTAGATATTTTATATTGCCATTGCTAAGTGGCGGAGAGATATTTTGAGCTGCAGCATCCCATCGGTCTTCAGATAAGGATAAGATGGTTGATTTTTTCCAATTTATTGTATAGTGAGAGATTGAGGAGAATTTGTTTATAGTTTTGAAAGTTTCTTTAAGTGACGTGGAGGGGTTTCGTAAGTATAATAATAAATCATCTGCATAAAGACTAAGTTTATGTTCTGAGTTATCATTCATAATGCCTTCAATTTTATTGTTTTGTCGTATTGCTGCAGCCAGTGGTTCAATAAAGATAGCGAATAAAGATGGGGAGAGTGGGCACCCTTGTCTGGTTCCTTGTTGAAGTGTAAAACTTGGAGAGGTGATCCCATTTGTGACTATTGTAGCTCTAGGTGAGGTGTACAATGTTTTTATCCAGTGGATGAACGACTCTCCAAAACCAAATTTGTGCAGGGTGTTAAATAGAAAGGTCCAGTTTACTTTGTCAAATGCTTTTTCTGCGTCTAGTGATAAAATTATGGTCTTGTCTTGTTTTTTTTGTGATATATTGATTAAGTTGAAAAGTTTGTTTCCAGCTTGCGTTTCCACTGCCGACAGTAACCTTACTTGGTAGGGGGCAATAGCCGTGGTTAAAATGAATACAGTCTATGGGTCAGAGCCGTTGAACAGCTGTCCTACTGTCATAAATAAACAAAGCCAACTTTTTTTTTTCTAAACACAAGGCTCTTCACTCAGCTACACATGGTGTATATCTCACACCACAATGATTCTGTTGACCAATGAATGGACCTTTTTTTTTTACCCTTTGGGACGGCTTGGGACCCCAGCGAAAGAGTGACAAAAATAAAGTGCGGCTCGGCTCGCTTATTTCAGTACCCTTCCCAACTTTTGACAGTGGACATGCAAATATATGCGTGCCAAGCCAAACCGAACTGCACCGCTCAGTGGAAATGAGGCTATAGATAAAGAAGTGGTTCTTGCATTTGGTCTTCATGGGGGCATGTTCTGACTGACACCATTAAGGGACTTAAAGTGTCTTGCTTGGCCTGCCAGTCTCTTTTTTTGTGTCTTGACGGGTAGGAAGGATAACAGGGTGGAGTGCGTGTGTGTGTGTGTGTGTGTGTGTGTGTGTGTGTGGGCTGGAATTTCAGGGGGTTTGTTGACAATCTTTTCCTGCTGCTCTGAGATAGGCCTTTGGCTATGAAGCACAAATACATGCACAGCTATACACACACACACGCACACGCACACACACACACACACAAAATGACTTTCTCTCTGAGTGTGTCTCTAACATGTGTTTGGTTTTTCCTCAGGGCCAGCGAGCAGAGAAAGGCCAGGGGTCGTGAGAGCCCACCGCCAGGCCCCACACACAGCCCTCTCAGCCTGTGAGAGATCTATACACCCTCCCTTCCGTCCATCTCCTCCTTTTTCCTTTCTTCAATGCCCCCCTAAAACTCCTCTCCTTTTCCATTCTCCAAACACCTTCTCCTTTCCTTTTTTTTCCTTCTTACCCCCTCCCCCCTCACCATTCTCTCTCACCCTCCCTCTCTTCTTCTCTCACGAGGAAAAAACAAATTCTTCCCAGACAGACTGAGGACAGGATAGGTGTCCATCATGGCAGCTCAGACAGACAGACTGCTGGGTAGAGCCCAGGGACCTGGCTCTGCCCACAGCACTGATCCTCCTCCACAGTTTCACTGGGAGGCCATCACATTAACCTCATGGCATTCTTTGCACTCTTCATGGGTATGTTTCTTTGCAAGAGCAAGGCTACGAGTCAGACGAGAGGAAGCGCCACATCCTGCCGTTCATGGCAGCGACTGGATGTGCTGAAAGGCTCCGGCAAGGAACAGCTGGCTCAAGTTTAAGGCTACTTTGACATACAGAAAAACATACAAAACCTTTTTTGCGTTTTGTATCCAAACAGCGATCCATGAAAGAATAAGAAAACATAAACCAAAAAACTCACTTCTATGTTGCATTTGCATGCAAGGTTTTTTCGCTTATTCCTCCTCTCCATCATCTTAAAGAGCTATAGTGGCAAATCATTCAGCTTACTCAGTATATCACAATACCACCAACCACTCCGACTCACAGGCTTACAAACCTATTAATCAGTCACCCGATCAAAAGGGGAGGAACTGCACTTGAATGTAAGAGGGGCATTGTTGGATAAGGGGTTGGGGTCTGAATAACGATGTCTTAATTTGTTACATGGACTTTGTATGGAGTCGTTCTCAGAAGGCAGCACTTTGCTCGCCTGACGTGGTGTGTCCGTGTTTGTTCAATTCAATGCATGTGTTTGAGCTACAAGCTCCTGCATGCTTGCCAAACTGCTTTAGTGTTGTTTCTTTTGTATTTCTGTGTGTAGTTGTGTCTCACTTACGTCCTCATCAACTTATCCTTGCCCTGTGTAATGTGAACTGTGTAAGGACAAATGACTTATTTTGGGTGCTTTTTTTTAAACTTTATTTATTTAAGGGTCTAATTATTTATTTAATTGGCTCAAGAGTGGTTTAGCTTGAGACTGGTTTTCCCCCCTTGTGTGGTAAAATATGACATGTTCCAATGGTTAAATGTCTCCGTTAGTTTGTTCTTTGCGTGAACCTCTCAATCCTAACTTGGGTTTTGAGGAGAGAGTCACATACCATTGCCTTGACTTCTTCTTGACTCTGAGAGGTCTCTATGCTTGCTCTGTACAGGACATGGGTCCTATACCTGCCCCTATACAGGGCATTGGTCCCCATATTAGCCCATACGGGCGATCAAATCCATATTTTGGACTATTGCATATTCCTGTATATAAACTGACGAGGTAAGGGGATACGAGGACCCTGAAACTTTTTCATAAAAGGACTGTATTTAAGATTATAAATTATTTTACTCCCATAATGAGAACTAAAGACAGAGACCTGGGTACACAGGATGGCTGTATTGCTTGTAAATAATGTAGATATTACAAACTGAGTAATGTGCATGAGATTTAAAACAAAGAAACAGCAAAAAGAACATGTTAGTGGCTATGGACTGTGAGAGGATTTTAACTGCTTCACTTAAAGAGTATCCAGTATAAGTGTTACTGAAAAGAACATTTTGTTAAAAAGCATGCAACTGAAAAATCTAATGTTAGAAATTATAAGTGGGAAAACAAAGTTAGCTGAAACAATGATCTTTCAGACAAAACATTAACACTTTGTGCTTTTTTTTTTTTTTTTTTTTGGCTAGCAAAAATTAAACCCTTTTTGCCAGTAGTGCCAATTATTATGAATGCTATTTTGCCTAACAGTATGTTATGTTGGGGAGACCAACACCCAAAAGATATCAGTTAAGATCCACAGAGGCAACACACAAACAATAAACAGTAGAAGAGACCTAGTTCTAGCTCAACTGTAGACCTCCTACAAGGTTTGTCTGAGGCCATCGTACATGTAGATGATGATGAATATGATGCAAGTATGAATATGATGGTGGTGAAGATGTCGATGGTCGTTTTCATATGAATGCAATGAATGATGAACCAAAAAAAGGGATTTGGGCGCTACATTCTTTACAATGTGGTTGTGCTTCAGCAACATACAAGCTTTTATTAAGATCATTACTCACACCTACAGCAAATCCAGCCTGGCCTCCAGTCAAAGCTTTCCATCGTCAAGTAGAATGTCTCCTGACCACATTTTTATGCATCATTTGATACATTTTTCTTTTTCTCCTCATTGTCACTGCCATTATTGTACGACGTGTACTTTAGACTTCTGGAAAAAGCTCTGTTTAGAAAGTGCCTGCTCAATAACAGAAAAAAAGTGCAAGCTAATATATCAGGAAAAAAAATCTATTGTATGTCCTCCAAAAGGTTGCCAGTTACCTGTTTATTTTCCTAAATTGTGTGTTTAAAAAAAAGAAAAGAACTTGACAGTGTTAAACTGGATCTAAGTCTAAGTTAGAAGTTCTAATTTGTACGTGGTATGAATGAATGCTTATGGCCTGATTGGTGCTATGTGTTGCTTAATGAGACAAACCGGTAATTACAGTATCACTTTATGGCCCGCTCGTGTGTCAGTTTTGCAATATCAGAACAAGGGAAAGAAAAAAAAAACAAGAACATAGAATCCATTCTCTGTGTATGAATGGCATTGTCACAAGTCTTTTCAGCGTCGCCGCTGGGAGAGAGATATGTCGTCCTGCATGGACTCAATTTTGTCTATCCTCCTAAGTGTTCTTGCAGCATTTAAAATGAAAAAAAGCATAACCTAACAGTTTTCCAGGGGATGAAATATAGCTGTCACACACACTTTGTCTTTCTTTCTTTATCTCTCTCTCCACCACTCACTGTCTCTCTCTCTCTCTCTCTCTCTCTCTCTCTCTCTCTCTCTCTCTCTCTCTCTCTCTCTCACACACACACACACACACACACACAGACGTGCATGCACACAGGTAAACACATATATGTACACAGTCGTACACATTCAAACCACTCCCAAAAAGCCACACTCTTTCTCCCTGTGCTTATGTCTTTGGGAACAATTAAATCTCTCCCTTAGATTTTACTCAGGGTTAAAGAACAGGGAGACTGTATGTGGAGAGTGTTACACCAAGACTGGTGACTGTGTACATTTGAGTGTGCACATGTATGTGTACATCCTTTGTGTATGTTAGGGATACTCCAGTTGTTCATTTACAAATCAATTCCCAAAAAAATTACTATTCTTGATTGACTTACGCCCTCTGATATTCCAGTTTTGGGATATTTTTTATGAAGCAGCAAATGAGATCCGTTTGCTTCACCCAAGCTGCTGTTTGCATCCCTTTTTTTATGAGGAACAAAAACCTTCAAATCCTGTATTTTAAATGATTTTGTTTGAATATAAACTAAATTTAAAGTAACGAGTGATACTTCAATTTATACTCTATACATCTCAATTTTCTTAATTAAAAAAAAAATTAGTTGTTAGAGATGAGAGATTTACAATTGGACGATCTCTATTATGTGTGTTTCACATGTTTTCTGGACTTTCATCCCACTGAGAGACAGCCATGGTCAGGACAGCGCTGTATCACCTGAAACCTCCTAGTAAAACTGCCCCTCCTCTCACATCAGCACAACTGGAGTCACATGGGACACTGCTCTGAACTCCTTTATATATGATGTGCACACACAGACAAGTAAACACACACTCCAACATCCAAATGCTTGCGCTTTCCAATGCAAAAACAATACATACACACACACACAAAACTAGACACACATAACATCCATAAATATGTTCATGTTTTTGGAGAGGATGGTGACTGTAAAAAGAGAAAAAGTATGTAGAGCAACAGTTTTAAAAAAAAATCTAGAAATAATGCCATAGTAGACAGCTGGTAGACATACGCAGAGATGGCCACTGCTTTCATAAGTCCGCCTAGAATTGAATGGTATAACCTTTCAGGCCTTGTTTTGAGAGAGCGTGGCCAAACACCACATTGCATGCTAGAATGGTAGACCCTTATAGATAACCTATGGCTAAATCCTCTCCCTGCTTTCCTCTTCTTTCACCCCGTCTTACCTCTCTCTCATTGTCTCTCATCCCCTGCTGAAACCCCACCTTGCCTGCTGTTGTGTTCTCCATGTCTATCTCAGTCTTTCATCCCTCTTTTTTTTCGTAGCCTAGTTTTTACTTTGTTTGTTTTACAAACGTGCATGCACAAGCATCACTAAATTGTTGATGTTTTTAAAAGAAATATTTTGTTGCTGAGGCCATGCAAAGTGTTTTTAATATTGCCCTTATATGTGGAATATGTCTTCTGAATGCTTTACATAATTTCTGCTGTACAATGAAATCAGAATAAAAAGAAAATTTGCACTTTAACTTATTTATTTTCCTTTTTATTTTTTTTGCCTGATATTTATTTCTCCCACGATTCTTGAAGAGAAAGAAAGCAACATCTGTATAGGATGCAGTGGTAAATCTCCGTGATCCGACTTTCCTAAAACATTGACGGTCACGCAAAAATAACATTTATGAATATGAGTTTTAAAGTGTTGTTTACAGTGGCTTGCACTTTTTCGACAACCTAATATTTCAGGATTAAAATGCCCATTTCGTGACCAATTGGCATTTCTTAACCAAATGTCTTGGTGCAGAAATAAAAGTTAACCTGGATGGTGTGCCTTAAATGAAGAGGCATTGGTAGAATGTTTGGACAGCACTCAAACAAAAGTATTTTTCCTCAGTTTCAACATTTGCAACCTCAACAGTTTGAAAAGTTTGTGGAAAATTGAGAAGAGAGGAAGGTGAGAATTGACACACCTTGTGCTAAAGTGAAACCGTAGTTAAAATAAAGATAAAACCTTTTGTCGATTACAACATTATAAATATGGTTCGCTTGCACACATCTGTGTGAGATAACAGGATATGATTTATTGTACTGTATTATGAACTATTACTAAAATATAAAGGTCCAAAATTTCAGAAAAAATATAAATGTCCTTGACCTGTTATAAATCCAGGGTTGTTTTGTATTTTTTCCGTAGGTCCATATAGGCTATCCTTAAAACTTTTGGCCATTTGTCCATTAAAGTGTAAAATAATTTACAATTTTACAATAATTTATATTTTCATCTGTTTTATATTTGCCTTGATACCTAGGGGGCAAAACCCATTTTTTTTTTTAAAACAGACATGGAGCGTTGTAAAAGGTTGTTCACCAGAAATGATATCCAGGACCTTCCAAGATCCCAACCTGGGCGGACAACCCGGTCAGCTGCTGGAAAGCTACAGGGGGCCGACATAGAGCAAATCAGAACCACTGTTTAAGTGAATGGGGTGGGAATTTTTTAAACTTATAGATATCATTATGAAACTTTGCAAGTTGATTACTGACATTAAAACAACAACTTTTTGTATTACAGTATTTTTCCAAAAAGTTTGAATAAATATGAAAAATCATCAATATCTTACTAATGATGCGTAAATTTGCATATCTGCAAAGCCCCAAAATCTAGATGTTGGACAAAAGCAGAGTCAATTTGTTTTTACATTTTGAAAACAAAACATGTCTCCAACTGCCTGAAGCTTTTCCTAATCACAGTTCAAATTTGATCAATAACCCATAGAAAATGAATTTTTTACACTGTTTTTTCCAAGGGAATGTCTAGCCGTTTCCTAAAATACCAGCTGGAGACTCCAAAAGGACACTTTTGGTCCATGGCACATGAAATGTAACTGTGTAAAAAAATGATTTTCTATGGGTTATTGATAAAATTTGAACTGTGATTAGGAAAAGCTTCAGGCAGTTGGACACTTGTTTTGTTTTCAAAATTTAAAAACAAATTGACTTTGTTTTCTTCCAACATCTAGATTTTGGGGCTTTGCAGATATGCAAATTTACGCATCATTAGTAAGATATTGATGATTTTTCATATTTATTTAAACATTTTGGAAAATACTGTAATACAAAAAGTTTTGTTTTAATGTCAGTAATCAACTGGCAAAGTTTCATAATGATATCTATAAATTCAAAAAATTCCCCGTTAGCCCATCCCCATTCACTTAAACAGTGGTTCTGATTTGCTATGTCGGCCCACTGTAGCTTTCCAGCAGCTTGTTGACAAGGTTGTCCACCCAGATTGTGATCGTGGAAAGTCCTAGATGTCATTTTTGGTGAACAACCTTTTACAACGCTCCATGTCCATAAAAATCACTTTGCCCCCTGGGTATGATATGTTTGCCTACAATTAATTACATAGGCAATAAACAAAACCAGTATCTGCACTTATTTTTGCTTTAGGCCTTGTGCTACTCCTGCCTTGGGTGCAATCGTCCAAAGCCTTGACTTTGTGTGTATTTAGTATGACAATAGTATGTTTCTCTAGTATTTGAGTTTCTATATACTCAGTAAGTGGCAATGTTTTTCTGAGAACAACTCAGAATAACTGGAACATAGGAACATGTAAGTCCTGCCGGAAAATTACTGGTAAAATTCTACTGACGTCAGTCTATTTATTTATTTATTTACCGTAAACACTGTCTCCCTTTTTCCCTTCATGAGCAAAACGATCCAAAATGCAACTAAAACACATCTCTACGCAAATAGACATAAATAACAGTCATGAAACATATTTAAGCTCCATCAAGTTCCCATTATGTTTTAATCTTACAAGAAATCGCGCTCATCTCTATGCGCTGCACAGGTCACATCCACCATGTTTACGGTAGTAACCGGAAATGCCGTAAGATTAGCAGCTGATATAAAGACGTGGTTGTTCCGGTGAAAAGTGGATTTGCTGCCTCAGGACTGACGGCTTTGGGATAGATTTTATTATGATTTGATCAACAAATGTACATATTTTTTAGGACTGCGATTTTACGTAATTATAATATGAGCCCTGTGTGTTGTTCTTTGGGAAACTGGGCTCTGTGACGCCTCCTCCTGCTGCTTAGCTCCACATCGATTGAAGAAACAATGCAGGCCTAGCTAGCATCTGACGGTAGCTAGCGGATGCTAATCGGATAAGGCTGCTCCAGCAGACTGCAGTGGGATTTAAACCTGGGACCGAGCTGTTTTTCGACGCTGTGATATCATCCAATCCGGTGTGTAAACAACTGTTTCTGTTTTTTTTATGGTGCTCTTCTATGTGTTCAACTTAACTTTTTTTTCAACAGATGAACCGCTAATTGTCTAACGCCATATTTTCCACAAAGTTTACGCGTTAGCTTGCTAGTACTAGCGAGGTAGTTGATCCGACCTTAAAAGTCTGTCATTGCGGATAGAGACGTCGATTGACATAAGCGTGACGGCAAAACGTACAATTAACTTGTTTTTTTTTTGTCACTGATCTGGTTATTTTTTAAACCCGGCCGAGGCGATCACAGCTTGACGTCCACGACTATACTACATCACAGCTGGCCAGCAGTCGCCCTGTCCTCTCCCCTTAACGGGTACACAGCTCATTATCAATGTCCTATATACCTATATTGACATTGTTCTCTCCTAATTGAAACTTGTACAAAAAAATTAAGATTAGATTCCAGCTTGTCATAGCTTAGAAATAGTCGCTGAGCTGACCTCATTTAGAGATAAATTATGGCATACAGCAAGTTTATTTCTAGGTTTCGGTTTTCTATGGCTTTCACCATTTACTGTAGTATCTATAAGTAAAATACCGTCCATTTCAGCCCATAATACTGATCAGCCCAGCTTTCTAAAATCAAATGAAGGGAAAACGTTAGAAACCTTTAACCTCCCCGATTGCATGGAAATCAATGTGCCTCAACCTTTTCCTTTCGTTTATGCATTCTTAAAATAAATCACTTTCGAAATATGTGTGTGCTCAGCTGTTACACATCCTGTTTGATATTCCTTCGGATGCAGCAACAAACCCAATCCTGAAAACGGGGTGGTGTTTGAAGATTTGCATTTTTTTAAATACAATGTTTTGAGTGTTATGGGTCAATCTTCCCCTGAGATTTGGTGGTGGTGGAGTTGTTTTTCAAGTATGTGCCATTCTAGTAATGGCACATAGGTTCAGCGATTCTGGAGGATGCTTGTTGACTAAATCACTTTGTCAAAATCAGCAAATATTTCTTCATAGTGTGTGTGTGTGTGTGTGTGTGTGTGTGTGTGTGTGTGTGTGTGTGTGTGTGTGTGTGTGTGTGCGCGCGCGTGTGTGTGACGGGAAATGAAATGTCAATACACAGCCTAGGCTATTTAAACTGGTATGTAAACAAAGATGGCCCATCGTAGCTCTGTAAAATGCCTGTTTACAGAGCCTAAGCCGTGTAATAACACTTGATTTTTTTTCATAGTACTGCACAGGATGCCGTGTAGCGGATTGTGAGGAGATATTCACTGATTTTGACTTATTGATTTTGACAACAAGCATTCTCCAGAATTGCTGATTCTACCTCAATTACAAATCGTTTGTACTATTACACAACAACTGCGCAATAAATCCTGCCTTCATGGAGGTTAGGAATGTTCAGTTTAAGGCTGCCTGCAGCTAAGTACCTTCTTTATCAATAAATCTGCAGATGACTTTCTTGTCTACTCTTTGAAATGTCAGGAAATAATGGCCTTTACAGTTTGTCAGAGCAAAACGGACGTCAATCACTTCACTAACTATCATCCTTTTCCTTTTTCAGCTATGAGCTCTCAGCTGCAGGTCTTCTCTCCTCCCTCCATCTCCTCCAGTGCCTTTTGCCGCGTTAAGAAGCTGAAGGTGGAGAACAATGTCTGGGACGTGTCCACTACTGAAGCCTATGGCTCCATAGCAGGCCAGGCGGCCTACACCTTCACCCCGGCCCTGGCTGTGCCGCCCTTTGCCCCGGCGCTGGTCTTCCCCCCTGCAGCGCCGGGCTCCAGAGGGCAGGTGGTTGTGCGGGCGGCAGATAGCACCGGCAGCCTTCCCCGAGGGTCCAGCCGGCGCCTCACAGAACAGACAACGTCTTCCTCTTATGCTCATGCCGAGAACGCGTCCTCCGAAACCAGAGGACATCGGCACGGCCAGAAGAGAAAGGTGGAGGAAGCCAACGAAGGCAGCGGGAGTGGATGTGGCAGTGTGCAAATATTAGAAGAGCTCTCGGCTCCCGCAGCAACTTACTCCACCCGTACAGGGGGAGGTGGAGGAGGGGGCACGGGCCAGTCTATTCCTCACTCTGCTCCAACCACCAAGAGCAGCAGCTCCAATGGAGAGGGGGATTACCAGCTAGTGCAGCACGAGATCCTCTGCTCTGTGTCCTGCAGCTATGAAGTGCTGGAGTTTCTGGGGAGAGGCACATTTGGACAAGTGGCTAAGTGCTGGAAGAGGGGCACTAATGAAATTGTCGCCATCAAGATCCTGAAAAACCATCCTTCATATGCTCGTCAGGGCCAGATTGAGGTAAGAAAACAAAAATTTTCTTGATAAAATATTTGTGTATACTGCTTTGATAATGAAAAGCTAAATCTACTGTCTGCTGACTTTATTTTGACTATATTTGCGGTGCAGAACGCTTCTTGTCTTTCAGCATTAATACTGCAACATTAAGTGTGTGTTGAGCTGTTAAGGGGATTTATTTAGGCGTGACTGATTTATCGAGAAATTATCATTGGAAAAAAGTGGATGCTTAACATTTTGCAAATCTGCCTTATCCCAGGGCTGTACGCTTATTTTTTTAGGTGGTAGCACTGGTGCTAGCAAGCAAAAAAAATCAGTAGCACAAAAATAAATTTGTTAGCACACAAAGTATGATCAAAAACTTGCATAACCTTAACCCTTGCATTTCACTCTAATTATCTTTGAGCCTGTCATCTTTGTTTAATTTGAGATTCTCATTGAATATTATATCCTAGTGTGTGCAGTAATAATTGTAGAACAATGAATAGGGGTGCACTGATTGCAATTTAGACAAAAGAATAACCTGCCAATTGCAATTTTGATTCAGAATTATTTCTCCCGGCACGGTGGTGCAGTGGTTAGCACAGTCGCCTCACAGCAAGAAGGTTCTGGGTTCAAATCCCGGGTTGCCCGGGGCCTTTCTGTGTGGAGTTTGCATGTTCTCCCCGTGTACGCGTGGGTTCTCTCCGGGTACTCCGGCTTCCTCCCACCTCCAAAAACATGCAATGGGGATAGGTTGATTGGATTCTATAAATTGACCATAGGTGTGAATGTGAGTGTGAATGGTTGTCTGTCCCTATATGTGGCCCTGCGATGGACTGGCGAACTGTCCAGGGTGTACCCTGCCCTCGCCCAATGCAGCTGGGATTGGCTCCAGCCCCCCGCGACCCCTAACGGGACAAGCGGTAGAAGATGGATGGATGGAATTATTTCTCCCCACAAAACTATAACAATAATATCTATATCTATTTTGTACATATAATTATTATATTAATAATAATAATACTTTTTTTTTTAGAAAATGTCCTTCTGTTAATTAAAACCAAACTGTAAAACATTAAACATAGCCTATTAAATAAACAAGTATACATATAGGTACAATTTAGGATAAATTAAATAGGTTGTTGTGAATGTGTTGGGAGTAGTTCTTCAGTGGCTTATTTCAAACTTTGTTTTTAGACTACTGTTGACTTTTCTCTGCAGCTGAAATAGTTGCCTTTCAAGCTAGAGCACTGCAGGGCTGTGAAGCGCTAACTTCCTGTTCTTACCGGCTTCAAAATAAGAGTAAACTCACGTTTGGCTAGTAATAGTAATAGTAATACCGTTAGTGAAGTTTGTAGACGCTAGAATCGCCGCACAAGCACAGATCCAGAGCACACATCTTTCACCTGCCAAAGTCGAGGGTGGACTCAATAACTTACTTGCCTAAGACTATATTTACCTGCATTTGCAGTGTTGTGCAGCACACCTCTGTGTCTCAAAGAGACAGCATCTGCTCATTAGCAAGCTGTCGCACTTGTGCGAGTGGACTTGTATTCATCATCGCACGTGATCAATTTCAGTAGCAAATGCGATCAAAACTGTCGCACTGTACAGCCCTGCTTATCTGCATTTTTTGTTTTTTATATTGGCTTATTAAAGAATTAGCTGGAAATTCCTTACTCAAATGGTGTTTTCAAATGTACACACATATATAATTCCAAAAGGATTCTGTCAATATATGCCCAATGAATCATGGTTGACTGACTCGACATTTATTCTGACTGAAGAAAAAAAATAGGCTGCTAGGCTCTGTGTTCACAGTGGAGTATCAGCCGTTGTAAACAGCCACAGGTGAAGGCGGAGTGACTGCTTCAAAGAGATGGGGAGACGCGATACCGTTTAATTACAGGGGACAAATGTTTTCATTTTCAGACAGCCTCTCCTGGAAGGCATTCACTGCATTGCACTCTTGTTTACATGAAAAGTGTCAGACGCTGTTGTACCAATGAATGGGAACAAGAGATTTAAAATGGGGAAGGTTAAACCCTGACTCTTTTTTCACCTCGGTAACATTTGGATTGTTGGATTCGGACAGTTGCAAAATGTCTCAACACAACCACCCCACTGACTGACTTCCCTGTCAGCTGCATTACGCATTGTCAATCATCTTGGAGCAAACTTGCCCAATGAAAACCTGCAATCCATTTTAAATGACTGGAGTTACTAGAGTTATGTGTTCCTCTTGTTTATATATAGGTGGGCATCCTGAACCGGCTGAGTGCAGAGAACGCCGACGAGTACAACTTTGTGCGTTCGTACGAATGCTTCCAACACAAGGGCCACACCTGCCTGGTGTTTGAGATGCTGGAGCAGAACCTCTACGACTTCCTCAAGCACAGCAAGTTCAGCCCCCTCCCACTGCGCCACATCAGACCCATCCTACAGCAGGTTGGCAAAATATAAAATATCTCCTGGCAGACCGTCATAACCCCCCGCCCCCCACCACGCCCCCTTTACAAACCATAAACCAATAAAGGTAATTCTAACTGTGTGTGTTTTTGCATCTGTCCAGGTGGCTACAGCGCTGATGAAACTGAAGAGCCTGGGTCTGATTCACGCCGACCTGAAGCCCGAGAACATCATGCTGGTGGACCCCCTCCGACAGCCCTACAAAGTCAAGGTCATCGACTTCGGCTCAGCCAGTCACGTGTCCAAAGCCGTCTGCTCAACCTACTTACAGTCTCGTTACTACAGGTTGGTCACAGGAAATCCAGCCTTGTTTTGCTGTCCTAGTCATCTTGGATGAGTGGTGACTAAAAGGCCATGTTAATATGCCACATCTTTTCAGTTCAGTTCTGTTTCTTAATCTTTGTTGTTGTTGTTGTCCATCTAGGGCCCCAGAGATCATTTTGGGTCTGCCATTCTGTGAGGCCATTGACATGTGGTCTCTAGGCTGTGTGATTGCGGAGCTCTTTCTGGGTTGGCCCCTCTACCCTGGAGCCTCTGAGTACGACCAGGTCAGTGTTACCTTTTTTTAGTTTGCTGTGCATTCATCTGGGAATAAATACATGAGGCCACAAGTTGCTAGTCGAGCAAGCAGTACTACAAACTGTAATGGAATAGTAGGTTATATCCACGGCATACACTGTTCCATCTAACTCCTGATCATTTAAAATTCCCAATTTACCCCTCTTGTTTCCAGATCCGGTACATTTCCCAGACTCAAGGCCTGCCTGCGGAGTACTTACTGAGCGCCGGCACCAAGACCAGTCGCTTCTTCAATCGAGGACCTGACTCTAGCTACCCACTATGGAGGCTCAAGGTTAATACAGCCTCATACTAATCCTAAGGAGTATTTACCTATTAAATGGACTGTAAAGGATTGTTAGTGTTCCTCATAACCAATTGTTCATGCTTGGTTAGATTTGATTCTAGAAATAGTTTTTATGGACATAGCCATGAACATAAATGGGTTTTCCATTTTCCAGACCCCTTCAGAGCACGAAATGGAGATGGGCATCAAGTCGAAGGAGGCCCGGAAGTATATCTTCAACTGTCTGGATGATATGATGCAGGTAGATTGGCAGTGTCTCGCATTACATCTAATTTTAGTGCACTTTTTTTGGGTGGTTTTTACACTTCACACATTCAAGAAAAATCCCATGACGTGTTTCCTATTCCTGTTAGTTTGACCCAGTGCTTTGTGTATTCCCAGGTCAACCTGTCTTCTCACTTGGAGGGGACAGACATGCTGGCTGAGAAAGCCGACAGACGAGAGTTCATAGACCTGTTGAAGCGCATGCTCCGTCTGGATGCCGACAAAAGGATCACGCCCACAAAAACACTGGGTCACCCCTTTGTGACCATGAGCCACCTCATGGATTACCCACACAGCTCTCAGTAAGTTATCAATGTGTGAAGATGTTTGTTTTCGGGCACTTCTATGTTGATGTGGTTAGAGTCTTTATTCACATGTAATCTCTGAATACACTAAATCCTCTCCAGCGTCAAGTCCTGCTTCCAAAACATGGAGCTCTGCAAACGCCGGAGCTCCTACGAGAATAGCAAATCCCTGTACTCCACCAACGCTGTCCCTAGCGCTGCGGCGGGCAACCTCACTGTTACCTTCAGTAGCCAACTCAACCAGCATAACCAGGTATGAGCCGCATCCTCAACACAAATTCCTACATATGTGTCAATGGCCTATTTAAGTTCTCGAGTATTAATCGGTAATTGATTTCCCCTCCACAGGTGCCTTCTGCGGGGGGAGCGGTGCCTTTGCTGAACTACCAGCCAGCTTTGTACCAGCAGGCCACTATCAACATTCCCGGGCTGACTCAACAGAGCGTCCCGATTCCAACGCGTACTGCCGGGCTGTGTAGCCAGACAGAACCCTTCCAGCAGACTCTCATTGTCTGCCCACCCTCCACTCTTCAAGGTAAAGGAAAGATTTGCATTCAGAATGAAAGAAGGGGAAAACAACGTGTGTGTGTGTGTGTGTGTGTGTGTGTGTGTGTGTGTGTGTGTGTGTGTGTGTGTGTGTGTGTGTGTGTGTGTGTGTGTGTGTGTGTGTGTGTCAAGAAACCTTGCATTTAAATGAAGTATTTGAGATTGCTGCGATCCAGGTTTTGGTTTACTCATTGATATGCTTGTGTGGACTTGTTTTCCAGGGCTACAGCCATCCAGTAAGAGTTCCAGCTTCCCTGTGAGGATGGAGAACTCTCTACCTATAGTACCTCAGAACCAGTCGGCTCAGTCGCTGCAAATCCAGCCAAGTATGCTCACACAGGTAAGAGGTCGTAAGGTGTGCGCGAGTGGTGTCAAGTTTCTGTGAGGAGCTAATCCTTTTCAAAACAGGTTTTCTAATGACATATTCATGACTGAGGGTCCTCCCACAAGAGACGGACAAGGTTGGTAGGTATGCATGTATGAAATGGAGGGATGAAGTGTCTATGTATATGGATGAGAAAGGAATGAAACTGATGCTAATGTTTGGTACGTGTTCAGAGTTATTCCGTGTAATTCTCTGGTTCATTGTTGTGTATGGAAGTACTCTTCAGCAGCATGAACGTCCTGCCAACAGTGAGCAGCAGCCTTGACAGCTTTCCCATCTGAATGGTCCAAAGTGGTTTGAACATGCACCAAGGAGACCTGCATTATATGCCCCTCTCATGTGGGAGAGGTTTTGGGCTTTGGCTTTAGCAGCATTTGTCTCCTGCTGCCACCTTTCCATATGACAACTTAAGGTGTTTTTATGTATGAAAATAAAGGCTAAGACCCGGGCCACACAGCCTGCGTCAATTGGTCGCCTGCCTTTTTTTTCTCTCTGCGACTGTGTTAATAGACTACAGCAGCAACACATCCCAACGCCGACACGCTGCAGACACCTCAGGAGGCTCGTCTAGTTCTTCTGCTTTAACTGATAGAGAAATACTGTCATATGACTTCATACAAGCAGCATTCAACTTAGCTCCACCATTTCCTCATGTGTCGTTCAAAATAAAGCTTCTCACAAGCGCAAATGTTGAGAGAGAAAAAAAGAATAAGCAATGAGGCACATGGATTTCTGTTGAAACTCAATATAAATCATATGTATCATACAATGACAGACATCTTCATATTAATGGGAATTATCAAAGGAAAACTATATGTAGAAAGACAGGGCTTTTAAGAGCAGCGCAGCAGCAGCTGAGACGTTGCATGTGTGGCCGACAACTGAGAGAGAGAGACGCAGCAGTAACAGAAGCGAACCATTTAACTCATGTAGCTAAGCCTTTACCAATATGAAATTTGTGATGTTGTATAGCAATGTTAATAATGAAATCGGTTAGTCCCTTCATCCTTTTACTTATGTGACTTCAGCTTCAGCAGTTCCATACAAATTTCTTTGACACGGTGCACATAGGCCCATGTTTATGGGTAGCAGAAACAATCTGGCAGCAGCAATGGAGGATAGCACGTCATTACCACCAAGCTGTGAGCAATGCTGCCCAGTTTAGCTCATTCATTTATATATATCCCTAATGGGGTTCTCCTTTCATGCCCTCCTCTCTGTCTGCTGCCAGCACAGCAAGCACAAGTTTAGTGGGGACCAGGTGGGGACATTTTCTTTCTAATGGAAAGGATCGCTTTCAGTGGAGATGTTGTTTGTTTATACCACTAACTTTTGAACTAACATGGTCCACAGTGTTTTTCTTGTTTTGTGTTACTGCTGATTGCATCTCGCCTTGGATTTGCTTCCAGGACTGATTGGACTGCCACTCGGGGCCAGGCCTCTTTTTATTTTCCCAGCCTCCTCTCTGGGATTGAGGCCAGATGTTTAATGCCGGAGACTCATCTGGCTCAGAAGGCTACTTAATTGCTGTTTGCAGTGTGCAGCAATTATTCCTTATTTTGGCAGAGCTCAGGTGTCCAGATGGCCTACTGGACACATGACCTCTGGGTTGTAGCCATGTGTATCTCTTGTGCAGCTGGTTTTCCATTTCCACTTTTTCCCCTTTAAAAAAAAATGAAAAAAAAAATGTAAATCAGATACAGCCTTGAAGATTATGACTCATGCCCTAACCCTGCCCTCCACCTATCCTCCCTCTCCTCCTATCCTCCCTCCCTCCCTCTTCCAGGGTTCCTGTACACCCCTGATGGTGGCAACCCTTCACCCCCCCTCATCAGGCTTGGCCCCCCAGTATTCCCTGCCCCTTGGGCTGGGCGCCGGGGTGGGTCGGCCCACCCTCCTGGAGCACACAGCCACAGTGCTGGTAAAGCAACGATGATGTCATCCCCTCAAGAAAAGACATGCACATGCACAATCCCCCTTTACCACTAACAACTCCATCTCTCTCCTGCCACACTCTCCCTTTCCCGATTCATTTGTTTGCCATTTCCTCCTCCCCCTCTCTGCTACACGTTGTATGGAACTGGTCTTTACTTTCCCATTCTTATTACTTCATTTTTGATTTTTCACATTCAGCGGTATCATGGTTGTCAAAATCCAGTTTTAAAGAAACCGTTTTTAAAGAACTCCCTCATTTGTGACATTCAATCCGAATTGAAAAAATGTACAGTATCTTTTTACTCCAAAGGACTCCCCCACTCCATACACACACCCTTTCATTCCCTCCCCCACAGTCTTTCCCCATAGGTGTGCTGAGGGCATGGAGCGCATGTGTTGCTGATTTTGTTCTGCGCTTTGCTTGCAGCTTCTCTTGTCCTTCCTTGGTTTCAGCAAAAGGAGATTGCATCTACAAAGCCTAAACTAAAATCCCCCCACAACAGCCCGGCTCTCTTGACACACATCTTTTTGTTTCAGCCCCAGAACATGTGGCATGCCTTTTCCCAGGATGGCTTATCAGCAGACTGTTTGGCATCAGTCAACTAAACTCATTTTCTTTCCTTTAGTGTTCCTCCTCTAACAGGCACCATGGTTCTGTGTACACTTGTCTTTAATCTTGATCTGACTGTTTACAGTGCTTCATTGTTCGCTCTTTGCATGATATCATCTTGTACATTTGTTGCAGGGCAATGCTATCATATGGGAATGGCTTGGGAAAGGTTGCTCGCTTATCTAGCAGTTTGTGCTTCTGCCTGTAGAGAGATTGGCCGGTCGGTTTGCTTCTTTGGTCTTTTGGATTGATTTCCCAGCATGGCTCAGTTTGTCTGGCCCGTTCCAGAAATGAAATAATTAGTGTTGATTTCAATGCTAGCTCATCCTTGATATTACATGTGCTTAAATGTGAGTGTCTGTTGTTCTGTCCTCAGCAGGCCTGGCCCACTGGTACCCAACAGATCCTCATACCATCGTCATGGCAGCAGGTCCCGGGCGTGGCCATCCACAGTGCTGCCCACCCCTCTAATGTTGCTGAATCGCCCCTGGAAACACTTGCTGCTGCCTCGCAGCAGGGACACAGCTGGAGGTGGGTCAACCCAGGATTGCTGGCTCCAAAAAGTCTCGTTAATGTGAAAGATGGACTCATCTGGTTTTACATTTATTTGAGAGATTTCTGTCAGTTCTTTTTTTGCTTCAATGTTTTTTTTGCATGTCACAGGCAAACATTGTAGAAATATATATTTTGTTTATAAGATCTTTTTTTAAATGGCATTGGTTGAAGCTACTTTTTGGTGGCAGTCAATACCTATTATCTTTCTGGCTTATTTGACTTGTCATTTTGTAGTAAAACGTATCATCATATGCAACCAATTTGCCATTATACTGACTTATGAGAGATGAGTGCATAAGGCACTGCTTGAATAACAGAGCAACATAAGGGGTGTAAGGCTTTAGTGTGTGTGAGGTTCTCTCATTTTACCAATTGCGTTCCACCATTAATGTGTTTGATATTTCAATCTTCTAGGAACACAACCCAAGCCAGGAGCCAGCAGGAGAGGAAGAAGGTGAAAGCCAGACGGGGAGAGAACAGAAACAGGTCAGTGGTTTGTGTCGGGGATATAAGCTGTCACACCGAATGACAGATGGCCACAATGAACTGATGACGCACTGAAAGCTCAACCAGCTGTTGAGAATTGTTTACAACCTGAATTGTTTGTGGTGTAGAGGTTTTTCTAGAGGATCATTTGTCCTGTGGCAATCCTTTCTTACTATACTACCATCCATGTTTAATATTCATTATGTTGTCTGTTTTCACATCTGAAATCCCATTTTGTCTTTCTGTCTAGGGGCATATCCACTGCATCATTGCTCAGCAGCAGCGGCGTGACCCCGCCCAGCACCATGTTGTCCCAGCCCATTGTCATCTCCGACACCCCCAGCCCCGCAGTCAGCATCATTACTATTCACAGTGACACGGACACAGAGGATGAGCGCAAGTTCCATCCCGCCAGGTGAGGGAAGACGCGTATGATACAACACTGCTGGACAAAAATTTGTAGTTCCAAAACTTTCCTACACACACACACACACACACACACACACACACACACACACACACTCATACTTCTATCTCTATAACGACACTCATTGACATAATGCATTCCCTAACCCAAACCATCAAAAATAAATGCCTAAAGACCAATTCTAATATAAACCTTAAAACAGTCTTAACACTCAAATAAGCCAAGATGTGAAGAAGTGAGGTCCAGGCAAAATGTCCTCACTCCAATAGTTAAAAGCTAAAACTGGTCCTCACAAAGATTCATGTACAATAACACACACACACACAGCCAGAGAGTTATCAATTTTAGAATGAATCACTTTGATATATCCCTCTTGTTTTCTTGTGAAATAACACCTTCTCTCTGTGTATTTCATAGTGTTGGTCTGAGCCAGCGCACTAACGTCATCAGCTGTGTGACGGTGCACGACTCGGACTCCTCCACAGCCAGTCCCCTGACTCCTCTGCCCCGCACACTCAACCTAGCTAGCAGCATGTCGTCACGCCAGGCCAAGTCTCTGGCAGTGGTGGCGCCTTCAGTCAAAACCCAGGGCACGGAGAGAGGAGCAGCTTCACGCGGGCGCCTAGACACTGGTGAGAATTGCCCTGCCCCGCCTGCCTGCCTGTTGGCTAGTGTGTTTTAGTGCTAAGGAATTTTCAGTTGATAGTGTGGAAGCTGTGTCACTTTAATAATGTTTTTTTTTTTTTTTTTTTTTTTTTTAAAATGTGCAGTGAACAGCTACGTGAAGCCTAAGAGATCATCCAACAGACAGCCCTGCAGCTCAGGCGAGGGCATGGAGCGTCACGGACTGGTGCCAAGCCAGGCACACCCCTTGAACCTCAGCCAGGTGAGGCTTCTCTTTTTCTGTTGGTGGTTTTGCAAGATTAAACTTGGCCTATTGCCTTAGTACATTCTTTTGACATGTCGACAATCCGTTTGTGAACACTTGATTTAAGTATCCTGATAAAGGTGACTCTCCTAATTAGTTCAACACATTGCTTTAGCCACAGTTTAAACAGTCAGTATATCTGCTATTAAATAGGCAGCAGGAGTTAAAGGGTCTAAACTGCAGGTTCATTGGCCAAATTATTTTTTTCCCCTTATATCAAGAGATAAACCAGGCATTAAGTTAATTTAAAAAATCCCTCAAAGAATGATGTCCAAATTAAAATGTTTTCACTAAACCATGACTTTTTATTTGCCCTTGCACTAAGCTATGACTTTTTTATCCATCCTTCAAATTGTCTTCAAGAATTCTTAAACTCTGGTTATTGAGAAATGACTACTGTATTGGCGCTTTTCCACCGCACATGTAGCTCGACTCGACTCGACTCAACTTTGTTTGGTAGCAGCAAGGGTCGTTTTCCACCGCAAATAGTACCTCCTGAACGTGGGCGGGGTCGTCGTAAGGGGCTGAAAGCCTACTCCGGAGCAAAGTAGCAAAGCAGAAATTACGAGCAGTTGTTGCACTATTAACTGAACCAACCGCCAAAAACACGGATGATGAAAAATGTTTAAGAAATACCCCCCTTGTATCTGTTTGCTAAAAGAAGTAGAAGAATATTGCTACGGGCCATTAAAAGGGATGGTTGTTGTCCCGATGTGTGACTCTGCCACACAGTCAGCTGTAGGGATGCGTCACGTACATCCCTATGCACGTAAACCCGGGCATGATAAAGTTGACTGTTTAGTGCTTGTTTCAGGATACGTGTTTTCAAATGCAAGCCGTGTCTCAGCCTGAATATTTTATTGAGGTAATCAGTTCAGTCCGAGTCTTGTAACGTAATCGCTCGCTATCATGTCTGTCCCAGCTGCTATTTAGCCTAGCTGCCCTACATGTCTCCCCTCGTATGTTAAAAGTAACTTCCCCAACAACCAACACTGGGTGAGCTTAGCGAATATATGGAAAAAAAATTCGGATCTGTGATGCAAATCAAATGAAAGAGAGCCAGAATAGGCTGCACGCGGCGTAAATACACTCAAAAGTCCCGGAGAGTTGGGGAGAATAAACCATGGACCTGGAATAAACAACAGAATGAAGCCGGTAGTCTCTGGCCAATCAGAAGCGTCGGCAGACGGCCTGCCACTGATTGGCCAGACAATAGTCTCTGGCCAATCAGTGGCCGGCCGTCTGCCGACGTCACCTTTTAGCATCGGCTCAGCTCGCTTGGAACCTAGAGCGAGGCGATACCAAAAAAGCAGCCGCTACCAGGTACCAGGTACCATGAAATTGCGGTGGAAACGCCAAAAATGCGAGTTCAGTCGAGTTGAGCTGATACCATGCGGTGGAAAAGCGCCAATAGTGTAGAGTTTTGCCTCTCTTGCACTAAAGGCCATTCTTTTGAGTTTGAATTGCTCATAGCTCATAAACACAGGTGTAAAATTAGCTAGAAAAGGGTTCAAAGTCCAAAAGTTAAGGATCACAAGTTTTAATGTGCATGTGTTTATTTAGAAAGTGTCCAAATATACTGTAAATACCAGACTGGATTCTGTGGAATGTGCCATAAAACAATGCACATGCTACATTTTGGATTATTTCTATTTGAAGGAATGACGCAGCCATGACACACAAGTTGTGCAAACGTCATGTGAGATGAAGCAAGCTGATACAGAATATATCCAGTACAGACAGACAGGAATAAGTTGATGTGTCAATGTTTAACCATCTAAGAGCAACTTGTGGAGAAATAAAATGGGGAAAGGATCAATTAAAGGTGTATTCTGAGATTTTGGACAACGTTCATTATCAAAATCAATGAATATTTCCTCACGATCCGCTACCTGTACTGTGTGTTTGTGTGCTGCAAAAGAAAATCCATTGTGGGAGCCTACGCTCTGTAAAGTGGTATGTAAACAAAAGGGCCCACTGTAGCTGATTGTGAGGAGATATTCATTTATTTTGACAAAGTGATTCTGACTATAAGCATTCTCCAGAATTTCTGACCTTTTTAAGGAGTTATTAATATTTTGTCTCCCAGCAAAGATTGATCTAACCATATCGATTCATAATGATCTAAACAAAATCAACTGACCACTGTACAAGTGACTGTTCTACCATCTTGTTGTTGTTGTCCTTAAACAAACTGTTATTTATTTTTATTTTATTTTGGTAGATTCAGCCCGTGGTTTCTTCATCTCAGGAGCGTTCCCACAGTGACTCATACTTGCGTCGGCAGCAGACGTTCCCCCCGGTGGTCTCTGGCCCTCACTACACCTTCCCCGAGGTGTCTGCTCTGGCCTCTGCTGCGGGGCCCGGCCTGTACACCTACCCGGCCTCCACTGCCCTGAGCAACGCCTCCCAGGCCATGGAGCAGCTGCTGGGCCGGGCTCACGCCACACACGGCCACTCTCCCTCCGCCTATGCAGCAACATACACCTCGGCCTCCTCTTCCCGGAGGGACGCGGCCGGCCGGAAGGACTCTGTCAGCAGTCTGCTACACGGCCTGCCCGCAGCCTACCAGCATCAATTCGCCACTGGTTCCCCCTACGTTAGCGTCCCGCCCCGGGCCGAAGCTTACAGTGCCTACCAGCTCAGCCCCAGGCGCCTCACACAGTACCCATACCTATAGAGGGGAGGAAGAGATCTACTTCCTCCACATACTGTCTGTCACAAAGGGACATTTCAACTGTGTTTCTAGTAGAATAACTGTTGGTCACTTACTTGTTTGCTGCTTTTGGCTCCTAGGTGGCATTTCACCTCCCGACTCAACCACATGATCTGTCGGGATCGATTTTTTTTTTAGTGTTCATGACATGTAGTCTGGTATTATTTGATATCGTATCAGTTTATTTCCCCCTCTTAAAAAATAATATTTTAGACCCATTATGTCCAGATGCACTATTAAGGCATTGTGGTAACTGTGTTTTATCCTTGTGTGAAGAGAGATTTTCCTCCTGTCACAAACTGTGCTGACACTTTAGGCGAGCTTTCAGACGCCTGACTCACAATGCTAGTGGTGGCTAGCTAAAATAGAGAGTTACAAGACATTAGCTTTTTTTCATGACCCTTGTTACAAAGTTTTCACACTAATCCACTGAGGCCCAGTGTTTTTAGCTATCATAAAGATGACTGTACCTTACTGATGTCTGTTTACTCATCAAATATGTCTTTTACTATGTTTAAATTATGTTCAGTGTAGGTAGGAAGAGCGAAGGTCCATGAAGAGGTCGAAATAAGAGAAAGGTGCGGTGGAAACTGTGATGGATACATGTTAATTTAAGTGCACATGTGCTAGTCTGTTAATGTAGTGGAAATGTTTAGGCAGGATTAATCATGTACTTATGCAATAGAAACTGTTTTCTTTTCAAACTGCATCAACTGAGTGCTGAATGTATTTATGAAGTACAGAAGAGTTGGATCACCATCCCGAGGAATCACGTGAAAAGTCTTTGAAATTGTTTAAAAAATATATATTTAGAAATTAACTTCTTCCCTATATTAAAAAAAAAGTAGTTTCACATGGACTGAAAAATATCTGGGAATCCTGATTGTGTAGGACCTCCTTATAATTGAATAATTTTATGGCCATTTTTTCTGTTTTAGATGGAAAAGGCAGTGTTTTTGGGCTGTTGTCGTGTTTTTTTCCCCCCTCAAATTCTCACTAAGATGTTCAATGACTGATGTGAATAAGAATGCAATCTGTTTGATAACAGTCCATGGAGAAGCTATTTTAGCGGTTACATCGCTTACAATAATTAAGTCAAACGCATACAAACGTTTTTCCCCATGCTAAAAAAAATGGCCATTTATGTTTTGGTCTTATCTCAATATAATATGTTGACATTAATTATTACTCACATATAAATTACTGTTATGTGGATACAACTGTAGACTTGCAGCCGTTTCCTGCCACCTTTCTTCAGTCGAAGGCGGTGAATCTGGGGATGGTTTCTGTGGGTTATGAAAGCATTTTCTTTTTTTTTGTAAATCCTTCTCTGTTGTGTTTGCATCAGTTTTGTGTTGTAATGTCTGAATATTTAACAATTTCATCTTAACGTAGTATAGTTAAGAGGCTATTTGGTAGAACTAATTCAGGGAACAAGGTTTCACTTCAAATTATCAACTGTCACTGTTTTCAATAAAATAACCACAAATTCCTAACGCTTTGTTCCATTATTCCTTATAATATGGAAGATGCTTTTCCAGGCTATAAATCTATCAAGGAGCCGTTAACAAATGGGCGGTTTGAGCTTTGTGTGTGTGTGTTTGTTTTTACAATGGTTTAAATCTATGAAGCTTTAATTACCTTTGGACCAAAATCAAACCTGAGTAACTGAAGGAATTTCATCACATCGAGCCACCTGCTCATCAGTCTTGGCAAACATTGAACAAAAATTAAGTGTTATCCAACTTGTTGGATATAATACCAAAATACACGCTTGAATTAGTTTTTAAAACCATATCAACGGTAGTTTAAATACAATAAAGCCTGGTTGCTTAGAAAACCTTTTTTTAGTTGACTTTTGAAGAGTTCCTTTTACTTTAAAAATATAAAGCCTAAAAACAATGTCTGCGTTGGTGCAAGTCTTTAATACGAGGAAAGATTGTGATATATGATAATCAAAATTGTGACTGTCGACGGTTTTTACACTTAGTCTATAGGCCTATTTAAAGATCATATTAAATCAAATCCAGGAATGTAAATGAATAGCAGCTTAAAGCTACACTATTGAAATAATTAAAGTTTTGTTTTACTTTCTAAATTTGAATAATTAAAAAATATATAGTGTCTTAGTTTGCTGTTTCTTATCTAAGGGAAGAGAATTCAGAACATTACGTTGTATGAAACTAAATAGGCCTACTGTATATCTTGTGAGGTCCCACATTACTTCATATACCACAACTGGTCAAAACTCCACTGTATAAATTACACTGGATATTAAGTTAACAACATTATAAGGCATGGCTTCATATTGCTGCTGCCATGTTATCACAGTTTTTTTTATAAAGCATCAAAACACTGTATATTCAGAATTTATTTTGCTAGTATAACTTAGTAAATCAATTTAACACAGAAGAGGAAGTCTGCATTTGGCTTGTAACATTTTAGTTTTTCTTTAATATTTAACTTTTAGGAGATAAACAATATAAAGGCGCAGGTGTAGGCTACATTTACGATTCCTATCAGCCGGACTGGATGGAGGAGAAAAGACAATTCAATATAAATGATGTCTAGCTCATATACAGAACATGTATGTTTCACTCCAGCCAAGAGAAATAAAAATGGTCACCAACAAAGAATTACTTTTGGACAATATTTATTTAAACAACTTTGGTTACTTAGAATAGTATTCTTCATGTCCCACATATATACAGTTGAATCATCAACAGTGACAGTTTTGCTGATGATAAATAAATACTTAAATAAATCGGCTCAATAGATTAGATGAACATTGAGGATTTGCAATGATGCAGATGTTCTTACAGCTATAGTGAGCAAAGTCACAACACTTTACAACAAATTCAGCTGAAATCCTATTGATTTCCATTAGGTGCAGTCTGTCCCTTTAAAGCCACCTTGTAGTCATGTAGTGCAAAACAAAATCAACTTCAAACACTCACATGACTTACAACAAAAAGCTGTTTGCAGGCCTTCTCCTCAGACGTCTGTCCCGTTGTGTGTAACAACCGTGGTCGTGCAAACCGGGCTGCTTCTTGCACTGTAAGTTTACCAGATCTGTCGAGGTTCAAACTGTGTAGGACTATTATAGTGGGAGAGGTAGATCCCCTTGTGTGACTCGATTCTTGTTCTGCCGTGTCGCTGCCAGCATTCCCCCGTCTCTTTTTTGTCAGTGCTGCGGCACACAGCTGAACATCCTCTGGACCGTGGACACGAAACCAGACTTCCTTGGATCACGGCTATAGAGATAGGGACATGTGTGTTGAGTAGGCTATTACGCTCACATAAATGAGAAGAACAATGATCCACCTCTTTAGTGTTTAGAAAGAGAATATAAGCCTGTATGTTAACTTTTCATCTATGTTTAAATTGATTTTGCTTTTGAGGTCAGATAGGCCAAAAGTTATTGGTGAAATAGACCTTTATGAAAAATGTCCTATAATAGCATTCTTTTGTCCATGCCGTACACCATTATTGTGTTCTGTTATGATTTGAATGTTTTGTGCTCCATACCATTATAAATGAAATAAAAAAGAAACTCACGGCGTTGACGAGGTGAACTGGGTCCCCATGTCATTCAAATCCTCCTCCTCTGATGATGATCCATTTCTCTCCTCGGCAATGTGGTCCCAGATGTCGGTGTTGACCCACAGGGAGCCGGACAGGGTGAGGGTGGCCCGCGTGCAGGTGATCCAGCGACACATGGGGCAGGAGACTTTGCGGAGGACGCCGTCCAGCTTGGACAGCTTCTCCAGGCAGGGGCCGCAGAACGTGTGGTTGCAGTGGAGTACCCGCGGAACCCGATGGCTGCGGGAGTACCCGTGGCAGCACACCACGCACTCCAGTTCTTCATTCACGTACATGGTGTGTGACTCTGAGGAAGTGATATGGATATGGATATGGATGTGGCACGCGCTGGAAGCTATTTAAGTGAAATCCTATTGCCACACAGAGACAACCTGAAAGATAGTTTAAAAACATGTTGATAAAAAGACATCCCATCAAATGTTCTATATCGGGAAAAATAAATAAAAAAATACTTCTTAATATTAAATGTTTCACGTTAAAATAATCAGACTATACTTACTCTCGGAGTACCCTTCTTTAAGATTATATGAAGGTAAGCTGTCTGCCTCTATGGTTCCTGCTCGACTGAGTTGCTTTGTTGTTACTGTTTGGTCGGCTGCTCTTAAAGTAGGCTAGTCCTGGGGACTTGACGTGACAATGCGGATTCATTTAACATTTCCAAGGAAGGAATAAGTGTTCAGGTAAATCTTGTCAACATAGTTCTGTGGAATCCTTGGCAGGGTGAGGAAAAACAGACTCAGCACAACTTCCCTAACCGGTATCTTTTTTTTTTCAATCTTCATTCACACATAAAAACAAATGATTTTTTTTTTCTAAAATGCCCTGTCAAGCAGGGTAATTTATTTGCATTTACTATGAAAACATACAATATCACACAAGATTAACTGAAGCGTGGAAATTCGGGGCATTTGCTGCATTATCACACAAACGCACTCCCATCATCAGCAGTTTGTCTTATTTTTTTTTAAAGATGGTGCCAAGAAAAGAGCAATAGAAAGGCGAATGTTCTGCTTTCAGACCATTTCTCCTGTTGAAACATTAGATACACGGTTGTCAACGAAACTTTGTTTCATTATATATATTTTAACGTTTAATTAAGTTACATTACATCTTTTCTGCTTGTGACCTTTGTTCTAGTAACTTTAGGAGCCTACGAGTTTATGGCTCCATACATGTAAGAGATATAAGTTCAGAAGAAGAACTCCCTAAGTCTACCGGTGCATACACCCAGAGCCGGCCCAAGCCTTCAGGGGGCCCTAAGCGAAATATGATTGGGGGCCCCTCTCCAATGTTAGTGCTGCTGAAACTATAGATCTTTGTTAAATATCATTCACACAGCCAGTGTTTTCCGCAAGTGCCTCCACTCTGCGGCTGTGCGAAAATATTTGACAGGCGAGATTCAGACCCTCCTAGGGGGGTCCGGGGGTATGCCCCCCAGGGAGATTTTTTTAACCTTTTTAAAGTGAAATGCATGAATCTGGTGCACTTTGAGAGGAAAATTAAGAGGCTAAATCTGAGAAATTGTGTGAACAAATAATTTGGAGACACTGGGTCAGATGAATTAGAAGCTATTGAAGAAGGACACATGGATTTTCCATAAAAATATTAATATAGTAAGGCGTCCCCCTCCCGGGCCGGGCCCAGCAGCAGACCCGGGTTCGATTCCCACCCGCGGTCGTTCTCTGCATGTCACTCCCCTCTCTGCCCCATTTCACCTCTGTCTCTCTGCACTATCAATAAAGCATAAAAATGCCCAAAAAATATCTTTAAAAAAAATATATATATATTAATATAAAATAAAAATATTATGGATGGTCCTCTGGGTTGGGCTTGGAGCTCTTTTTCTTTTACGGGACATATTTCTCTGTAATATAGTAATGCATTTAAATGCAGTGTGAGGAACTAAGCAGAAGAACTCTGTTGTCCAGCTACTGTATCTTTTTTTCCACAGACAAGGCTGAAATAGGCTATAGACTATACACAGTGCATGGGCAACTGAGGGCAGCCCCATTTCCAATTGTTTTTAAATAAACTCAATACACACTGTGCATGGATGTGAACGTGACATGATCAGATAATTTCGGATTTCCTCCCAAATGAACTGATTACATTTTTAGGCTATTAATTATCTAGACCAAAACATTTTATTGCTTTTTTTGTATAATAACTCACATTTGCACAATATGATGTTAATATCAAACACACAAACTAAAAAAAAAAAAAAAAAAAAAAAATTTTTTTTTTTTTTGGAGGGGGCCCCCCAGGCAGTCGGGGGCCCTAAGCGGCCGCTTAGTTCGCTTATGCCTCGGGCCGGCTCTGCATACACCTTTCTCTTGCATATAATCTCTGTACACTGTTCATTCGTTGTCTCAATCATGATGCCACACTTGTGACGTATGTTGATTCCCTTGCTGCTGTCTGCAAGTAAAAACTTCACCTGCTTTTGAAGAAGCCTGACTCAGACCTCTTTATTACAAACACTTGGGTTGTTTAATGATAGAATTCCTTTAACAACGGTAGAACCATCTTTACTAAATGCAATGCACAACAGTAAATCATCAGCGAATACGTGAGCCTCGCATGTGGCCCATCAGAGTGTGTGTGTGTGTGTTTGCCCGGCCCTGTTTAACAAACACTAGACTTTTCCTTAGAACCGTGACAGAGAAGTCAAGGTTGTTTCTATAAATAAAGAAAACAATAAAACATGGAAGAAGAAAAAAAAAGAAAAAGAATATACAGAAACAAATAGTTGGTTCTCTTCATGTGTCTCCTTACTTGGACCTTATACAGAGTGGTGCTATACTGGTCAGCTAGGTCAAGTTGAATTGGGTACTGGCCTCTGTTGAATTCTGTGCAGATCAATTCACTGCTTGGCTCATGGGTTTGCAGGAGAGAATGTCTGCTTTGTATCCCTCTCTCTGTATAGAGAATCGCCAATTCTGTTTAAAATCAAGTGCCCGTCATCTGTGTATGTGTGACAGAGTGTTGTTATGGATCTGAAAAACAACACATTGCTACGAAAATCAACTTAATGTAATTTGTTACGCTGCCAAATGGAAGTTGGAGAAACCCATTCTTCAGCTGTGTCTACCGCCGATACCTTGATACCTCTATAGAAACACATCTCATGGAAACTTCACTCCAATTCCAACAACCGTGTTTTTTTTATTATTTTAAATTAATTTGTAGACCAAATGCACAGCAATGATTAACAAAACCACACTTGGGCTCTTTGTGGCAATGCTTTAAACCAGGGCTGGACATCCCTCCCCCACGTAGTGTGTTTATAGAATGTGGAGTCCACTAGCTGGCTCGCCTGCAGGGGGGAGCGCCGCCCTGCAACACCCAACCTCATCTCTCACTCCTGGGCTATGCTCCTCAGCACGTACTTGACCGTGTAGGCAAACGCCGCGAAGCCTACGATCACAAACAGGTTAGCCAGAGCCCCACCTAGGAGTCCGTGGTTGCGGTTGGGCTGCTGCAGGCCGGGGGCGGGGTTGGCCCCCCCCAGGGGGACAGGACCTCCGTTGAGGGCGGGGAGACCATAGTGGGCGTGCTGAGGGTCACCGTCCGGCACCACGTCAGGGGCTGAGTGTGGGCGCTCAACTCCTCCTGGGCCTTCTGTTTCTGCTTCATCTCCTGGTGGAAGGAGGGAGAGAAATAGGAGATATTATTAGGGGTCAACAAAAAGGAGGAAGAGCGAGGTAGACAATAACTTAAGGCTAAATTCTAACAGGTGATGACGTTTTACATTAGTCAATGCTTCCACTAGCTGCTGTGTTGTGCATCTACTGTGTGCTACTGCAGCAAATACGCATAGGCCTCTTTTTCCCCCTGATGCCGGAGCAGGCAGCATCAATTTCAGCACAGAAGAGATCAAGCGAGATAGGAAGTCAGAAGCCAAAACGACATTAAAACATCTGCTACATTTTCAGAATGAAATACTCCGTTGTGACAACTGATATCAATTGTAAAAAAATCCAAGCAAGAACACCCTTCTACTTCTTCTGGATGTGAACAATTACTTTATGTATGTCTGTATGTTTGTTGTGTAAATACCACATACAGTGTCGTATTATCAAACTTGATTACATATTATTTTTAATCTTTGCGGTCCTCAGTCTTGCGACCTGCAGTGTTCCACTCTGAAAACATAGCTGGTGGGTGATGACGAACAAAGGAGAACAGTGCAAAACCACATTTGAGTCATAACACAATGCACACACAACCAGAGAAATCTATGGGTCAAAGGTCCCCTCTTACGTACATCGACTACATCAGGGAACAGCTCACAGAACACTTTGTCCTTCAAGTTAAAGGACAGGCTTTGGGCTGACAGCTGTCGTTTCTGGGGGGGGGGAGAAGAAGAAAAAATGCACATCAAATATTTGAGACTGCACAGGCTGTTTATCACTGTGTGCTGCATTTGCGGTAATACGTTTGCACTCACTGTGTAGTCAGAGGTCTCAATGCTGCCGAGGGTAGGGCCTTTCTCCACCATGAAGCTGAGCAGACCTGTGAGGATGGTGGACACGGACCACGCAGGGTTCCACGTGTCTGGATGGAAGTCTGTGATGGACAAACATAACCTGTGGGGGAAACGCCACAATATGAGTAAGGTGGCAAATACTACTACCGTAGCCTAAATAATCCTGATTTGATCACTAACAAACTATATTTCTTGCCTTGTATTGCACTTAGGGTTGCAAAGGGGTGGAAAGTTTCCGGTAAATTACCGGAAAGTTTCCAGAAACTTTCCACGGGAACTTTCGCTCGGGAATTTTGGGAATATTCAAAATTGGAAATTATAGGAATTAACAAAATGGCGGTAATTTAAATGATTTTTTTTCATAACCAACCATAAATCTAAACTTTTAAACACTATGTTTGGTCATAGGCAGATATCCATGCAAAATAATACAATCAAAAAACATTACATTTGAACAGATTTATTTGTAAGAGGAACTTTATCAAGTTGATTATTTTATGAACAATCAATAATTTCACTGAACAACAAAAAGATGAATGTTGAGTAAATTATTACTCATCTGTCTGACCCCACCCATTCAATAAATAAAGTCAAATGCCCCCCCACCATGTGATGGAGGAATGCACAGAGCATGTAGGGGGCGTGGCCTCAGTACCCCTGCAGTAGGATGTGTGCTATGTGCAATTTGCCAAGTGTACTTGCATAAAATCTGGTTGTTTTAGTCAAGATTATGCTAAAATATATTGTCCCCAACTATATTTCAAATCAAAGCTTAAGCCTCTGTAAACCTGGTCTAGTAAAAATCAATTTATGATATCAAGTTGGGTATCTCAATAAACTTTAAAAAAAAATCTGATTTGAAATTAAATGTACATAAATATATTAAAACTTAGTTGAAAAAACTGCTTTTTACAGTCTAGAACGTTTGCCTGGACTGAAATAACATAGTTAGGAGAATTTAGTGCATTTGAGCTGCTTTAAATTGAGTAAATTTCCGTTTATTCCCGTTAATTCCCAAAATTCCCGTTAATTCCCATAAATTCCCGTTAATTCCCATGGAAAGTTTCCAACTTTGAAAATTCCCGGAATTTTGCAACCCTAATTTGCACTTGAATCTCCCATTTGGCGTTATCATGTAGATACTCGGTGGTTTAAAAGGAAATTCCCGAGGGAATGAGTTTTCCGTGATAATATCCTCCTAAGAAAAAACAAATATTATGACATCACGTAATGACTCATTCACTTGAATATCACACCTCATCAACAAATCAGAGAGAAAATCTGGTGTGAATTGGTTACAAGTGTCAGTGGCTTTTACCTTCATATGGAGTTTTCTCAGGACCTCTGACTACATAGTGCCTAAAGAAGACAAAAAACATTTTTCATCAGTGATGTTTTCCACATTTTGCAAAAATATGACATTAGAAAAACAAAACCCTGGATTAGTGTGCTAGCAACTGCCTCGAATCAAACTTATTATCCATCTCCAATCTGACGAGGCCCTCATGAGAGCGCACTATAAGACAAAATGCCCCACCATGACTTAACACGTTCCAGGGAATTTTTTTGTAAAGAAATGGAACTGATTAGATTAGATTCACTTTAACAGGTTACAAAGCAACGGAGTATAGGTGGTTCTAACCAGAGTGCAAACATGAGTTGTGGACCATATGTGGCTATGTATACATACAGTATGTAATATCTATACAGCAATTATATACAACAGATATAAACTAGAAATGCAATTCCTGAAGAAATTGCGGTGTGAATGCTGCGTTCTAGAACTGAAGCTGATGCTGAATAAACTTCACTGCTGAATATTGATGAAGAATGAAGGATGAATATATATGAATCAATAGAATGGTAGAATGTATGAAAAATGTGGAATATTTGGAAGTTTGAATGGACTTTTCAGCTGAACTTATGAATGAATTATGACCTTAAACTATGACCTTGACAATGTTATCAGTTCATCTTTGAGTCAGAATCAACATTTGTGCACAATTTGAAGAAAAACCGTGGAAGCGTTCATGAGATAATGCAGTCACAAAAGACAATGTCACAGTGACCTTGAAATTTGACCTTTGACCTCTAAACTCTTGTGATGTCATCTCTGAGTCATACTCAACATCTGTGCAAATTTTAAAGAAAATCCGGTGAAGTCTAAAATTTGGTGTTGGAACAGGGAATCGAACCCCCAACCCTGTGTTCAGCTCAATCAGGATACTACCATGTAATGTCCGGAAAGAGCTGAACATGTAGAATGTGGTATGAAGTTTATCGGATGAAAAATGACTGAGTTAACGCAATTTGATTTTATTGTGTTTGTGTCTCTGTGGTGTGTGTGTGTGTGTGTGTGTCTCTCTGTGGAATGTGTGTGTGTGTGTGTGGCTGTGGTGTGTGTGTGTGTGTCTCTGTAGAGTGTGTGTGTGTGTGGCTGGTGTGTGTGTGTGTGTGTGTGTGTGGCTGTCGTGTGGGTGTGTGGGTGTGTGTGTGTGTGTGTCTCTGTGGAGTGTGTGTGTGGCTGGTGTGTGTGTGTGTGTGTGTGTGGTGTGTGTGTGTGTGTGTGTGTGTCTGTGTGGTGTGTGTGTGTGTGTGTGTGTCTCTGTGGTGTATGTAGGGTGTGTGTGTGTGTGTGTGGCTGTGGTGTGTGTGTGTGTCTGTCTCTGTGGAGTGTGTGTGTGTGTGTGTGGCTGTGGTGTGGGTGTGTGTGTGTGTGTGTGTATCTCTGTGGTGTGTGTGTGTGTGTGTGTCTCTCTGTGGAGTGTGTGTGTGGCTGGTGTGTGTGTGTGTCTGTGTGGTGTGTGTGTGTGTGTCTTTGTGGTGTATGTAGGGTGTGTGTGTGTGTGTGTGTGGCTGTGGTGTGTGTGTGTGTGTGTGTGTGTGTGTGGCTGTGTGTGTGTCTGTGTGGTGTGTGTGTGTGTGTGTGCTATTTAGCCTAGCTGCCCTACATGTCTCCCCTCGTATGTTAAAAGTAACTTCCCCAACAACCAACACTGGGTGAGCTTAGCGAATATATGGAAAAAAAATTCGGATCTGTGATGCAAATCAAATGAAAGAGAGCCAGAGTAGGCTGCACGCGGCGTAAATACACTCAAAAGTCCCGGAGAGTTGGGGAGAATAAACCATGGACCTGGAATAAACAACAGAATGAAGCCGGTAGTCTCTGGCCAATCAGAAGCGTCGGCAGACGGCCTGCCACTGATTGGCCAGACAATAGTCTCTGGCCAATCAGTGGCCGGCCGTCTGCCGACGTCACCTTTTAGCATCGGCTCAGCTCGCTTGGAACCTAGAGCGAGGCGATACCAAAAAAGCAGCCGCTACCAGGTACCAGGTACCATGAAATTGCGGTGGAAACGCCAAAAATGCGAGTTGAGTCGAGTTGAGCTGATACCATGCGGTGGAAAAGCGCCAATAGTGTAGAGTTTTGCCTCTCTTGCACTAAAGGCCATTCTTTTGAGTTTGAATTGCTCATAGCTCATAAACACAGGTGTAAAATTAGCTAGAAAAGGGTTCAAAGTCCAAAAGTTAAGGATCACAAGTTTTAATGTGCATGTGTTTATTTAGAAAGTGTCCAAATATACTGTAAATACCAGACTGGATTCTGTGGAATGTGCCATAAAACAATGCACATGCTACATTTTGGATTATTTCTATTTGAAGGAATGACGCAGCCATGACACACAAGTTGTGCAAACGTCATGTGAGATGAAGCAAGCTGATACAGAATATATCCAGTACAGACAGACAGGAATAAGTTGATGTGTCAATGTTTAACCATCTAAGAGCAACTTGTGGAGAAATAAAATGGGGAAAGGATCAATTAAAGGTGTATTCTGAGATTTTGGATAACGTTCATTATCAAAATCAATGAATATTTCCTCACGATCCGCTACCTGTACTGTGTGTTTGTGTGCTGCAAAAGAAAATCCATTGTGGGAGCCTACGCTCTGTAAAGTGGTATGTAAACAAAAGGGCCCACTGTAGCTGATTGTGAGGAGATATTCATTTATTTTGACAAAGTGATTCTGACTATAAGCATTCTCCAGAATTTCTGACCTTTTTAAGGAGTTATTAATATTTTGTCTCCCAGCAAAGATTGATCTAACCATATCGATTCATAATGATCTAAACAAAATCAACTGACCACTGTACAAGTGACTGTTCTACCATCTTGTTGTTGTTGTCCTTAAACAAACTGTTATTTATTTTTATTTTATTTTGGTAGATTCAGCCCGTGGTTTCTTCATCTCAGGAGCGTTCCCACAGTGACTCATACTTGCGTCGGCAGCAGACGTTCCCCCCGGTGGTCTCTGGCCCTCACTACACCTTCCCCGAGGTGTCTGCTCTGGCCTCTGCTGCGGGGCCCGGCCTGTACACCTACCCGGCCTCCACTGCCCTGAGCAACGCCTCCCAGGCCATGGAGCAGCTGCTGGGCCGGGCTCACGCCACACACGGCCACTCTCCCTCCGCCTATGCAGCAACATACACCTCGGCCTCCTCTTCCCGGAGGGACGCGGCCGGCCGGAAGGACTCTGTCAGCAGTCTGCTACACGGCCTGCCCGCAGCCTACCAGCATCAATTCGCCACTGGTTCCCCCTACGTTAGCGTCCCGCCCCGGGCCGAAGCTTACAGTGCCTACCAGCTCAGCCCCAGGCGCCTCACACAGTACCCATACCTATAGAGGGGAGGAAGAGATCTACTTCCTCCACATACTGTCTGTCACAAAGGGACATTTCAACTGTGTTTCTAGTAGAATAACTGTTGGTCACTTACTTGTTTGCTGCTTTTGGCTCCTAGGTGGCATTTCACCTCCCGACTCAACCACATGATCTGTCGGGATCGATTTTTTTTTTAGTGTTCATGACATGTAGTCTGGTATTATTTGATATCGTATCAGTTTATTTCCCCCTCTTAAAAAATAATATTTTAGACCCATTATGTCCAGATGCACTATTAAGGCATTGTGGTAAATGTGTTGTATCCTTGTGTGAAGAGAGATTTTCCTCCTGTCACAAACTGTGCTGACACTTTAGGCGAGCTTTCAGACGCCTGACTCACAATGCTAGTGGTGGCTAGCTAAAATAGAGAGTTACAAGACATTAGCTTTTTTTCATGACCCTTGTTACAAAGTTTTCACACAAATCCACTGAGGCCCAGTGTTTTTAGCTATCATAAAGATGACTGTACCTTACTGATGTCTGTTTACTCATCAAATATGTCTTTTACTATGTTTAAATTATGTTCAGTGTAGGTAGGAAGAGCGAAGGTCCATGAAGAGGTCGAAATAAGAGAAAGGTGCGGTGGAAACTGTGATGGATACATGTTAATTTAAGTGCACATGTGCTAGTCTGTTAATGTAGTGGAAATGTTTAGGCAGGATTAATCATGTACTTATGCAATAGAAACTGTTTTCTTTTCAAACTGCATCAACTGAGTGCTGAATGTATTTATGAAGTACAGAAGAGTTGGATCACCATCCCGAGGAATCACGTGAAAAGTCTTTGAAATTGTTTAAAAAATATATATTTAGAAATTAACTTCTTCCCTATATTAAAAAAAAAAGTAGTTTCACATGGACTGAAAAATATCTGGGAATCCTGATTGTGTAGGACCTCCTTATAATTGAATAATTTTATGGCCATTTTTTCTGTTTTAGATGGAAAAGGCAGTGTTTTTGGGCTGTTGTCGTGTTTTTTTCCCCCCTCAAATTCTCACTAAGATGTTCAATGACTGATGTGAATAAGAATGCAATCTGTTTGATAACAGTCCATGGAGAAGCTATTGTAGCGGTTACATCGCTTACAATAATTAAGTCAAACGCATACAAACGTTTTTCCCCATGCTAAAAAAAATGGCCATTTATGTTTTGGTCTTATCTCAATATAATATGTTGACATTAATTATTAATCACATATAAATTACTGTTATGTGGATACAACTGTAGACTTGCAGCCGTTTCCTGCCACCTTTCTTCAGTCGAAGGCGGTGAATCTGGGGATGGTTTCTGTGGGTTATGAAAGCATTTTCTTTTTTTTGTAAATCCTTCTCTGTTGTGTTTGCATCAGTTTTGTGTTGTAATGTCTGAATATTTAACAATTTCATCTTAACGTAGTATAGTTAAGAGGCTATTTGGTAGAACGAATTCAGGGAAAAAGGTTTCACTTCAAATTATCAACTGTCACTGTTTTCAATAAAATAACCACAATTTCCTAACGCTTTGTTCCATTATTCCTTATAATATGGAAGATGCTTTTCCAGGCTATAAATCTATCAAGGAGCCGTTAACAAATGGGCGGTTTGAGCTTTGTGTGTGTGTGTTTGTTTTTACAATGGTTTAAATCTATGAAGCTTTAATTACCTTTGGACCAAAATCAAACCTGAGTAACTGAAGGAATTTCATCACATCGAGCCACCTGCTCATCAGTCTTGGCAAACATTGAACAAAAATTAAGTGTTATCCAACTTGTTGGATATAATACCAAAATACACGCTTGAATTAGTTTTTAAAACCATATCAACGGTAGTTTAAATACAATAAAGCCTGGTTGCTTAGAAAACCGTTTTTTAGTTGACTTTTGAAGAGTTCCTTTTACTTTAAAAATATAAAGCCTAAAAACAATGTCTGCGTTGGTGCAAGTCTTTAATACGAGGAAAGATTGTGATATATGATAATCAAAATTGTGACTGTCGACGGTTTTTACACTTAGTCTATAGGCCTATTTAAAGATCATATTAAATCAAATCCAGGAATGTAAATGAATAGCAGCTTAAAGCTACACTATTGAAATAATTAAAGTTTTGTTTTACTTTCCAAATTTGAATAATTAAAAAATATATAGTGTCTTAGTTTGCTGTTTCTTATCTAAGGGAAGAGAATTCAGAACATTACGTTGTATGAAACTAAATAGGCCTACTGTATATCTTGTGAGGTCCCACATTACTTCATATACCACAACTGGTCAAAACTCCACTGTATAAATTACACTGGATATTAAGTTAACAACATTATAAGGCATGGCTTCATATTGCTGCTGCCATGTTATCACAGTTTTTTTTATAAAGCATCAAAACACTGTATATTCAGAATTTATTTTGCTAGTATAACTTAGTAAATCAATTTAACACAGAAGAGGAAGTCTGCATTTGGCTTGTAACATTTTAGTTTTTCTTTAATATTTAACTTTTAGGAGATAAACAATATAAAGGCGCAGGTGTAGGCTACATTTACGATTCCTATCAGCCGGACTGGATGGAGGAGAAAAGACAATTCAATATAAATGATGTCTAGCTCATATACAGAACATGTATGTTTCACTCCAGCCAAGAGAAATAAAAATGGTCACCAACAAAGGATTACTTTTGGACAATATTTATTTAAACAACTTCGGTTACTTAGAATAGTATTCTTCATGTCCCACATATATACAGTTGAATCATCAACAGTGACAGTTTTGCTGATGATAAATATATACTTAAATAAATCGGCTCAATAGATTAGATGAACGTTGAGGATTTGCAATGATGCAGATGTTCTTACAGCTATAGTGAGCAAAGTCACAACACTTTACAACAAATTCAGCTGAAATCCTATTGATTTCCATTAGGTGCAGTCTGTCCCTTTAAAGCCACCTTGTAGTCATGTAGTGCAAAACAAAATCAACTTCAAACACTCACATGACTTACAACAAAAAGCTGTTTGCAGGCCTTCTCCTCAGACGTCTGTCCCGTTGTGTGTAACAACCGTGGTCGTGCAAACCGGGCTGCTTCTTGCACTGTAAGTTTACCAGATCTGTCGAGGTTCAAACTGTGTAGGACTATTATAGTGGGAGAGGTAGATCCCCTTGTGTGACTCGATTCTTGTTCTGCCGTGTCGCTGCCAGCATTCCCCCGTCTCTTTTTTGTCAGTGCGGCGGCACACAGCTGAACATCCTCTGGACCGTGGACACGAAACCAGACTTCCTTGGATCACGGCTATAGAGATAGGGACATGTGTGTTGAGTAGGCTATTACGCTCACATAAATGAGAAGAACAATGATCCACCTCTTTAGTGTTTAGAAAGAGAATATAAGCCTGTATGTTAACTTTTCATCTATGTTTAAATTGATTTTGCTTTTGAGGTCAGATAGGCCAAAAGTTATTGGTGAAATAGACCTTTATGAAAAATGTCCTATAATAGCATTCTTTTGTCCATGCCGTACACCATTGTTTTGTTCTGTTATGATTTGAATGTGTTGTGCTCCATACCATTTATAAATGAAATGAAAAAAGAAACTCACGGCGTTGACGAGGTGAACTGGGTCCCCATGTCATTCAAATCCTCCTCCTCCTCCTCTGATGATGATCCATTTCTCTCCTCGGCAATGTGGTCCCAGATGTCGGTGTTGACCCACAGGGAGCCGGACAGGGTGAGGGTGGCCCGCGTGCAGGTGATCCAGCGACACATGGGGCAGGAGACTTTGCGGAGGACGCCGTCCAGCTTGGACAGCTTCTCCAGGCAGGGGCCGCAGAACGTGTGGTTGCAGTGGAGTACCCGCGGAACCCGATGGCTGCGGGAGTACCCGTGGCAGCACACCACGCACTCCAGTTCTTCATTCACGTACATGGTGTGTGACTCTGAGGAAGTGATATGGATATGGATGTGGCACGGGCTGGAAGCTATTTAAGTGAAATCCTATTGCCACACAGAGACAACCTGAAAGATAGTTTAAAAACATGTTGATAAAAAGACATCCCATCAAATGTTCTATATCGGGAAAAATAAATAAAAAAAAGTAACACTTTACAATAAGGTACACAAAAAAAGGTAAATTTACCTTTTTAAAAGGTAAATTTACCTTTTAAAAAGGTAAATTTATCTTTTTAAAAGGTAAGTTTACCTTTTTAAAAGGTAAATTTACCTTTTTAAAAGGTAAATTTACCTTTTTAAAAGGTAAATTTACCTTTTAAAAAGGGTAACTACTCTTTTTTTGTGTACCTTATTGTAAAGTGTTACCAAAAAAATACTTCTTAATATTAAATGTTTCACGTTTAGTTTAGTTTAGTTTAGTTTAGTTTATTTCGATCAAAACATATTCACAACATTACTTACATAAGTTAAAAAAAACAAAACAAAAAAACAAAACAATAAAAAACACACAAAATAACACAAAGTTGTCATCACAATTTATATATTAATTTTTTATAAATAGTATTGATCGAAAAGGTGTAGGCTGAAGCCTTAGCTTATTGCGCCTACCCTTTTTACATTATGTTTATTTATTCATTATTCGTTGGTCCCTCAGGATCTTATTTAATTATTATATATATATACACATACACACATACACATACATATACATATACACACATACATACACACACACATATATATATATATATATATATATATATATATATATATATATATATATACAGTGTCGTGCGAAAGTTTGTGAACCCCTTGAGCCTTTTGGAATTTTATTTATTTTAACCATTATTAATACATTTTTTTCAATACCAGTATTTTTTATATGAAATAACAGATGTTTGTTTATCAATTCAACATTTTTCTTTTCCAGAAATCAATTGTTAAAATAGATAAAACAAATTATTTGACAAATGTTGTATGTGCAAAAGTTTGTGAACCCTGAGCTGCATTGCTTAAATCGAGCAAGGTAAACACAATAAGGTGGGCCAAATTGATTGATGAAATAGACCAATGTAATGAGAGATCTTTAGGGAAGAAATTGGGAGCCACTAGATAAAACAAAGATAAAACCAGGTCAGCTTAGGCCCACCAAACTGAACCCATACAGGTCAGACATGCTAAAAGGGAAAAAAATCTCAGAAGATCTCAGGAATAGAGTTGTGATGCTGCACATTTGTCTGGGGACAGCTATAAATTAATTCAAAAAAAGTTTGAGCTCCATCGGTCCACCGTGAGGCAAATCATCTACAAATGGAGAGCTTTAAGAGTGACTGAACATCTGCCTAGAAGTGGACTTCCTTCAAAAATATCTTCAAGCGCCACAAGAAAAGTATTTTTTTAGTTAAAAGCCAACCCACACATTACATCTAGTGATTTGCAGACCTCTCTTGCAACATCTGGGACAGATGTGCATGGTTCCACAATAAGAAGAAAACTCAGTCAACATGGCTTTCAAGGGAGGGTTGCTGAAGAAGCCTCTGCTCTCAAAAAAGAACAAAACTGCTTGTCACAGCTTTGCCAGAGAGCAGCTGGAGATACCTGAAGTCTTATTCTGTGGACAGATTAGTCCAAAATTGATCTGTTTGGTCATAACCAAAACCGCCATGTTTGGGCAAAAACGCAACTCTGCCTACCACCAACAGAACCTTCTCCCAAGTGAAGAATGGTGATGGCAAATGGTCTGCAAATCTCCAGATGTAATGTGTGGGTTGGCTTTTACCTGAAAAATCCCCTTTCTTGTGGTGCTGGAAGATATTTTTGAAGGAAGTCCACTTCTAGGCAGATGTTAAGTCACTCTTAAAGCTCTTCATTTGTAGATGTTTTGCCTCACGGTGGGCCGATGGAGCTCAAACTTTTTTATACGAATGTATAGCTGTCCCCAGACAAATGTGCAGCATCAAAACTCTATTCCTGAGATCCTCTGAGATTGTTTCCCCTTTGAGCATGTCTGACCTGTATGGGTTCAGTTTGGTGAGCCTAAACTGACCTGGTTTTATCTTTGTTTTATCTAGTGGCGCCCAATTTATTCCCTAAAGATCTCTCACTACATTGGTCCATTTCATCAATCAGTTTGGCCCACCTGATTGTGTTAACCTGCTCGATTTAAGCAATGCAGCTCAGGGTTCACAAACTTTTGCACATACAACATTTGTCAAATAATTTGTTTTATCTATTTGAACAATTGATTTCTGGAAAAGAAAAATGTTGAATTGATAAACAAACATCTGTTATTTCATATAAAAAATACTGGTATTGAAAAAAAATTATTAATAATGGTTAAAATAAATAAAATTCCAAAAGGCTCAAGGGGTTCACAAACTTTCGCACGACACTGTATATACAGTATCTCACAAAAGTGAGTACACCCCTCACATTTCTTCACATTTTTCTTTATATCTTTCCATGGGACAACACTGAATAAATGACACTTTAATACAATGTAAAGTAGTCAGTGTACAGCTTGTATAACAGTGTAAATTTACTGTCCCCTCAAAATAACTCGACACACAGCCATTAATGTCTAAACTGCTGGCAACAAAAGTGAGTACACCCCTTAGAAAAAATTTACAAATTGGGCCCAAAGTGTAAATATTTTGTGTGGCCACCATTATTTTCCAGCACTGCCTTAACCCTCTTGGGCATGAAGTTCACTAGAGCTTCACAGGTTGCAACTGGAACCCTCTTCCACCCATTTATGACAGCATCACAGAGCTGGTGGATATTAAAGACCTTGCGTTCCTCCACCTTCCATTTGAGGATGCCCCAAAGATGCTCAATAGGGTTTAGGTCTGGAGACATGCTTGGCCAGGCCATAACCTTTACCCTCAGCTTTTTTAGCAAGCCACTGGTCGTCTTGGAGGTGTGTTTGGGGTCGTTATCATGTTGCAATACCACCCTGCGGCCCAGTTTACGAAGGTTGAGTGCACATGGTCAGCGTCGTACACAGAGGTTGGCTTTGGAAAATAGACGTATCAGTGCTGCCAGCATTGCTGAAGGGCTTGAAGGGGTGGGGGGTCAACCTGTCAGTGCTCAGACCATACGCCACACTCTGCATCATACTGGTCTGCATGGCTGTCATCCCAGAAGGAAGCCTATTCTCAAGATGATGCACAAGAAACCCCACAAAAAGTTTGCTGAAGACAAACAGACTACGGACATGGATTACTGCAACCATGTCCTGTGGTCTGATGAGACCAAAATACATTTATTTGGTTCAGATGGTGTTAAGAGTGTGGAGCGGCAACCAGGTGAGGAGTACAAAGACAAGTGTGTCTTGCCTAGAGTCAAGCATGGTGGTTAGAGTGTCATGGTCTGGGGCTGCATGAGTGCTGCCAGCACTGGTGATCTACAGTTCATTGAATTCTAACATGTACTGTGACATACTGAAGCAGAGCATGATCCCCTCCCTTCATAAACTGGGCCGCAGGGCAGTACTGCAACATGATAACGACCCCAAACACCCCTCCGAACGACCACTGGCTTGTTAAAGACGCTGAGGGTAAAGGTTATGGACTGGCCAAGCATGTCTCCAGTCTTACACCCTATTGGGCATCTTTGGGGCATCCTAAAACGTGAGATGGAGGAGCGCAAGGACTCTAATATCCACCAGCTCCTTGATGTCGTCATGAATGGGTAGAAGAGGGTTCCAGTTGCAACCTGTGAAGCTCTAGTGAACTACATGCCCAAGAGGGTTAAGGCAGTGCTAGAAAATAATGATGGCAAAACAACATATTGACACTTTGGGCCCAATTTGGACATTTTTTCTTAGGGGTGTACTCACTTTTGTTGCCAGCAGTTTAGACATTAATGGCTGTGTGTCGAGTTATTTTGAGGGAACAGTAAATTTACACTGTTATACAAGCTGTACACTGACTACTTGACATTGTATCAAAGTGTCATTTATTCAGTGTTGTCGCATGGAAAGATATAATGAAATATTTGAAGAAATATTAGGGGTGTACTCACTTTTGTGAGATACTGTATATACATACATACACACATACCTGTTTTAATAATTTATTTGATAGTTATTGTAAACATTATTGCTATAATTAATTCCTGTATGTTAAACATATTACATGTAAAGTTATGACACAAAACAAAATACATCCACAATACATATTCACAGTGCCATTCATGCCTCACTTTTATATTTGTTAAGCATCTTCTTTTTCAGTATTTTTTTAAATCTTTGTACCGTGTCACACGTTTTAATTTCTTCATCCAAGACATTCCACATGTTTACTCCTTTTACCGATATACATCTTTGTTTTACATTTGTTCTCATATTTATCTTGGTAAACATGCACATTCCCCTTAGTTCAAATAGTTAAAATAGTCAGACTATACTTACTCTCGGAGTACCCTTCTTTAAGTGTATATGAAGGTAAACTGTCTGCCTCTATGGTTCCTGCTCGACTGAGTTGCTTTGTTGTTACTGTTTGGTCGGCTGCTCTTAAAGTAGGCTAGTCCTGGGGGCGTGACGTGACAATGCAGATTCATTTAACATTTCCAAGGAAGGAATAAGTGTTCAGGTAAATCTTATCAACATAGTTCTGTGGAATCCTTGGCAGGGTGCGGAAAAACAGACTCAGCACAACTTCCCTAACCGGTATCTTTTTTTTTTTTTCAATCTTCATTCACACATAAAAACAAATTAAGTTTTTTTTCTAAAATGCCCTGTCAAGCAGGGTAATTTATTTGCATTTACTATGAAAACATACAATATCACACAAGATTAACTGAAGCGTGGAAATTCGGGGCATTTGCTGCATTATCACACAAACGCACTCCCATCATCAGCAGTTTGTCTTGTTTTTTTTAAAGATGGTGCCAAGAAAAGAGCAATAGAAAGGCGAATGTTCTGCTTTCAGACCATTTCTCCTGTTGAAACATTAGATACACGGTTGTCAACGAAACTTTGTTTCATTATATATATTATAACGTTTAATTAAGTTACATTACATCTTTTCTGCTTGTGACCTTTGTTCTAGTAACTTTAGGAGCCTACGAGTTTATGGCTCCATACATGTAAGAGATATAAGTTCAGAAGAAGAACTCCCTAACTCTACCGGTGCTTTTAATTGCATGTATGAGTTATTACATCCTGAAGAGAGGAGCACACACTCCTCCACCTGCCGTCCTTGGACATTGTACGAACTGTGAACATCTGCCTTTGGTTAATTTAGGACACACGAACTTGATTTGTGCGCATACACCTTTCTCTTGCATATAATCTCTGTACACTGTTCATTCGTTGTCTCAATCATGATGCCACACTTGTGACGTATGTTGATTCCCTTGCTGCTGTCTGCAAGTAAAAACTTCACCTGCTTTTGAAGAAGCCTGACTCAGACCTCTTTATTACAAACACTTGGGTTGTTTAATGATAGAATTCCTTTAACAACGGTAGAACCATCTTTACTAAATGCAATGCACAACAGTAAATCATCAGCAAATACGTGAGCCTCGCATGTGGCCCATCAGAGTGTGTGTGTGTGTGTGTTTGCCCGGCCCTGTTTAACAAACACTAGACTTTTCCTTAGAACCGTGACAGAGAAGTCAAGATTGTTTCTATAAATAAAGAAAACAATAAAACATGGAAGAAGAAAAAAAAAGAAAAAAATATACAGAAACAAATAGTTGGTTCTCTTCATGTGTCTCCTTACTTGGACCTTATACAGAGTGGTGCTATACTGGTCAGCTAGGTCAAGTTGAATTGGGTACTGGCCTCTATTGAATTCTGTGCAGATCAGTTCACTGCTTGGCTCATGGGTTTGCAGGAGAGAATGTCTGCTTTGTATCCCTCTCTCTGTATAGAGAATCGCCAATTCTGTTTAAAATCAAGTGCCCGTCATCTGTGTATGTGTGACAGAGTGTTGTTATGGATCTGAAAAACAACACATTGCTACGAAAATCAACTTAATGTAATTTGTTTTGCTGCCAAATGGAAGTTGGAGAAACCCACTCTTCAGCTGTGTCTACCGCCGATACCTTGATACCTCTATAGAAACACATCTCATGGAAACTTCACTCCAATTCCAACAACCGTGTTTTTTTTATTATTTTAAATTAATTTGTAGACCAAATGCACAGCAATGATTAACAAAACCACACTTGTGCTCTTTGTAGCAATGCTTTAAACCAGGGCTGGACATCCCTCCCCCACGTAGTGTGTTTATAGAATGTGGAGTCCACTAGCTGGCTCGCCTGCAGGGGGGAGCGCCGCCCTGCAACACCCCGCCTCATCTCTTACTCCTGGGCTATGCTCCTCAGCACGTACTTGACCGTGTAGGCAAACGCCGCGAAGCCTACGATCACAAACAGGTTGGCCAGAGCCCCACCTAGGAGTCCGTGGTTGCGGTTGGGCTGCTGCAGGCCGGGGGCGGGGTTGGCCCCCCCCAGGGGGACAGGACCTCCGTTGAGGGCGGGGAGACCATAGTGGGCGTGCTGAGGGTCACCGTCCGGCACCACGTCGGGTAAGGGCAGGGGCTGAGTGCGGGCGCTCAACTCCTCCTGGGCCTTCTGTTTCTGCTTCATCTCCTGGTGGAAGGAGGGAGAGAAATAGGAGATATTATTAGGGGTCAACAAAAAGGAGGAAGAGCGAGGTAGACAATAACTTAAGGCTAAATTCTAACAGGTGATGACGTTTTACATTAGTCAATGCTTCCACTAGCTGCTGTGTTGTGCATCTACTGTGTGCTACTGCAGCAAATACGCATAGGCCTCTTTTTCCCCCTAATGCCGGAGCAGGCAGCATCAATTTTAGCACAGAAGAGATCAAGCGAGATAGGAAGTCAGAAGCCAAAATGACATTAAAACATCTGCTACATTTTCAGAATGAGATACTCCGTTGTGACAACTGATATCAATTGTAAAAAAATCCAAGCAAGAACACCCTTCTACTTCTTCTGGATGTGAACAATTACTTTATGTATGTCTGTATGTTTGTTGTGTAAATACCACATACAGTGTCGTATTATCAAACTTGATCACATATTATTTTTAATCTTTGCGGTCCTCGGTCTTGCGACCTGCAGTGTTCCACTCTGAAAACATAGCTGGTGGGTGATGACGAACAAAGGAGAACAGTGCAAAACCACATTTGAGTCATAACACAATGCACGCAGAACCAGAGAAATCTATGGGTCAAAGGTCCCCTCTTACGTACATCGACTACATCAGGGAACAGCTCACAGAACACTTTGTCCTTCAAGTTAAAGGACAGGCTTTGGGCTGACAGCTGTCGTTTCTGGGGGGGGGGGGAAGAAGAAAAAATGCACATCAAATATTTGAGACTGCACAGGCTGTTTATCACTGTGTGCTGCATTTGCGGTAATGCGTTTGCACTCACTGTGTAGTCAGAGGTCTCAATGCTGCCGAGGGTAGGGCCTTTCTCCACCATGAAGCTGAGCAGACCTGTGAGGATGGTGGACACGGACCACGCAGGGTTCCACGTGTCTGGATGGAAGTCTGTGATGGACAAACATAACCTGTGGGGGAAACGCCACAATATGAGTAAGGTTGCAAATACTACTACCGTAGCCTAAATAATCCTGATTTGATCACTAACAAACTATATTTCTTGCCTTGTATTGCACTTAGGGTTGCAAAGGGGTGGAAAGTTTCCGGTAAATTACCGGAAAGTTTCCAGAAACTTTCCACGGGAACTTTCGCTCGGGAATTTTGGGAATATTCAAAATTGGAAATTATAGGAATTAACAAAATGGCGGTAATTTAAATGATTTTTTTTCATAACCAACCATAAATCTAAACTTTTAAACACTATGTTTGGTCATAGGCAGATATCCATGCAAAATAATACAATCAAAAAACATTACATTTGAACAGATTTATTTGTAAGAGGAACTTTATCAAGTTGATTATTTTATGAACAATCAATAATTTCACTGAACAACAAAAAGATGAATGTTGAGTAAATTATTACTCATCTGTCTGACCCCACCCATTCAATAAATAAAGTCAAATGCCCCCCCACCATGTGATGGAGGAATGCACAGAACATGTAGGGGGCGTGGCCTCAGTACCCCTGCAGTAGGATGTGTGCTATGCGCAATTTGCCAAGTGTACTTGCATAAAATCTGGTTGTTTTAGTCAAGATTATGCTAAAATATATTGTCCCCAACTATATTTAAAATCAAAGCTTAAGCCTCTGTAAACCTGGTCTAGTAAAAATCAATTTATGATATCAAGTTGGGTATCTCAATAAACTTAAAAAAAAAATCTGATTTGAAATTAAATGTTCATAAATATATTAAAACTTAGTTGAAAAAACTGCTTTTTACATTCTAGAACGTTTGCCTGGACTGAAATAACATATAGGAGAATTTAGTGCATTTGGGCTGCTTTAAATTGAGTAAATTCCCGTTTATTCCCGTTAAATCCCAAAATTCCCGTTAATTCCCATAAATCCCCGTTAATTCCCATGGAAAGTTTCCAACTTTGAAAATTCCCGGAATTTTGCAACCCTAATTTGCACTTGAATCTCCCATTTGGCGTTATCATGTAGATACTCGGTGGTTTAAAAGGAAATTCCCGAGGGAATGAGTTTTCCGTGATAATATCCTCCTAAGAAAAAACAAATATTATGACATCACGTAATGACTCATTCACTTGAATATCACACCTCATCAACAAATCAGAGAGAAAATCTGGTGTGAATTGGTTACAAGTGTCAGTGGCTTTTACCTTCATATGGAGTTTTCTCAGGACCTCTGACTACATAGTGCCTAAAGAAGACAAAAAACATTTTTCATCAGTGATGTTTTCCACATTTTGCAAAAATATGACATTAGAAAAACAAAACCCTGGATTAGTGTGCTAGCAACTGCCTCGAATCAAACTTATTATCCATCTCCAATCTGACGAGGCCCTCATGAGAGCGCACTATAAGACAAAATGCCCCACCATGACTTAACACGTTCCAGGGAATTTTTTTGTAAAGAAATGGAACTGATTAGATTAGATTCACTTTAACAGGTTACAAAGCAACGGAGTATAGGTGGTTCTAACCAGAGTGCAAACATGAGTTGTGGACCATATGCGGCTATGTATACATACAGTATGTAATATCTATACAGCAATTATATACAACAGATATAAACTAGAAATGCAATTCCTGAAGAAATTGCGGTGTGAATGCTGCGTTCTAGAACTGAAGCTGATGCTGAATAAACTTCACTGCTGAATATTGATGAAGAATGAAGGATGAATATATATGAATCAATAGAATGGTAGAATGTATGAAAAATGTGGAATATTTGGAAGTTTGAATGGACTTTTCAGCTGAACTTATGAATGAATTATGACCTTAAACTATGACCTTGACAATGTTATCAGTTCATCTTTGAGTCAGAATCAACATTTGTGCACAATTTGAAGAAAAACCGTGGAAGCGTTCATGAGATAATGCAGTCACAAAAGACAATGTCACAGTGACCTTGAAATTTGACCTTTGACCTCTAAACTCTTGTGATGTCATCTCTGAGTCATACTCAACATCTGTGCAAATTTTAAAGAAAATCCGGTGAAGTCTAAAATTTGGTGTTGGAACAGGGAATCGAACCCCCAACCCTGTGTTCAGCTCAATCAGGATACTACCATGTAATGTCCGGAAAGAGCTGAACATGTAGAATGTGGTATGAAGTTTATCGGATGAAAAATGACTGAGTTAACGCAATTTGATTTTATTGTGTTTGTGTCTCTGTGGTGTGTGTGTGTGTGTGTAAAAATATGACATTAGAAAAACAAAACCCTGGATTAGTGTGCTAGCAACTGCCTCGAATCAAACTTATTATCCATCTCCAATCTGACGAGGCCCTCATGAGAGCGCACGAAAAGACAAAATCAACTATTTAAAGAGGGAATATGACCCAGCATGACTTAACACGTTCCAGGGAATTTTTTTGTAAAGAAATGGAACTGATTAGATTAGATTCACTTTAACAGGTTACAAAGCAACGGAGTATAGGTGGTTCTAACCAGAGTGCAAACATGAGTTGTGGGCAGGCCCGGATTAAGAGGAAAGATTACACTAGGCATACTGCATTTTTTCGGGCCCCCTCCAAACGGATACTTCACGATTTGGTGAAAAACTACGTACATTTGAACTGCCACAAGAGTATTATGCTCATTCATTTGTTTAAGAGTTGCGCGTTTGTAAACGGGAGTAAAGAGAAACGTAACCGAGTGTGTGAGTTCGCGTCTGTCCGTGAGCTCACTGCAGGAGCATTTCTGTAAGGTGCGTGCAGAGTCCAATGTAGGAGCAATTTTTCCAACTGGATGAAAAACAGTGCAGTGCAATGCTTTATTCAGCATAAAGTTAAAACGCTCGTGCAAGCCTGATCTAACACAAAAGCCTTGTGTGAGCGAAGCAGCAATTCACCTGGTGAAACCTGGCGTGGAACTCTGTGGTGGGTAACGGTGAAATTCACAGTGAGATATCGCCGGTGTGAGCCGCCGCACAGAAACACTCTGGTTTGACGACTAAAATTATAACCGGGGAGCAGAGCCGGCCCAAGCCTTCATGGGGCCCTAAACCGAATTTGATTAGGGCCCCCCTCCCCCCTCCAATGTTATCGTGGCCAAATGATTGACTATTGTTAAATGTCATCCACACACCCAGTTCATCCCTAGTGCCTCCAATGTCCAGCTTAGTGAAAATACTAGCCAGCCGAGATCCTGACTCTCCTAGGAGGGTCTGGGGGTATGCCCCCCCCCCGGGAGATTTTTTTACCTTTTTAAAGTGAAATGCATGAATTTGGTGCACTTTGAGAAGGCAATTAAGAAGCTAAATCTGAGGAATTTTGTGTGAACAAATAATTTGGAGATACTGGCTCGAATGAAGTAGAATTAAAAGCTATTGAAGAAAGACATGGATTTTCCATAAAAATATTAATATAGAAAAAATATAATATATAAATAAAATAAAAAAATATAATTCAGTGTCCTCTGGGATGGTGCTTTTTTTACGGGAAATATTTCTCTTTAATATTATGAATGCATTTAAACGCAGTGAGAGGAACGAAGCAGAAGAACTCTGTTGTCCAGCTATCTTTTTTTTCAACAGATGAGGCTGAAATAGGCTACAGACTACAGTATACACAGTGCATGGGCAACTGAGGGCAGCCCAATTTCCAGTTTTTTAAAATAAACTCAATACCGAGTGATTAGTTAACCTCGGATGAACTGATTAAATTAAGAGGCTATGAACTATCCAGACCAAACAAAATTATTCCTTTTTTGTATGATAACTTACATTTGCATAATATGATGTTAATATCAAACACATACCGTACTAAATGTTTTTATTTTTTTTTCCTTCTCACTGGGCCCCCTTGTGGAAATGGGCCCTAGGCACGTGCCTAGAATGCCTATGCCTAGATCCGGCCCTGGTTGTGGGCCATATGCGGCTATGTATACCTACAGTATGTAATATCTATACAGCAATTATATACAACAGATATAAACTAGAAATGCAATTCCTGAAGAAATTGCGGTGTGAATGCTGCGTTCTAGAACTGAAGCTGATGCTGAATAAACTTCACTGCTGAATATTGATGAAGAATGAAGGATGAATATATATGAATCAACAGAATGGTAGAATGTATGAAAAATGTGGAATATTTGGAAGTTTGAATGGACTTTTCAGCTGAACTTATGAATGAATTATGACCTTAAACTATGACCTTGACAATGTTATCAGTTCATCTTTGAGTCAGAATCAACATTTGTGCACAATTTGAAGAAAAACCGTGGAAGCGTTCATGAGATAATGCAGTCACAAAAGGCAATGTCACAGTGACCTTGAAATTTGACCTTTGACCTCTAAACTCTTGTGATGTCATCTCTGAGTCATACTCAACATCTGTGCAAATTTTAAAGAAAATCCGGTGAAGTCTAAAATTTGGTGTTGGAACAGGGAATCGAACCCCCAACCCTGTGTTCAGCTCAATCAGGATACTACCATGTAATGTCCGGAAAGAGCTGAACATGTAGAATGTGGTATGAAGTTTATCGGACGAAAAATGACTGAGTTAACGCAATTTGATTTTATTGTGTTTGTGTCTCTGTGGTGTGTGTGTGTGTGTGTGTGTGTCTCTCTGTGGAATGTGTGTGTGTGTGTGTGGCTGTGGTGTGTGTGTGTGTCTCTGTGGAGTGTGTGTGTGTGTGGCTGGTGTGTGTGTGTGTGTGTGTGTGTGGCTGTCGTGTGGGTGTGTGGGTGTGTGTGTTTGTGTGTGTCTCTGTGGAGTGTGTGTGTGGCTGGTGTGTGTGTGTGTGTGTGTGGTGTGTGTGTGTGTGTGTGTGTCTGTGTGGTGTGTGTGTGTGTGTGTCTCTGTGATGTATGTAGGGTGTGTGTGTGTGTGTGTGGCTGTGGTGTGTGTGTGTCTGTCTCTGTGGAGTGTGTGTGTGTGTGTGTGGCTGTGGTGTGGGTGTGTGGGTGTGTGTGTATCTCTGTGGTGTGTGTGTGTGTGTGTGTCTCTCTGTGGAGTGTGTGTGTGGCTGGTGTGTGTGTGTGTCTGTGTGGTGTGTGTGTGTGTGTCTTTGTGGTGTATGTAGGGTGTGTGTGTGTGTGTGTGTGTGGCTGTGGTGTGTGTGTGTGTGTGTGTGTGTGTGTGTGTGTGGCTGTGTGTGTGTCTGTGTGGTGTGTGTGTGTGTGTGTGTGTGTGTGTGTGTGTGTGTGTGTGTGTGGACAGGGTGAGGGTGGCCCGCGTGCAGGTGATCCAGCGACACATGGGGCAGGAGACTTTGCGGAGGACGCCGTCCAGCTTGGACAGCTTCTCCAGGCAGGGGCCGCAGAACGTGTGGTTGCAGTGGAGTACCCGCGGGACCCGATGGCTGCGGGAGTACCCGTAGCAGCACACCACGCACTCCACGGGCCTATCCGAAAAGTCCAATCTCCTAACCTATAAGCCTCCTTTCCTATACCTTAACCCCTAAACGTCATCGGGGTTAAGGAGAGATGAAAGGTGCTTCCTATACTTTTCGGATAGGCCCCAGTTCTTCATTCACGTACCTGGGGCCTATCCGAAAAGTCTTTTTTGCATAGGAAATTTCCTTTCCTATCGAGATGAACCGGAAGTACTCGGCAGATAGGTGATCCGAATTCTCAAAATGCTTAGGAAAGGCATAGGAAAGGAGCCTCGATTCATCCTTTAACCCTCCTTTAGCATAGGTTACTCAGGACCAACCTATGCTAAAGGAAAGGAGATAGTGGTATCCCATAATCCTTTACGGCGGCAAGATTTAAAGCAACAGGCCACCGCCGGAGTTTACCGACTCTACACGAATACGAACGAGAGGTAAAACAGAAGAGAGGAGAGGAGAAGAGAGGAAGATTTTAACTCGGCTAAAACAAAATACCCCCCCCCCCCACACACACACATAGGCCTACACACACAGGCTAAAGATAATAAAGAACTCATAAAAGACCAACATCATAATAGTTATTTTCGTAGCACATAATTTACACCATAAGAAAATAAAATACCAACTTCACATTTAATGAAGTTACTGGGGGCAGTTCATTTCAACATCAACACAAGTGTAGCCTCTTTTTATTCCACATGTGAATTAGGATATATGGGAGTGATTCTCACTCTGTTGGCGACAACCTGATTAAAATCAATATGAAAAGAACGCATGGATCAAACGAGCGCTTGTTGTAGTCAATCTTCGGAGAATAGTGTAGTTTCACGCTGACTCACGTCAGCAATACTCGCCGTCGCGCAATGACGTCGGTTAGGAAAAGTGGAGTCGAATTCATTTGGAACGGAACAGCGCTGTCCTTTCCTATGTTCGATAGGAAGCACCTTTCATTGTTGTCAGATTGTTGCTCTGCTGTGTTTTTATTGTATATTTTAGCTTAATAGTACTTTTTACTTTACTTACTTTTTAATAGTACGTTTTACTATAGGCATGTTGTGTTATATAAATGTGTAACTTATTTTCTTTTAGGGTGACTTTTACCATCTGTCTAGGGACTGCAGATGAAAAATAGCCTTCTGGCTAATTCTGGCATATTGACAGAAATGTTTGATAATATGCACTGTCCCTGTATTAAATAAATAAATAAAAATAAATCATCTCTCCTTAACCCCGATGACGTTTAGGGGTTAAGGTATAGGAAAGGAGGCTTATAGGTTAGGAGATTGGACTTTTCGGATAGGCCCCTGGTGTGTGACTCTGAGGAAGTGATATGGATATGGATGTGGCACGCGCTGGAAGCTATTTAAGTGAAATCCTATTGCCACACAGAGACAACCTGAAAGATAGTTTAAAAAACATGTTAATAAAAATACATCCCATCAAATGTTCTATATCGGGAAAAATAAATAAAAAAATACTTCTTAATATTAAATGTTTCACGTTAAAATAGTCAGACTATGCTTACTCTCGGAGTACCCTTCTTTAAGTGTAAATGAAGGTAAGCTGTCTGCCTCTATGGTTCCTGCTCGACTGAGTTGCTTTGTTGTTACTGTTTGGTCGGCTGCTCTTAAAGTAGGCTAGTCCTGGGGACGTGACGTGACAATGCGGGTTCATTTAACATTTCCAAGGAAGGAATAAGTGTTCAGGTAAATCTTGTCAACATAGTTCTGTGGAATCCTTGGCAGGGTGAGGAAAAACAGACTCAGCACAACTTCCAATCTACATCGAAATCGTCTAGCTGCTGTGAGCAATCTCCATTTCATAACTGGATTGTTTTATTTGGATGAATCTAGAACTTTGAGCTCATAAATCCTTAGAAAACAGCTTGTTTTGTTGGCATTTTAAAAACATGAATGTGATCACTCATAAAAACAAATGATTTTTTTTTTCTAAAATGCCCTGTCAAGCAGGGTAATTTATTTGCATTTACTATGAAAACATACAATATCACACAAGATTAACTGAAGCGTGGAAATTCGGGGCATTTGCTGCATTATCACACAAACGCACTCCCATCATCAGCAGTTTGTCTTCTTTTTTTTTTTAAAGATGGTGCCAAGAAAAGAGCAATAGAAAGGCGAATGTTCTGCTTTCAGACCATTTCTCCTGTTGAAACATTAGATACACGGTAGAACCATCTTTACTAAATGCAATGCACAACAGTAAATCATCAGCGAATACGTGAGCCTCGCATGTGGCCCATCAGAGTGTGTGTGTGTGTGTGTTTGCCCGGCCCTGTTTAACAAACACTAGACTTTTCCTTAGAACCGTGACAGAGAAGTCAAGGTTGTTTCTATAAATAAAGAAAACAATAAAACATGGAAGAAGAAAAAAAAAGAAAAAGAATATACAGAAACAAATAGTTGGTTCTCTTCATGTGTCTCCTTACTTGGACCTTATACAGAGTGGTGCTATACTGGTCAGCTAGGTCAAGTTGAATTGGGTACTGGCCTCTATTGAATTCTGTGCAGATCAGTTCACTGCTTGGCTCATGGGTTTGCAGGAGAGAATGTCTGCTTTGTATCCCTCTCTCTGTATAGAGAATCGCCAATTCTGTTTAAAATCAAGTGCCCGTCATCTGTGTATGTGTGACAGAGTGTTGTTATGGATCTGAAAAACAACACATTGCTACGGAAATCAACTTAATGTAATTTGTTACGCTGCCAAATGGAAGTTGGAGAAACCCATTCTTCAGCTGTGTCTACCGCCGATACCTTGATACCTCTATAGAAACACATCTCATGGAAACTTCACTCCAATTCCAACAACCGTGTTTTTTTTTATTATTTTAAATTAATTTGTAGACCAAATGCACAGCAATGATTAACAAAACCACACTTGGGCTCTTTGTAGCAATGCTTTCGCTTTGAAACTTTGGGCACTGTGACAGAATCCCATCTGAGGAGTCTCTATGATCTGATGAATGACAGGGAGCATGCGGAGGGAAAGACCTTTAGTAGAGTGTGTGGCGGCAGAGGAACACCTACGGAACTGTTTCAGAAACAAGCTTAGAATAGTGCAGGAGAAACAACGCTGCATTTTGTTTCACCTCAGTGAAGCAGAGTTCTGCCTCCAGCGCGGCGCAACAAACCCTGACCTCGTCTAAAGTTCCACACTCTTCCACAACCCATGAGCCAAGTTTGTTCCTACTGCCCGACATAAACCATTGAAGCACAGACTGGATCACAACCGTTTGCATAACCCCCGTCCTCCACTCCCCCACCCTTCCTGTGTGGGTGGGCTTTGAGTTCCCGTCTTCTTAAGTCCATGGTGGTGGTGGTGATGGTGGAGGGCTTTAAACCAGGACTGGACATCCCTCCCCCACGTAGTGTGTTTATAGAATGTGGAGTCCACTAGCTGGCTCGCCTGCAGGGGGGAGCGCCGCCCTGCAACACCCCGCCTCATCTCTCACTCCTGGGCTATGCTCCTCAGCACGTACTTGACCGTGTAGGCAAACGCCGCGAAGCCTACGATCACAAACAGGTTGGCCAGAGCCCCACCTAGGAGTCCGTGGTTGCGGTTGGGCTGCTGCAGGCCGGGGGCGGGGTTGGCCCCCCCCAGGGGGACAGGACCTCCGTTGAGGGCGGGGAGACCATAGTGGGCGTGCTGAGGGTCACCGTCCGGCACCACGTCGGGTAAGGGCAGGGGCTGAGTGCGGGCGCTCAACTCCTCCTGGGCCTTCTGTTTCTGCTTCATCTCCTGGTGGAAGAAGGGAGAGAAATAGGAGATATTATTAGGGGTCAACAAAAAGGAGGAAGCGAGAGGACGACAATAACTTAAGGCTAAATTCTAACAGGTGATGACGTTTTACATTAGTCAATGCTTCCACTAGCTGCTGTGTTGTGCATCTACTGTGTGCTACTGCAGCAAATACGCATAGGCCTCTTTTTTCCCCTGATGCCGGAGAAGGCAGCATCAATTTTAGCACAGAAGAGATCAAGCGAGATAGGAAGTCAGAAGCCAAAACGACATTAAAACATCTGCTACATTTTCAGAATGAGATAATCCGTTTTGACCACAGATATCAATTGTAAAAAAATCCAAGCAAGAACACCCTTCTACTTCTTCTGGATGTGAACAATTACTTTATGTATGTCTGTATGTCTGTTGTGTAAATACCACATACAGTGTCGTATTATCAAACTTGATCACATATTATTTTTAATCTTTGCGGTCCTCGGTCTTGCGACCTGCAGTGTTCCACTCTGAAAACATAGCTGGTGGGTGATGACGAACAAAGGAGAACAGTGCAAAACCACATTTGAGTCATAACACAATGCACACACAACCAGAGAAATCTATGGGTCAAAGGTCCCCTCTTACGTACATCGACTACATCAGGGAACAGCTCACAGAACACTTTGTCCTTCAAGTTAAAGGACAGGCTTTGGGCTGACAGCTGTCGTTTCTGGGGGGGGGGGGGGGAGAAGAAAAAATGCACATCAAATATTTGAGACTGCACAGGCTGTTTATCACTGTGTGCTGCATTTGCGGTAATACGTTTGCACTCACTGTGTAGTCAGAGGTCTCAATACTGCCGAGGGTAGGGCCTTTCTCCACCATGAAGCTGAGCAGACCTGTGAGGATGGTGGACACGGACCACGCAGGGTTCCACGTGTCTGGATGGAAGTCTGTGATGGACAAACATAACCTGTGGGGGAAACGCCACAATATGAGTAAGGTGGCAAATACTACTACAGTAGCCTAAAGAATCCTGATTTGATCACTAACAAACTATATGTCTTGCCTTGTATTGCACTTGAATCTCCCATTTGGCGTTATCATGTAGATACTCGGTGGTTTAAAAGGAAATTCCCGAGGGAATATGAGTTTTCCGTGATAATATCCTCCTAAGAAAAAACAAATATTATGACATCACGTAATGACTCGTTCACTTGAATATCACACCTCATCAACAAATCAGAGAGAAAATCTGGTGTGAATTGGTTACAAGTGTCAGTGGCTTTTACCTTCATATGGAGTTTTCTCAGGACCTCTGACTACATAGTGCCTAAAGAAGACAAAAAACATTTTTCATCAGTGATGTTTTCCACATTTTGCAAAAATATGACATTAGAAAAACAAAACCCTGGATTAGTGTGCTAGCAACTGCCTCGAATCAAACTTATTATCCATCTCCAATCTGACGAGGCCCTCATGAGAGCGCACTATAAGACAAAATGCCCCAGCATGACTTAACACATTCCAGGGAATTTTTTTGTAAAGAAATGGAACTGATTAGATTAGATTCACTTTAACAGGTTACAAAGCAACGGAGTATAGGTGGTTCTAACCAGAGTGCAAACATGAGTTGAGCAATATGCGGCTATGTATACATACAGTATGTAATATATATACAGCAATTATATACAACAGATATAAATTAACAGTAAAGTGGAAGTAGTGCAAAAAGAAAATGCGAGTGAGCAGTAGGGACTAGGCAGTATGAGATAGACTTTGTAAGCAGTCTGCCAGATGAGGGGAAGAAGCTGTTTATAGTCCTGTTTGATTTCCCTGGGAGGCTGCAGTAGCGCGCCCCAGAGCGAATTGAAGGATGAATAGTCCATTGATGGGGTGAGAAGTGTCCTTGATGATGATAGTGGCCTTACATATGTGTTACTCTGGTAAAGGTGGTAAAGGGTGGGATGTACAGTGCCTTGCAAAAGTATTAACACCTCTTTTCCACATTTTGTCACGTCACAACCGCACACGCGTACATTTATTTTATTGGGATTTTTTTATGATAGACCAACACAAAGTGGTGCATAATTGTGAAGTGGAATGAATATGATACATGGTTTTCAATTTTTTCTATAAATAAAAAACTGAAAAGTGTGGAGTGTGGAGTGCAAAGGTATTCAGCCGCCCCTGAATCAATATTTTGTAGAACCACGTATCACTGTAATTACAGCTGCAAGTCTTTCGGGGTATGTCTCTACCAGCTTTGCACATCTAGAGATGGACATTTTTGCCTATTCTTCTTTGCAAAATAGCTCGAGCTTCAGATTCAGCATCAGACTGGATAGAGAGCATGCTTTAACAGCAAACAGGAGATGTGGTCTGACTGACCCAGTTGGGGGAGTGGTAGGGCCTTGTATGCATCCTTGATGTTATTATTTATTATTCTTTCGGACAATTCCACACAATACACAATTTTCTCTTGTAATGAATATGCCGGTATCCCTTCACCAGATTTAACACCCCTAAATTAATATCAGGATGTTTTCATGTAAATATAGCCCGCCAAGTTTATTTGTTCCTTGTTTAAACCTGTTCCACTATAAAGTTTATGTGTTCATCGACCCCTGCAGTCCCACGACGATTCAAATCATAAAGACACAGTCCATTTTCTTCGGCCTGTTGAGGCTCTTCTCCAAACACAGAGCATGTAGATGAGTCAATATCTGAGTGTCTGCTTACACACAAGGTGGCCGCCTTTGTCCCAGGCATACACCTTGTTATAATCTTCTTCCAAGTTAAGCATATATGTTGGTGAGGACCAGTGGACTGTAGTGGACTGTAGGTTGGGTTAAGGGGATTGTGTTGTATAGGTGGCGTCGGTTAGAACCCCATAAGACACATGAAGCAGTGGTCCAGTTTAGTGACTTAAATTATCTTCTGTTGGCATTACATTGGCATTGTGTGTGTGCAAGGGGGTGTGTGTGTGGGTGCGTGGTCTCGGGCCTACATCGTAGAACATCTGCAGTTGCCCAGTAGTGAGAGCAGGAACATGGGCAGATGATGAAAGGCCCACTGCAGGACAAGGTAGAGTTGATGCCCCAGCAGGATAGAGTTGCCGACCTACAGCAACTGATGGAGGCGCAATGGTTCACCTCACCCAGCAGTGGATGATTCTGCAGCTTCAGGAAGCATGGTGTTGTTTAACAGGATGTACCAGGAGTTGATCAGAGTTGGAGGTTTCACAGCTGAAGATGTAGCTGTCAGGTGACGCCTGTGTGTCAGAGGTGTAGTAGGCCCCAGAAGCTTGTCAGCTTCTTCTGCAGACAAAAAAGTCTCCAAGCGGTTGTGATATAGTACTCCATGTTAAAGAAAAAATGCATATCAACAGCTAAAGCTGCTGAAGCTATATCTGGGATTTATAGAAAGGATCCTGTAGATTCTTGGTCGAACATAGAGCTTAATGTTTAGTGAATAGGCAAAGGAGCCCTCTTGTCCATGAGAGGAAAAATATCTCATGATTGAAAAACAATAAAAAAGTAGCAAATGAAACCAAAAACTGTAGTAATCCATCAATCAAATAAAGGTAGCAAAGGTGTCTTTACTGGTGTTATGCTTCTATTGGTTATTTTGATTTATTTCCGGGTACTGACATAATATCAGGTAAGAAAAACAAAACAAAGAAAATCCTATTACAGGAGTAAAAAAATAGCAAATCATTCAAAAATTCAGTAGTAATTAATATGATAAAGATAAAAATCTAGGAAAATTGTGGCTATACTGGTGTTAAGCACTCATGTTTATTTATTTATTTTAAAATAAAACAAAGAATAAAATTCACAGGTTAAAAGGCAAGTAGAAAAGTCTTCAGATTTTGTTTTAATAGAGCTGAGAGTTGCAGCAGACCTACAGTTTCTGGGAGTCTATTCCAGACATGCAATGCATACAAACTAGAAGCTGCTACTCCATAATTATGTTTTGGCCACTAAGATAAATAAAAATATGATTTCATTTTCCCCAAAACACTGATATAGGAAAAGGTTGGATGGGCTGGCAAAAGAAAATTAAAGGGTGCTCTGGCCAACCACACAATGGGCCGTAGGACCAGAGACTCTACACTGCCTACAAGTAACTAAACTTCAAATAAAGCCGCGAAAAACAGTGTTACCAGTCCCATCCTTCCGTAGCAACATCAAATAAAATTTGAAGTCATTGTATTTGTCATTTTAGTTTTACCCTCAGCTAGGAAAACAAACAAAAAAAAGAATGTGCTGGGAGAACAACATCTTCTATGTTTGAGAAGACTGAGATTATGTGAAAAGATAAAAGAAAAAAGAAACAATACACTAAAGTAGTAGAAAGTAAAAACTAAATATAGAGTTACACTAAGTGCAGGTGGTAGAGGTGAACGTCGTAAACTAAGGCCATTAGTTAAAAATGAGATGTCTCCAGTGGAGACACCCACACTAGAGACTGTCCATCCTTGCTGTTATCAGTCCCAAAAGGGTTAAAGGTCACAGGCCTAGGCCAGTGAGAAACTGCAAGTGTACAACTGGCATCCCTCTCTACCCACTTGACTGATCTTTGCACTCTGAAAAAAAAAACAATTGAATGCAAATGTATTTACACATTTCAAATAAAAAGCGCCCCCGAGGAAGACAATACCCACACGGCTTGTGTTATGTAGATAGAGGTCATAGGGATTCAACAGCAGGACCAGGTAAAAACGGGATAAGGTGACTCAATTTAGTTTAGTTTCTTTACATAGTAGTTTCAGTTGTTTCTTTAACCCATCAACCATAGCACCCTGTTGACCCCTGACCTCAGTTGTGTTGTAAGTGCATTTTAGGCATGAGAACCAGGTTCACTTTAGAGACACATAAATAATATGTGTCCAATCTGGCCCTTCATATGTGCACCTGCAGTAATTACTTAAAGAGGCTTTCTCAAGTATAACTGTGGTGTGCGATTTTCTTTGTGTCTACTCTGATGGAAAATCAAAGAGATGTTTAGCCATTTCCGGCCTGGCTTGGGCCATTTCTACTATTCTGTGTTACCACAATATCTATATTCTAAATACCTGCTTCAACAAGCTTCAAAATAAAAGTCAACTCATGTTTGGCTAGTAACAGGCTTTAATGTGAAAGTGCACTGAGATGTTCTGTTTGCACAACCGATAACTTAATTGTGGTAATGTAAAGAGCCGTGCCTCTCCCATTTACCAAGTTTAAAGTTCATTAAATGTTTAGAAACGCCAATTGCACACATCTTTCACCAGCCAAAGTGATGGTTTGACCTAATAACTTACCCGCCTAAGACTACATTTTCCCCCATTTGCTGTAGTTTAACTTTGAGCCCTCTAAGCAGTGTCATACATTGCTCCTCTGTGTCATCACTAGCAACAAGTGCAAGCAAACTTGTTTTTATCTTTGCATGTCATTTATTCTAATAGCAAATGTGATCAAAACTGTCGCACTGTACTCTGAGTCTAGAAATCTACATTTTTGACAATTTAGAAAACCCTGGTGAATAGCTGGTATCTGTTATCAGTTTTATGGCTTTGGGAGCTGCAAGCACAGGCTGCAGGACGAGGGGCAATAAAACAAGAAAAGGTGGAGAGGAGAAGAGGAGGAATACCCCTTCACTACCCCCTCTTCAACTTTCAAGAATAGATTGTTGAAGAATGTTACAGCTAAATTAAATTACAAAAAGGTAACAGTCCTACCAAAAAGGCCCTTGATAATTCTGTCTCATCCGAGTAGACTCCCTCTGCATTCCTTCCCCTGTTATTGTTAAAATTGCAGCAGCCACACCACCATCATAAGTCAGATTCCAATTCTCTGTATTTGCCATCATACAGGGTTCTGTAAAAGAAAGGCCCACAATAGTAGACTGTAATATTACTAATTTTCCTTTATTGTATTGATTACAACCCTGTATTCCCTCCCGCTTTGGAAAAACGACAGTTGGACTATTTACCACCCCAGAAGAAACGTTGTTATCCTCATTAGGGGCGGCAGTGGCGAAGTGGGTAGGAAGTTCGCCTCTGGTGTGCAGGGTCGGAGGTTCGATCCCCCGTCTCCCCGCCACATGTCGAAGTGTCCCTGGGCAAGACACTGAACCCCGAATTGCTCCCGATAGTTAGCTTAGTTAGCTTAGCACCCTAGTGCTAAGCCTACCCTGCGTGGTAGCTGCTGCTATCGGTGTATGAATGTGTGTGTGACTGGGTGAATGTGTACAAAAAACAATGTAAAGCGCTTTGAGTCTGTGATAAACGGAGATATAGCGCTATACAAGTCCATTTACCATTTACCATTTACCATTAACATCATCATATGAAGGTGGACATATTGCCATATGTGTCCGACCTCTATTCCCAACCTCATCTGTATAGCCCTCTGCACCTGTATTACTCCTAGAATCAAAAAGTAGGTGCATCAGGGACCTCAGGAACTAAGAATTCCCTGTTACAGACCAAAAACAGTCTGGTTATATCATCCATATTTCCAGAATGATAGTATTTTTCTTGGAAGGTTTATAGCCGTTTAATTCGCCTCTTCTATCCCTGAGTCTTTATAGCACTGGTTAGCAAGGCCAGCTTGACTTTCATAGAGTTACAGGTTACACCTTCGGATACAGCTGCTGTCGACGGGAGAATGAGCTATATTTATTAGTCAAATAAGCCCTTTCGCCTGGCTGTTATTTCAACAAGTATCGGTACCTTCTGAACCATATACGCAAAAATAATCAAAATCCACTAACTACCCTAAATGCCCTCCCTTGAAGTACGTTTAGTTTAGAGTGATTTTTTACTCAATTAGCCAAATGTTTTATCCTTATGGCAATTTTTGCTCTCCCATTTTAAACAGACAATCCCTTCTCCAGTGAAAAGGGTGACCAGAGTTTTTAGAGGTGAGTTTTATAAGCCTTTGCCAAAGGTCTTCAGCTTAGTTTAAATAAAGCAGGAAGTAATAAACACTCAATCCTAGTTTTGCCGGTACATGCGTTCTGTTTTTATTAAAGGAAACTTTAACACATCTTAAGGATATTTTGCCCCGTTTATACTTCCTGGCAGATTTTGAATACTCTCTCAGCTTGATTTCGCTGGTTGAAAAAGACCCTCACTAAGGGTTGTGGATCTTTGTATTTTAAGCCCGAAAAGAATAATAGTTGCCCTATCTTCCCTGTAAATCTTTAATATAAGTAAACAGTGATTATGGGTCTATTTATCTTATCGAGCCCCACGTGCTGGGCGCCATAATGAATATGCCGGTATCCCTTCACCAGATTTAACACCCCTAAATTAATATCAGGATGTTTTCATGTAAATATAGCCCGCCAAGTTTATTTGTTCCTTGTTTAAACCTGTTCCACTATAAAGTTTATGTGTTCATCGACCCCTGCACTTTTATATGGCAAAAAAATACCAAAAGCCAATTTACACAATTCCCAAAAGGTTTTACTTTTCACCAAAAAACCTTCACACCATATATTACCTTAAAGGCTCTGGTTTTAAAGCATGTGACCCTATGACCCTTACCTATCTCCAGATCTCCCCCTGTGTTGATCCCCTAATGACCCTTACAATTGTCACTTCTAATTTTATCCTAGGTTAAGTCCAGATTTCAGACCTTTATCCTAGATAAGTTTTTAGAAAGGAGGAGATTAGATAATAGGTTTTTAATTATTCTGGTGGATGAATACCTCACATTTACCCCTGGCTTCAAAAGACTACCGTTAAGTCCTCACTAAGTTCATACACCTGGATGAGCAAGGCCAATAGATAAATGCAATTCCCTCCTAATTCAAGGAGTGTGTTTATGGGATGTGTATTCTTTGTTATCAGTAGTGTAGCCGTAGTGTAGGTTTGAATTGCTTACCTCAGAGGCGCCGCGATCTCTTTAAAGAAAAAACCCTAATTAGGTCCTTGTTCCCAACTCTAAACTAAAAACTCAGGCCAAGGATTTATAACATTTTCAAGAAATTCTTATTCAACCAATATAAAAAGATTATACGTTCACAATATAGAAAAGAAAAGATTAAATAAAATGAAAGGAAGGAAAATAAGTACCTACACTCCCATTAATGTGATTATTATATGTAGAGAAGTATAAGACTTTTTGTTTTATGTATTTTGTTCACATTGAATTTAGTTCATGAGTTCTCCAATGTCAAAGCTTGTTCACCGTTTACACAACTTTACACAGTCTGGGTGTTGGCCGAGCTTTCAACCATGTCATATATATTTGAATATCTTCAAATGCTATGACAAGGTTGATTTTGCGACCCAACAATCAGGAAAAGTTGGTTCAACAGTTTTAAAACCTCAACTCGATGCTATTTTACAACCTGGTTCATCAATTAGTTCCTATCAATAACCCAAATGGTCCCTTACCAAACTTCTCAGAATAGAAAAGGAAGAAAATGGTTCCGAGCCTCTTCCCCTTCTTGAAAAGAAAAAAAAACTGCCCTCAATTTTTCTAAGTATTTTGCACTCAAAAAGATTCATTTTTCTTTCGAGTTTTTCTTCTAAGTCTTTCGTCCATGCTGAAAGAACAAAAAAGTGGAACAGTCAAGACTTCCCCAAAAACCCTCCTCTCTTGCTCAAAACCCTGGCCTTAAATAGTCTGAAGACAGAGAGAGTGGGTGTGTGTATTAGGAGGAGAGAGGGTGGGGGTAAAGATGAGGGTGTGTGTGTCCAGCTCAAGGACCCACTGCCCCCCTTGTCTCTCTCACCCCTGACCTGTCCCAGGACAAGCCCAGGCATGCCTTTTCAGAGAGGCCTTATGAATTCACAATTATGTATATATTTCAGGATAAAAACTTGAATACAACACTTTTAGTGATTCTACCTTAATATTAAAGGTCACTTGTTACCTTGCCTGTCTTATTAAAAATATCATACTTTTCCCTACGAAAACAAGAAATATACATTTCACATTCTCCTAAGAACAAGATATGTACAATGAAAAGTTGCAATATTCTTGCCTATCTCAACACTTGCAAATATTCATACATCATACTTTGTGTTGTCCGAAGGGAGACGGAAGAAGCCAAAGGCTTATCAGGTCCCGCCCCCATTTTCATCAAATTCGATGAAGTGTAGACATGGTCTTAAACTGACACACCAAACTGTGTTGGTAGAATTTAGGGAGAACAGTTTTTAGGTTGGAGAGGTTGAAATCTTCCGCAGTGATGAAAGCAGTCTCTGGGTGTCGAGTCTGTTGATTGCCAATGGCTGCATGTAGTTCTTTTATAGCTAGCGTGACATTAGCATCATGTGGTATGTAAGCTGCTATTGTAGTAATGGAGACCTACTTTTAACCATGAGCAATTCAAGGTTTTCAGAACAGTGCATGACGATGGTAAAGTTATATTATTAAATCGGACATCCAAATTAATAGTGAGTGCACTCAAGAGACTGATTTAGATAAGCTATCAATTTCAAGAAAACCCTCTGCTTCCTCTTATTGCATTATATGCAACTCACAAACATTTTAAGGTAGAAACCCACTACAATGGCTGTATTGTATGCATGCAGTGTTTCCCATTCATAGGCTCTACTTGGAAAGTCATCCAGGTAAATTGAGACCCGCCCAGGTAGAAATGACACATAATCAATTATTTTCCAGAACATTTTCCACACACACACACACCCACCCACCCACCCACCCACACACACACACACACTTGCTTGGATCCAGTCCACTATGAGTCCTTTAAGTACTATGCAAACACCAATGTGTGGCTCTGGACGTTCCACAGAACAGGTCATTCACCTACTTCCTTCTAAAGCCATTATATGTACAATGTGTTCTGTCAATACTAAATGCAGGAAGTTGCAGGAAATGCATGTTATTGTGGGATTTCTCTCATATCATCTTTCCATGCTGAGTGCACAGCTCACTGTCTCAGATAGACATCTGGATATACATAAAACCCAAAACCTATGGTCATTTATGCAAAGCAAACCTTCTAAAAAGGAGTCTAAAGTGCCAATGCCGGTATAAAGTTTTTTTTAAATCAAATCTTGTGACCAAATAAATACATAAAGATAAACAGCAACTGTTGTATTGCAAGTTCCTTTGTTGTTAGTAATTCAATGTTGAAGGAATTGACCCTGTTTTAACAGAATATTATGAAAAAGAGTATCACTAGTAAACTAGGGACCAAGTGTCAGCATAACTAATGGATGTCTAAACTGCGCAGATAATATCAAAAATCCCAAATTAAAGCACTAAAGGGAGGGACACCTTACCATTCTAGGATGTTGGAAGGGAGAGGTTCTGCACAGATGTAAGGCACAGGGTCTTTCTTTATCCTGAGGTAATCCTGCTTAAGTCGCTGAGTGGCTGTGGTTGGAGCTCTCTTATTCCCGTTGCTGTTCATCTGAGGACATTCAGAAGGGAAGAAATGAAATGTATGCATTTGGTCTCTGGAAAAGTATTACTGATAGACAGTGGCAAGCTGTGGAAAGCTTTTATTGAGAAGCAGCAACTAAAATCAATTTACAAATCAATGATACGAAACCTAACACAACAAAATCTCGCATTATTTCAATTGTAACCAGCAAATACCAATTACTGATTGAATTGGTTAAGTTGGTTGACTTATCATTCAAGGAATTGTGTCAGCCAGTTTTAACCAGGTGGAAGTAGCTCTCTGCTACCAGTGGGTGATTTAAACTACAGCAATGCTGCATCCATGACATTTTATGAGCTTGTCTTTTGTTTTGAATTGAACTATAGAATAGCAATCTGCAAAGCTGTCAAATAAATAAAATGTATCAATATTACAAGTTATAAAATAGTGGAGTTAAAGGTGGAGTCATCTAGAAAGCTTGTTGTCAAAATCAGTGAATATCCCCTACAATCCCCTACAAAAAAAATGTAGTGTTAATATACACAGCCTAGGCTCTGTAAATGGGTATGTACACAAAGGGCTCCCACCGTAGCTAGCAACATGCCAGTTTACAGGGCCCCTAGACTGTGTATTAACACCAGAGTTGCTTTCCAGCGAGCACACACAGTATCAACAGGAAGTGGACCATGAGTAAATATTCGCTGATTTTGACAACAAACATTCTCCATTGCTGATACCACCTTCAACATGTCAAGTCGTAAAATGAAGCTGCTATTGTTTAGACTTCACTTTGCTACATATGAAGGCCAGACGACGACGTGGATGTAAATGTATTTTCCACCTCAGCATTGAACTTGAGATAAGTTGACTCTCGGCTTCCTATTGACACAGTGTCATGTGGCTTACTGCTGATGATATAATGCTACTAAACTGATGATGGGGCTGTACTGCAACACATGCTGAAATAATGTACGTGTCGCTTTCTGATAAACAACAGACTAGTTGGAAATTAACTTATTTGAGTCGAAGCTTATCCGCTTCTTTGCGGTCATGTTAATTCTCCGGCCAGCTGATCGGATCGATGTTGGATATTGGAAAGTTACTCAACCGCCGACTGTAAACGAACACGGAACACAACCTTCATTCAAACAGCAGAATAGCTTCCCGTTTGGCTGGCGATTATGTATTAATCACTGCGTAGCTATACTGTCCGCTCAGGTAGACTGTAAAGATTAAAGCTAGCAGGTACAGCTAACGAGAAAGTCCCGTCTGTGTGTACCGTATTAGCCACCAGCGGCTAACGTCAGCTAACGCAGGCCACAGCTATGTTTAGCTACTTAGCGTTAGCACGAACAGTTATGTTACGTACGAGGACATGTCTCTCAAATGACACACTTAAGGCTATGTGGTACGGTACATACCTCTCCAGAGACACCAATGGAAAAAGGTATTCGTGTCTGGACACGAAATAAAGCTGTTGTTTCTGTTGTCAAACCCAAAACCGATAAGACGATGTCACCAGCGTAGATCTAGCTTTAGCCAGCCAGCAGGAAGGACGACGCTTCCGGTTTTCTTCTTCGTTTGTGGCATAGCGTTGTAGACCGACAAAGAGAGCGCATTACTGGCACCAGCTGATCTGGAGTAGGCCTATAATTCCAAATGTCTTATCTTTTGAAAAATTCCAATTATCTAATAATTATTTTTAGCCAATAATAGTAACCTAATTAATAATTAAAGTACCCATTTTTATATTTGTAGTCTGTTCATCACCAAAACACGTCTGACACATTACAAAGTGGTCTGTGTCTATTCTGAGGACCTTTTATACGGAAGTCCTAAACAGACGCAATCATACATTTTATTTCCTCTGTTTTCCCATGATAACCAGTTCATTTAAAGGAGAAGTAAGTGATGTTTTTTTAATTAAAATACGTGTTAAATCACTCTATATTCCTACAGCAATCACTGAAACAGTATGCACAGTTCATAACATAGTTATCCCAGTCATTCAGCTTTGCAGTAATAGCCAGTTAAAATGTTGAGTATCCCGCTCGTTTTATCCAATCGGGAGACAGAGAGCTATAAAGAGGCGGGTCTCTGTGCCCGTGAACGATGACTCGCTGCTCTCCATCGCGGCACTATCTGACGAAGACGGCTGTGCATTCATGTGGAGGTGACATAGGGACGAGGGAGGGGACTGCTAACTGCAGTCACTGACAGGAAGTTAGCTAAAAGGACCATATCACTTACTTCTCCTTTAAGTGGTTATCTTGTGATAATCAACCCACTATCAGAAGTAAACCAATCCTATAATAGGCCTATTATAGCCTATATAACCCCAGTCAATAAACTTGTTATTTTAAGAAAACAAGTAGCCTATGATCTGACGATCACAAGTGAACCCATCATTATAAAAGGTTGTTTTCTCTTATGTTCATTATCTCTTGATCTTGAGAAAACAAGATCATGAGAGAAGGCTTGTTTACTATGGTAGGCTACTTACTATGGTATGGTAAAAGTTTCTTATTGCTATAGTACGGAAGCCAAGAATGGCACTGTTTGTCCCTGCGTTCCAAATCGCATAGCCTCTTTCTTTTTTCTATTCTACATAGGCCTACTACATCTGATGATAAAAATAATCTATTTGGGATGCAGTAGGCATACAATTGGGACATACTTATTTATTTCATCATAACATTGTGCCTTAATCTTGCCTCTTGCTTTTATATCCGTTGCATCCATGTATTCATATGGAGGCTCCATCGATGTGACATCACTTCAGGTGCGTACTGAATTATGGGTCAGAATCGGCCAAATAGCATGCTGTTTTCGACACTAAAAATCTCGGCCGGATGTAGTAGACATCCGGTTATTTCTACCATCCTAAATTTGGCCTCAATAATCGGGACATCCTAAATCTTCTTTCTACCATACTGAATAGCATAAAGTATGGTTATTGGAACGCAGGGCTTGTTTTTTCGTGATCTTGAAATCTGCCTACACATACAGTATAGATGGAAATGCACATGCAGAAACTTGTTTCAGGGTCTTTCACTTTAGGCAGTTTATTTATTCTGCCATCACATGCATAACAAAATGAAATATACAAAACCTTCAGTTCAATTTACTCATCATAGAGAGCATATGATTAAGTCTGTACAAACATTTGCATTATGTTTTGTGTAGCTCTGGAGGGCGCTTTTCTATGTCTAAAAAAACTAGCCAGAGATTATAAATCTTGGGGGGGCATGGAGTTCTAAAGACACAGGCATGTGTCAGGCCTCGAAGCCACATTGGCTGTGTCATGTCACATTATAGCAAATGTGGGGATCCACTGTTTTTGGTTCTTGACATTATAGTAAGAGTAGAAGCAGCATGAATTCTACAGATTCCTTTAAAAATATGTGTATTGCGAGTCATATAGCTTTATGGAATTGAAGGTCTTAATTGTTCACTCCTTACATGACTCTGCTCCTAAAAAAAGCCCATTATCAAAACTGCTGTTAAGGAATTGTTTGAACTATAAATCATGTAGACGTTATCAAGGTCCATTATCTTGATCAAACATATAACGAGAGCAATTGAGAACAATTAAAATCCTGATGTAAAATAGCTTGTACTTTTTAGCCATTTGCTCATTTCTGTAGCAGTCACTCCCCAGCATCAAAATGTTTTCTTTAGTTTTTTTTAATGGCATGTGGCCGCCTTCCTCTTGATTCCAAAGTGACTTGAGGAGTGGTCAGAAGAGGCGGCGATCCACGGTCACTACAGCTTCTTGCTGAACTGTATGCTTCTTCTCCTCAACTTCTCGGGCTGTAGAGACGCGATGATAGAAAACTCGCGAAAGACATCAACACTGGAGATGTCACCTGCAACAGGGGATATTAAAGTCAAGGAGTGGGGTTGGGGGGGGAGGGTGTGCTTGTGCCACTGCAATAACCAAAAACCCACATTTTACTATTCAAGAGGTAAGATAGAGCACACAAACATCTGCTTGAAAGCCCCCAAAGCGAGATAGAGTGAAGCTTCTCAGCTCGGTGATGTGTAGAAACCTATTTTCTGGATACTATACATGTTTCTTTGGATTATGCGAGTTATTATGCTTTTTACTATTTTCAATGCACGTATCTGATGCATTACCCTTCTCAATGGGAGCCTTGGTTAGTATGCTAGACAGGAAGTTGCAGGGGAAGAGTAGTGAGCATCCTGTCCACGTCACTTCATCATCATGGGGTCCTTTTTCCTCTTGTGTGCATACTAAAGTCACTACCAAGCTTTACCTGGATGTATGTGCTTACTTTTCAAATTCACATTTCATAAAATTAAGTGCATTACTTAGCCTACTTACCCATTCTTTGTGACCTGGTGCCTACACTGGGACATTTAAAGATTTTTGGAGGATACTCTCCAATTGTATGTGAATGCTGAATTGTAGCTGGACATCTCACAAAACAGTTTCCCCTGTGTGTTTGTGTGAGTGTGCGAAACAGAAAGGGTGAAGGAACAAGACCCCTTAAAGACCCACAACCACCAAAGCACACAGAACCAAATTTAGCACACTAAGACGGCCCAGGATGCTTCACTCACTCTATCCCGAGTATCCTTGGGTTTTACTCTCCGGCTGCCCGTGGCAACCCCTGTGGTAACAGAAGCAATGATATATCAGTCAGCGTTTATTTCCTCAAGTGGATGTGTCGCTTGCCTTGAGTGTAACATGAGGAATTGCACATTTCTGGCATGTGGCAACGGTTTTCAGGGATGCTGTAATAGCGCTGGTGACATCACATGAAGGTTTTACACACTGGAGACACTGAATTATTCAAGGCATATGTTGCTGCTGCAGGCTAGAAACAGAGGCACTATTCATTTTTTTTAAATAAATTATGCTAAAGAGAGTGTGTTGACATTGATCAGACTGGAGATGTCAAAGTGCACACCTAATTTATGTTTCTTTTCATGAATGAAACCCATTCATTGCTTTGAATAAGCCGAGTGCTGCCAAAAAGCTTGTTATAGACCAGAAGACACATCAGACCACATTATTAAAAAAAATTGCATTCTCCCAAACATCTGACAATATTTTTTTTTTACAAAACTCAATTTCTTTTTCATATGAAGAAAATAAGCGATCCATCAATGGATCACTTAGGGCAGCTGTTTTCCGTCAACCTTGTCAAATATATTGCTGCCATGTCGAGAGAATGCTATTCAAAAGAGACGAGACGGGAAACAGAAATGAGAGCGACAAGCAGGAAGCAGGGTTAGTTCATCAAGAGTTTTTCTCAGTTTTATTGTATGTATTTTGTTTTTCTTTTTTTCTTTTCTCCCCCTCAGTGCTTCTCAAGACAAGGAAGAAAGTATTCCAAAGATATCCAAATGTCATTGAACATAAGAATGCCTCCATATAGTGCAGAACGTTTTACAGTTCTGCACGACAGGGTGTCTTTTCAGGAGAGAATAATAAAAAGACAAACATAAAACAGATCAGACAGTTGGGATCTGTCACTGAATGCCCGAGAGGCAGGCAGTTGGCGTTGAGTTAAAATACAATACAAGTGTACTATTTACATCATGTTTGCTTTGATCAGCACCTTTAACCACTCCTATGTCAACACACACAATGGACACAACATTTAACACTTCTGCTAAGGAGAGGGCCCTTAACAGTTTGGTCACAGTAGCTTCACGTCGCCCCCTATAGACTGGTTCTACTCGCAGTACATTGAACTATCGCAGAATAACACCTGCCATATCAAAATCCCTCAGGTCTGTCACATTTCTGTAACATGTTCTTCTTTTGAACATGTGAGTACACTAACAGTGTTTCTACCACTCTGTCACTTCACAAAGCATGGTAAGACTATGCTGTATCTACTCTGAACAGTTTCAGTAAAAACAGGGAAAAGAAAATGGTGATATCATACAAGAATGTCAGACACTTTCCCTTCAAAAAGTCTTTGGCAGAGGAAAATAAACAACACCATTAAAAAAACAAAAAATCTGTTGTTGTGGAAAGAAACAAACAAAAAGCACAGGAATGAAGACGTCACCACAGATTTGGTCCATGGATGAAAGAATGGCACAGAAGTGCAAAAAGTAAGAAATATCAGACACCAGAGGGGTCATGGTGGCCCATGATTATTCCACAGGACTGCACTGCAGGATGTGAACAAACCATAACTATATTTGTATCATGATCGGAATGTGAATGATGTTGAAACTCACAAACTACATCTGGCAAAGCATGCAGAGAGTACTCTACGCATTTCCCAGTGAGGAGAGCCAAGATTTGTACTTCCAATGAGACTTGCTGCTCTAGTTGCTGCAAGTTTTAATCCTCACAAGTAAACAATGTCATTTTAAAGGAAATTAAGCATTTTGACTAGAATTGCCATAGATAAGCTAGACAAATCTCTTTCAGTGGTGTGTTTTTGAATGCCTATAATCGAATCATGCATGGCAATGTAAGGCTATTCCAAAGGGAAACAGAAAGTTTTTAGTGTTCTGAGTGCCATTCCATGATGCAATCAAAAGACCTGCTGTCATGAATTCCAAGCAAACCATAAACTTTCAGATTAAAATGACAATCATTGAGAGAAATGCATGTGAAAACTGCACCAAAGAATGAATTGCACTGGTCCTCTGGGGAGGTAAACATAAATAAAATAGACAATAGATAGAGAGACGATATCTTGACTAAACAAGAACAATATGAAGACTAACTTAATGAAAAATAAACTAAATTATAATACTGTATGGGAAAAGTGCACAGTTTCTTTATTTCCTTTACATAATGTATCATAATATCATATGACGTAACTCTCTCTCTCTCAGTATTCTTTGACACATGCACTCATATACGCTCCCGTCCACTCACTTGCTCACTCATCATGTCACAAAGTATCTTACAAAGAAGGCAAGGGTCTCTACTTAACAAGCCTTCAGGATTTTTGTCACAGTTTTACATTAAATGTCCCTTCCTTCCTTCCTTCCTTCCTTCCTTCCTTCCTTCCTTCCTTCCTTCCTTCCTTCCTTCCTTCCTTCCTTCCTTCCTTCCTTCCTTCCTTCCTTCCTTCCTTCCTTCCTTCCTTCCTTCCCCTCTTTATACACAGCAAACAACCCCGCCCACCTCTACTGCAGCTTGTCAGTTACCGGAACAAATACCATTTTTTTCACCTCATGCCACAGCACATAGTTTAAAGATTACCCATATAACTTCTAAATATGTATATTTACATACCAATATGAACGAGATGGGTAAGTTGGATGCCACACTTGATAGATATAAAGTTGATGTGGGTTAATGCAGCCAGATTCTTTAGTGAGGTAAGAGCTGTTAGGTCATAGTAAACCCGCACCCTCAAACAACAGGTTACACCAAGTTATGATAAGTAAGTGGTTAACCTTGTTAGCGAAACACCAAAAAGCAGATGTCATTGTACTGTGTGTGTCATGGAGCCGGCATAGCATGGCTGGTGCAGAGTAATGGCAAGCAGAAACCTAGTGGTGATGCAGAAATACGGAGTTGGTGTCAGTTCAGTAGAATTAAAAAGATCCATCAGGGGTCTCCCTATGAAATTACACGTCCCCATAATGAGTAAATGGTATGCTTCTCTCTCCTCAGAAAACCCCTAAGAAGTTGACCAAAAGCCCAGATCTATGCAAGTAACAGACTTGACATCAGTGTCTAAGGGCAACTTTATATATATATATATATATATATATATATATATATATATATATATATATATATATATATATATATATATACTGTTTATGTATATATATGAGAGATAGCATGACCCATTCTCCTGGATAAAGAAGGGACCACTAGCATTCCTCTATGGTGAGGCAGATGAATTCTTGGATGCACTTCCTATACTGCTGCTCTGTGGGGCTGCTGTTGTGGTATTGACCTGGTTGACCCAAGGGAGCCTCCGCCTCACGCATCTCTTCATTCATCCGTGCTAGACGCAACCTGGAGGAGAGGAGGATAATACAGGGGCAGAAGGAGAAAAGAGATAGAAGAGAGGATGCGTGGAAGCAGACATAGGAAAGGAGACAATAAGATGAAGACAGGCGAAATGATGGATATAAATATGGAGCGAGAGGATTGAGGTGGGAGGAGAAATGCGGTGAGATTAGGTAGGGAGAGCGGAGGGGAAGGAACCGGCAGTGAAGACAAGAGTGTGAGAGAAGGGAAAGAGGGAGGGGAAGACAAGGAGGAATGACAACAATGAGTAATACAATTCAGACAATTCACAGTTGTATGATAGACATAACAATTAAATCGTAATAAACAGAATTGATATTGATATTTCTTTGAGTGTAAAAGTTGTTTCTTGAGCTTGCAAAAAGGATTTTTTTTTGCAGCTCTTAATCACATCTCAGTTGAAAGCTCTGGAAAAAGCTAGTGATTATAGACCTTCAGGAAAGGATTTATGAATATTACATCTATCATTTTTAGTGTCAGGTGCTGTCTAATGATTTAGTCACATGTGCATCCCATGTTATTGGGGACTCAAAAACACGTGGAATAAATGACACTCTGTCCCAGCTATTTTAAGTGATTGAATTAAATCAAATCGAATGTTATGCAATGTGTACATGTGTATCAGTTACTCTGTATCTTTGTGTAGGAAGACTTAAGGTAAACTAACAGGGTGACGATGTCTGCGTTGGCAGCCTGGACAGCGATACTGAGGGGGTCATGACCTTGCTCGTCCACCTCCGACTGAGACGCTCCTCTCTTCAGGAACAGACACACCTGACTGTACAGGGCAAAGAGACAGACACAGAGAAATGAGGTGAATGTAAGAGTTGTATGAATAAAGTTTTAAAATAATTATACCAATGAAGTCGTGGAACAACATTCTTGGTAAACCATTATGATAGCGAGACGACACGCGACTAGAATGAAGCAGTGGCGTGGCGTGGGGATTTTTTTTTGAGGAAGCCAAGTGAGACAACACCTTTAATCTACATGTGTATTGGAAGGTGGGGGACAGAAAAGAGTAGGCTACGTCGCAGCTTGTATTTAATGTAACTACAAGAGCTATTATAGCGCCTGGTCACTTTACCAGGATTTACACACGCCTGTAATCTGTCCGACACCGCTCGTTCGCTCTCTCTCTCTCACTCACTCATTCACACACTTCCTTATCGTCTTATTAAATTATACATTTTATTATAAATGCACCCCCCACCCCGACCGGAATGCACAACTAGCCGCTTAATGCCCAATGCAGATTCGAATTCATTCACAATATAATTAGGGGACGTTTTAGGCTATTTAGGGGGCCAAGCCCGAGTAGGGCCTGGGACCGCGTTTTGCAGAGCATTGTGAAATGCTCAATGAGAGGAGAAAAATGGGGAAGAAATGACAGGAGCACAGCACCAAATAATTACCGAAACTGTTAATATAAATGTTTTTATTGGATGACAACTACAGCCTAAAAAACAGGGAAGCCTGGCTTCCCTTGGCCTCCGGGAGAAAAGGCCACTGGAATGAAGGGCATTCAACCAGAGCGGAACAGGAATATTTTATTTATTTTAAACATTGTGTTTTTTCTTCATTGCTAAAGCTACACTGCATGCTCCATTTATGAGCCAAGGCAGGCAAGGGATGATTGCCTCACACAATCGGAATTTCTTGTCAAGGCTGAGTGATTGCAATGATTGATTGAAGTGCCCAGTTTATGCACGTCATATTTTTCCACTGTCAGGCTTCAACATGAACCAAGTATTAAATAACAGAAAATGGAACAACAGCTTCCTCCTGCCTTGCGGGCTGATCTTACCCGGTGTGTCCCATGTAGGTGGCGTGGTGCAGAGGGCCTCTGCCTCTCATGTCTCTCTGGTTCACGTCCGCTCCATTCTGTAGCAGGAACTCGCAAGCTATCAGAGAGCCCTGATAGAGACCAATAGACAGACAGAATGTTTTGCTTGTTTTTGCTTTCTGAAAACAACAGGGATTTTGCCTTATTTTTTGATTGACCCTATGTTTTTAACACTCTCTAAAAGGCGAGAGTCCCCCTCGGACTCAAGTCGCTCACAATAGAAATGTCAATGAAATCAAATCAAAAGTTTAATAATTCTGACGTAAACATTTCTTCCCTTGCTTCCAGCTAGATCTGAATCATTTGTCAGGTTGTAGTTGTAGAAACATCCTCTCACCCCGACCACGGCCTGAATGAGTGGCGTTTTCCCCTCCTCCTCCTCGCTGGCGGCGTGTACGTCAGCCCCGTGTGCCAGTGCCTCTGCCATGAGGGGCAGGTTGTGTAGACGGGACGAGCGGTGGAGCAGTGTGCCCGGGTGCAGCTCTCTGGGGTCTTCAGGGTCTGAAGACACTTCCTGTTCGATCTCCACCTCCCCACTAGAGGACTCCTCTGACTCTTCCTCTGGGAAAGGGAAGGTCACAAGACCATGGCTTGGATTTTGGGGGTAATTGACAACTCACAATAACAAACATTCAACGTACAAAGTCTTCCATTTATCCAGCTTACATTGTATCCCAAGGTCAGCGTGTGCATCATTTTAAAGATATCTCAGAGGACCAGATAATATATTAGGAGGTACGTTTAAGTTTTTTAGGTGGTGCAGAAGTGACGTTTTCAAATTAAAGTACGAAATAATGAAATAAGCAGAATGTGACAAAATGTAATGTTAAATGGGAATTCTCCTTGACGATAGAAACTCCTTTATATTCTTGTGTCAACATACAAACACACACCTTCCTCTGTGACGCTGTCCACCACCGAGCCAAAAACCAGGATGTCTGTGCTGCCGTCTGTACTTCCTCCCAGGCCGCTGTCGCTGCTAAGACCTGCGGGGCCAAGCATCGCCCAAGCCACGGACACGTTAATCATTACATGGCACACACTGTCCTTCTCATGCACACACACACCACCATCACTGCTAGGACTGCACTATTCATAGAAAACATGTCAGGAATAACAATAGGAACTTTAGTTTGTGATTTCCTTTGTCAATGTGGGAAAGCCCTTTCATATTGAAAGTCTACAGTAATCTTGCGGGTGCATTGTGTCTGTATGTGCTGACCGTGCTGTGGACTTACTGCGAGGACCAGAGCCATTGTCAAAGTAGGAAAATAGTGAATCCAGCTCATCTGGACAGAACAGGGAGTCCCGGCGAATCTTTGCTGCAGCCGCTGCCGAAGGAAAATAATACAAAAGGACTTCAGTCTGTGCTTTAGAGTGTATTGGTAAAATCCATTTACACATATACAGTATTTTATATTGGAAGCTGCCGACTGTATAGCTACCACACTGACCTGCTGAGAGGTTTGCATGTGAGGCGCTGCCCGGCTCGTAGCGGTGGTATTTCCTGCGGGCTTTGTTGGGGGCCCGGACAGAGCTGTTGTGTCGATGGCACTTCTTCACCGTCCAGGGCCGAGACTTCCTCTCACCCTCCACCAATGCCTCGCTCCCACTCATCTTCTTCAGGAAGCGTTTCTCCACGTATTTAGACTTGATCCAGGCCTCTTTCTCCTGTCTGGAGGTGGATGACCACATAGTGACAATTTTTACAAGTCAGTGAAGACAACATTTTATCAATCGTGTGGTTTTAATCCAACGACCAAAAGTATCTTACGATGAATATGGTAGAATTATTTATTAATTAATTTATTTATTTGCTATAATGCTATTTTCTGTGTAAAATGCTCCTCCTGAAGTAAAAAGACAGACCTTGAACTGGACGGTCCAGGCTTTTTCGCTCCCAGCTCCTCGCAGGCGCCCTCATAAATGTGGTTGATCACAGTGTTCCCCAATTCACACATCAGCTAAACATGAGAGAGAGGAGAATGGCAAGATGATAGTGTTGAGAGATAGAAACAGAAAACAAAATGATTGTTTAAAAAACTTGTGTAGTTCACAATAGTTTTTTCAATGCACTAAATAAATGATAACTCTGGTGGAGGAAAAAGACAGAAAGGAGAAGCTGTAGGCAAATGTGTTGGGGAGACGCACCTTGAGTAATTCTGGCTCCCATGAGTCTAACGTCAGTGAGCGCACTTTAGAGCAGTGGACGCCTAAACTCCTGAAAGAAACAAGAAGAAAAAGAGAATGTATGAAGAAAGTGAAGTTTAAAATAATTTTTTTTCATTATCTATCTGCAAGATTTTGGCACATTTTCACTCTTGCTCCTTTTACCAAAACTGCCCGAGGTGGCAAACTTTTTTCTTTTGCTACTTTGTTTTTGTTCCCCATGTTTCCAACTGCATCTAGTCAATGTCTTGATAACTGCCTGTCGCTATATCCTTTCTATGCCGATGGTTTTTCGATCAAAGGTATGATGTAATGGAAAGTAATATACTGTTTGAGAAATCTGATTGTCAGAGTCGTCACTGCAATGATTCCTGTGAAAACAATCTGATGTTTTAAAATGTATGTTGGCTAAAAAGAGTGGCAAAACAAGTACAGGCACGTTCCTGACTCAGACCTTGATGTGTAAGGATGACGCCCAATGTGGTTTGTTTCGTTTATGTGAAAGTAAGACTAGTTTTCATCACCACAAATAGCCAGTTCTTATAATCTAGCGATGCCTGGAACAGCCTGCTATCGATTGTTATTTCGGATTAACAACAGCAGTTCATAGTTCTGACCAGGTCTTTCTTGAGAATGAGACACTAGCCCCTTTTACACAGAGATTGCGGCATATTGACGGAACAACATCACTCCAAAATGCCGGCTTTGCTTGCTTCTGTGTTATTTACACAGAACCAAGCAACGCCGGCCTGCTGGCGCATCAGTAGCTCCTTTTACACAGCGTTCCGGAATGAAAGCGTATCTATGGCAGCGTCAGGTGTGACGTAAACATTTAGCGCCAGAAAACAATGGAATACTTTTTCAACATGACTTTGCATGTATCAGGAGAGCAGGGAACACAGGAGTCATGGTTAATGTCCGACAGGAATCCAGTCAAGACGACGTGAGTATGTTTGGCCGCATATTGACAGTTAGACAGTAACTTCAGGCTGCAGCCCGCAATGCAGGGTTCTCAACCCTCACGCAATGAGAGTGAGACACACGCATTTCAGGCAATTCACACGCTCCACGCCACACCTTGCATTTCTCACGCAAATTATAACTCTGCCAAACAATTTTTTTTATATATAGCCTATAGCTTCGATAAATCCTGGCCTTCACCACCATCACCTAGTGTTGCCACCTTATTTATACTATCTATGGTTGCCACCCGTCCCGTTTTTCCCGAAATTGTTCTCTTTTTTCATCAGCTGTCCCGAGAAAAGAAAAATCTCTCCCGGGACACAATTTGTCCCGTTTTTTGGGGAAAAACTCATTCGTTTTTTTGGGGAAAAACTAATTTGATTTCCTTCGTTCAGTAGTTAAGGCCGTTTCACACGGGCCGTGGCGTTTGTTGCGCCCACTAATGCATTCTGCGAGAGCCGAGCGGGCAGAGAGAAGGCGCAGCGTTTCGTCAGGCTACATGACAAGCGTGCAGGGGCGGTCCTAACGATCTCGGGGCCCGTTTCAAGACCCTGTGTGGGGCCCCCCACATTTATTTTTTATTTTTTTCTATGAATAATGCTTGTGCATGCTCCCCGCAAAAATAAAAAAGATTGTGGAAACTAGTTGGTTCATAGACGGATTATGAGATAATAGGCCCAGACTCTTAAAGCCCCCCCGCCCCCCTCCCTATCCAGTCAGTTCAGGGCTGTACAGTGCGACAGTTTTGATCGCATTTGCTACTGAAATTGATCACGTGCGATGATGAATACAAGTCCAATCGCACTAGTGCTAGTTGATATTGAGGAGAGGCTGTCTTTGAAACACAGAGGAGAGATGCACAACACTGCTTAGAGGGCTCTACATTAACACTCCAAATGAGGGTAAATGTAGTCTTAGGCAAGTAAGTTATTGAGTCCACCCTTCACTTTGGCTGGTGAAAGATATGTATCCTCGGGATCTGTGCTCGTGCAGCGATTCTACAGAATAAAAACTTCACCAACGGTAATAACCGGAAGGAGATTACCGCAGTTAAATTAGCGTGTGTGCAAACAGAACATTTCCTGTGCGCCTTCACGTTAAAAGCGTGTTACTAGCCAAACGTGAGTTGAGTTTTATTTTGAAGCCTGTAAGAACAGGAAGTTAGCGCTTGACAGTCCTGCAGTGCTCTAGCTAGAAAGGCAACTCATTCAGCTGCAAAGAAAAGTCAACAGTAGTCTAAAAACAAAGTGTGAAATAAGCCACTGAAGAACAACTCCCAACACATTCACAACAACCTATTTAATTTATCCTAAATTGTACCAATATGTATAGGCTACTTATTTATTTAATAGGCTATGTTTAATGTTTTAAAGTTTGGTTTTAATTAACAAGGACATTTTCTAAAAAAAAAAATTATTATTAATATAATAATTATATGTATATACAAAACATATATAGATATAGATATTATTTTTATATTTTTATGGGGAAAAATAATTCTGAATCAGCAAAAAATTGCAATTGGCAGGATAGATTCTTTTGTCTAAATTACAATCAGTGCACCCCTATTCATTCTTGTACAATTATTACTGCACACACTAGGATATAATATTAATTGAGAATCTCAAATGAGACCAAGATGACAGGCTCAAAGGTAATTACAGTGAAATGCAAGGGTTAAGGTTATGCAAGTTTTCGATCATACTTTGTGTGCTACCAAATTTATTTTTGTGCTACTGAATTTTTTGCTTGCTAGCACCAGTGCTACCACCTAAAAAAATAAGCGTACAGCCCTGCAGTTACATTGACTTTTCCGCAAAGATACATACGTTTACTGGCATAAACATATTAAGGGAGTCAGTGTTTCCCACAGGATTTTGGGATACTGTGGGAGATATCCTGTACCTTGTTGGGGGGTCCGGGGGCATGCCCCCCTGGAAGAAAATTGGTACAGTTTTAAAGTAAAATGCATCAATCTGAAAAATCAATCTGGAAAATTTAGATTTAAATCAAATCTTGAGCTGCTGAAGGAACATTATTTTTCTTAAACAGGCAGCACTCTTTACTCTGCAACTGTAAAAACATTTCAGAAGATTGGTCTGCAGACCCATGTTATATGATGGAGGGGCCCATTGCAACAGATACAGGGTGGAAAGCTACTTTTTATGAACAGTATATAATTTACATGTAGAAAGTTTATTCCTCTAAGCCCATAAGACATAGCTAATAATGCTTTTGTTTTGCACTTGCTTTTCGATTTTTCACCTACTAGTTGAAGGGCCAAGTTGGTTTTAGTGCTTCCACATTCAAATGCGGACGCCAAAAGAGTCTTCTCCATGGTTGGTCTTCACCAGCACCAGAAACAGACTAGCCCTAGAAGGAACATTGTCCTCCATTATGATGGTCTAAATGGCTGGTGTGGAGCCACAGTGCTTCAAGTGGGAGCCAGAAAACCCCTATCCTTGAAGGCCTCAAAATCTGCCACTCTACAACAGCGAGCATCAGTAATATCCAGTATCCATATTTGCTGAACTGAACTAAGAGTTTTACTGAAATAACTACCCCGAAGAACTACCCTAGGCCTACACTCATCTCACTAGTCTGGCATTTGGTATTAATCCAGTTATACTTTCATCATAAAATTACTACAATAGGCTATATTTTAACTAAAACAAAGAAATTATATTGAACTGAACTTGTGTTAAAACCATTATTATGCTTTAGATTAATAAATAAACACAATAAAATTTCGCTCGCGCGCGCAGCGCGCGAGCATGGGAAATCCGCTTCTGTCTCACTCTAAACAATTTCCAAAAGTTGAGAACCCTGGCAATGTAAATGTTCCGCAGTAATTTTCTCCGTGAATTGTGTTATTTATGTTGGGGGATAATGCTTTGTTAGCTAGATGGAGCTCTTATTAAACATATTGGCCGATTAGAATTATTATTTGTAGAGTGTGCAAGTTTTGAGTTGTGTTAGCAAAACAGTAGCTCTGTGGCTAACAGCTGAGCCGGAGCCTTCAGTCAGCTGAAGCAGACAGTCAAGCGGGGCGAGCAGACTATTCCCCCGTTACTAGGTCGTATCCTTGGTCGTTCCTATTTACTGGCGTAACAAGTAAATAGGAGCTGCGCGTCGGGCTCCTGCTTCAGCTTGTCGGTCTTTATTTCTAGCAAGTGACCCGTTCGCTATACTTTATCCCTTACTTAGCCTAGCCTAGCTTTCCCATTGTACAACTTCTCCTGGGCAGAAATAGACTCATACACTGCAAAATGAAGCGCGGGGGTTTGGATTGAGCAACGGACCTTATGATCAGATAGATTATACGCCGTTCCTTTTATTTGGTGATTTTTACGGGACATCAGGCCGCCGTGATTAATGTTAAACACACGTCCTTCAACTGCTAACATGGTCGCATGTTTAGAACGTAGGCTATGGAACGTCAAATGCCCCCCTGTTCCGCAACAACAAGCTGGAGCATTTAAACAGAGAGGCGGAACTGATTGTGTCGGGAATCTTACTACCCCCCGAGGTAGTAAAATTCCCGGAACAATCTCTCGCACCGTTCTTCCCTCGTTCCGCAACGGTCGCATTTAAACAGCAGGGCGGAGGGCCGAAAGGCCGGCATATTCCCGGCTTTCACTGGCTGTGTAAAAGGGGCTACTGTGTCTCAATGTTTTTCTTTTCTGCCTCTAAACAAACTCTCCCACATACTGTTATGTGCAGTTACCTGTGGATGCCGGAGCACTCGATGCAGAGCAGCACTCCCAGGTTGATGGAGGCCCAGCAGGGAGCTGTTTGACTGCAGTCACAGCAGCGCTCATTGCCTGGCAGGCTCTGTACCCTCTGGAGGAGGCTTTCCCCGCCTGCCCTCACTCCCCTATCAGCCCTCTCTCGTGGCTCGCTGGCAGAGTCAATGCTGCTGGTGGAGGGCGAAGCTGTCCTGTCCAAACGCTATCAACAAAGGCCAGGCGGACAGGTCAGAGACAGAGATTCTGAAGTTACACAGGACTGATTTATAATGAAGAGGGCAAAACAATCATGTGTGTTATCAGGTGACTTTTGTTGTGTAAATGTTTGTGTACGAACCTCAATGTAATAATTGTCGCCGATGTCTTTGTAAGCGGAGGCGATGCTTGCCTGCACTGCCTGGATCCAAGCCTGCCGCAGTTTCTCCGACTCAGCCTGCATCATACAGCTCCTACAAGTTTGTTTGTAAATGACAGTTTTTACTACCAGGCCTGAATGTCCTAATAGCTATAAAGCTTCATGTTACGTGGTTGATTTTTCCACATTATAAAGTCAGTAATGTAGCACAGTCAAAATATATCATGACAGCAATATGTTTCAAGTTTTAAATAAACTTCATCCTGTTGAAACATACATACACACATGCACACACACACACGCACGCACACACACACACACACTTACTTGGTGGGTGAAACCACCTCGAAGCAGAACCTCCTCTCATTATCTTCACATGGTTTGACTGAGCACAGCCTCAGGTCCTCCACCACCACTGTCAATGAGTCCTGAGAAAGAGCAATTAACAGAGGAGTGTCACAACAACTCTGCTTTATTTACTGCATGCTACACAAATCACGTTGGTCTTCACTTGACTGGCAATGGAGGACACATCACAAAATCAAAAGGGTACCTTGAGTTTCTTTTGGTAGACCAGCTGGCTGTTTTGTATGGAAAACCACCGCCTTGAGAAGGGGGAGAAGGTATGAAGTGTTAGTGTGTCTGTTAGAGAGACATTATCAATCAAATGTCTGCATGCTGAAATTGGCCCAGCAAGAGAAAAAAACACTGTTTAAAACAATGGTGATTAATATTGCCATAGTAATCGCAGTAGTATTGTTTAAGTGTTTAGGAAATTATTCTGACATTTGTCATTTGATGCATAAAAAAGCATAAAATTAAATTTTCATAATAATATTTTTTATCTTTTTTTATGTTACCCTGTTTTGCATGTGAACTGATAATCCTATAAGCGTTTGTCTTTTGAATTGTTAATTGACTCCTCTATTATGCTCTCCCTCTTCATTGTGTCTTTTACCTGTTCCAGGTCTTGAACGCGTTGCTGGCCCTCTTGAAGAGGTAGCCCTCCATGACCACACCATTCGGGGCATCCACATTGAATTCCAACTTGGGGTCATCGTAAGAAAAGTCCTGTAGGGAACACACATGGGTACACAGGAACAATGTTAGGGTCCGGCTTCCTCTCATCTGCATGATTTGGTTTTAATGACAATGCTCAAGATTCAGTTTGTTCTTGTGGACATGGTGTATACTCCTGCACTGATAGTGTCATCTTCAAGAACAAGAGACTTCATCCTTTCAACTCTGTGAACCAGAGCCTGTTTTGATGATGGCCTACATTTTTTCTCAGGTCACTCTTGAATCCATACTACTGTTCTCATATGTTTATTGAATTATAATCCATAATGGCCACAATGAGTTTTCTTCCCCTAAAAGGATTCCAATGTATATGACTGTGGGAGCAAAATCCACAGTCCTGTGTAGGAATGCATGGTAAAGTTCAGCTGAATGCAGAATACACTGCATAAAGGTTCTGTCATTTCACAAGTGTGAAAGTCCACCTAGACATCACAAGAGGAAACAGAGATAGCGCCTTATCAGCACCACATACAGTAGCTGTGCGGACACAATGCTACAGCTGGTCAATCCCTATGTTATATCTATTATCTTGTCTTATGCAATGTGTCTGTGTTTTCCTCCACAAAAAAACAGACTATCTTCTCTGGCCATCTGTTTATTACTTAAACCTTTAATGTTTACGTCAAATCTGACCTCTTTACCTTCACACTTAATAAGTCTCTATTTAATTTATTTATTTTTTGTTTGAGTTGAGTTTCCAAAGGAGGACATTTTAAAGCCTAATGCCACCTATTCAGCGAAGTGAAAAAGAGAGGACACAGATTGTAATGTGATTGCAGGCAGAGGTTAGGTTTCACTATTGTTAGGGAGGCCTTTGGTTTGGGGAAAAGTAATGCTGGGCATGTGGCAAGTTGTGTTTACTACACACACCTACACACACACACACACACACACACACACACACACACACACCACACACATACACACACACACACACACACACACACACACACACACACACACACACACACACACACACACCTTTTCTTGAAAAGATTATTGGATAGGGAATTAGTTATTTTTTAAAGAAAAACTGACTCTGTAATTGCACACCCATGTCATTTCGGTGGCCTACCATGCAGAGGCCTTTTCATTGATCAACCCAGATTTCAAAACAATCACCAATCATTGTATAATTTAATTTGCTAGAAGAAGTTAAGATTTAAAAACAGTGAATCAATGTGTATGGTCATACAAGGAGTAGCAACATGCGACATAAGGTGGGACAGGAGACAAAGGCAATCTGTATCCATCTAGTCCTGTATATCTAGTCTGTCCATTTGAGACTAAATGCCTCTCACTGTACTGTGTAATAAAAGTTAGTGTCTGCAACTGAGCTAGGTCGTCAGTTGTAAGTTTCTACCCCAAAAGAAGACACTACAAGACGCAACAATATTGCAATATAATTTAGGGCTTTTGTAGGCTAGGCATAGTACTTGGTTAGGTCTGGATTCAACAATGTAAAAACTACAATGTAAGTAAAATAAAAATTGTAGCCTGAGGGAGGCGACTGTCAGACAGAAGCATCCATGAAAACTAAGACAAAACGAAATGAATGACGTTTCTCACCAGTCTACATTCCAGCCTGCCAAAGATCTTCATTTTAACCAAACTGGCATCCAACAGCATCGCAAAAATTCAAACGTAACATATATTAAGAAAAAAATTGAAAAACACACACAAGCAGCTTAAATAAATAATATTTATAAATAAATTAAATTATAAAAAAGTACTCGTCAAAGAAAAAAAAAGAGCATCTCTGAACTATAGCCCACTTTAGTAGCAGGAGGAGAAACAAGCGCACGGTCCGCACGGGAGTCTGTCCAGATGAGAGACTGGCAGCCAAGAGCAGCGCGCTCGCGACGTTCCTTCACTCACCGCCACCTGCCGACTGGCCCTGGCTCGCGAGGCCGAGGATGTGGCGCGAGCGCTCATTAGCATACAGCTGCCACAGAGCCCTCGTGCCCCGCTGACCTCGTCACTGCTGCCGAAGATCAAACATTTCATTCTACTACGACAGTGGGGGGGTCAGAGGCCCTCATGTGCCGCCCCGCGCCACGATTTAGGACTACTACCCTCCAGCTATTCTGAGGGTTTTATCCACACTTTTGGAGGGTGTCAGCTTTCCATCTGTCCGCGGCCCTGAACACTATTCCGGCTTAATCAAGCTGACATTATTGCTCCCCAAACACCAGCCCGAAGCCACCTCTTCCCACATTAAATCAGCCAGGAGCCCATGGAGGATCGCAGTGAACAAGTGTTTGATGGCGGGGAGCCACAACATATATTGCAGAATTGAACATTCTTGCTAAGGCAACAATCCCCCCGGGAGCCACAAGGAAGTCCTGCACACATAAAAGACTAACGTGGAAGATAATGGAGAGAGGAGAAAAGAGGAGCCTGTGATCTGTTTTTTTTTTTGGGGGGGGGCAATGCAGACTTTCCCCAAAAAACAAAAAAAAAACAGGGACTGTGAAGTCGAGGTAAAGGGAAAAATAACAGGAATATGAAGACAAGGGGAAGATGGCACACAGTGCACATATGGAATTATTCAAATTGTTTCTCACTGCTGACAAGATCATTGTTTTGACTTGCTGTGCTTGAGAATGCCAATTTGTGTTAGGTTGACACACACACACACACACATACACACACACAAACACACATACAAAAATACTGCATCAGCACTCATTAATGAACGAAAATCCTTATACAAAGACTTTACATGTCATGTGCCACCATGCATCTCTCTCTCACTGGAACACAGCTTGCCCAAAGCGACTAAACTACATTCATTATGAAGCTTTCTTATTCTTCTCAGAGTGTGAGTACTGCAGTAACTTAATGGCCTATTAATAAAGGATGCATACCATTTATAATTCACTAACGCTGCTGTCTCGTGGCTTCGCTACTGCACCACCACAGAATCTGTGCAAGACAGACACAATTTAAAAAAGGAGGGGAAAAAATCTAAAAAAGGATTTATAAAACAACATTTTAGATCCTTTGAAGTCGCCTGCTCCTTTCTATTATTTTCTCCCTTCAGGCTTTCCTTTGTAAAATGTTATTTCTAGCAGATACAATAAAAAAGTAAGATGGTTTGGATATAGAAGATTATCTTTCTTCGGTCTGGTGTCTTATCACCGATAGGCTTCGATACTCTTCGAAACCGAGATCCGTGTGTAATTTTTCACAGGAAAACAACACCCCCGTGGAAAATGACTTTTCTCACGGGTCCACTGTTGAGTCAGCGTAGTTTCTTATGTCACATTTGTTACATCACATTTGACATATGTCTTGAATTGTGATATTGGAACAACAACAATTTGCATGGATTTTGTTCATAAATAAAAATACAACAACAACAGAGATTTAAGTTAAGTCACAATCAATCCGAACAGAAATACAATTCTTTCTCTCTTACTGTATGGTTTCATTCTCTTTTATTCAGTGTCTGGATAACTTAAACTGATCTCCTCCTCTATCTGTCCCCCACTCTTTGCCTTTCTCTTTCACTTGTGCTCACATTCAAACAACTAACTGTGCCATCTGTTGACTTTGGCCGGACAGAGGAGGAAATGGGTTGAGGCTGGCATCACGATATACAGTCACATCTGTAGTGACATGTTGACCTTTCTGGCACTGTGATCACCAGAGCTGGAACTTTAGTAGAGTACAGCATCAGACAAGAGAAGAGCCAGCTAGTGTGCTGTCATCATCGTATACTGCTGCTGCTTATGTGTTCTTATTTTATTGGATTACTGTAAAAAGATTAACTCCATTCTCCAACATACTGAAATGACGTTTGTCAGGATTTGAAGACTTTAAACACAACTTAAAGGGTATGGGGCATTAGTTTTTATTTACTTTTAGTTTTGTTTATTAAATGAGAATGGTTAGTTTAATGAAAAGGGGGAGAAAGAAAAAATCCTTCTTTAGGGATAGACAGAGAGGGATTTAAACATGAACGAAGAAAGACAAGTAAAAGAGAACAAAACAAGATAATATTGGAAAAAATACATCACAGCTATGAAACTATTTTTAACCTTCTTCTTGACAATTATATCTGGCTTGTTGACATGTTGACAAATCCTTGGGGTTATGGCTTAAAATATGTTGGAAGAGTGCCGAAGGACGGGAGGATATTTTGGTGCTGTATTCTTCAAAAGAGGCACGGGTGGTTTGTGTGTGTGCATTCGTGGGATAGAAAGGATCGTGTGACTGTCTCCCCACATGAGGGATGAAGAAAAACAGGGGGAAAAACAGATGAAAGACACCATCAAATAAGAGATAAAAATAGGCTCCCAGGGTTTGTACAATGGAAGTTCCCTCAGTATTCTCATTGTTCCGGGTTGTGGGGGCGAGGGTCTTTGTTAACAGCCAAGACTTGAAGAACACAAGTCATGAAAAGCTATAAAACGCACGCTTCAGTGAGGTAGCTACTGGCTCGCCCATACAAGCACCAACAGATGACCCGCAGACACACACACACACACACACACACACACACACACACAAACATACACACAAGTTCAGTGGAATCAGATGCAAACACACAACAGCACTGGGCAGCAGTTACAGGAAATGGAGCCACCCATTACAGGCATAGCATGTGATGCTTCCAGACAAACAACAGCACACAACCTATCAATTCCTACAATCCCAGCATGTGATGGCCATAAAACTGTTCACAATACATCAGTCACCCAATCTGTTCTGTTGCCTTTCTCTTTCACTTGTGCTCACATTCAAACACAAACAAGCAACGGACGCACACACACACACGCGCACGCACACACACACACACACACACACACACACACACAGCCAGTCTCCTTTTTACAAGTTGTTTTTAAAAGGAGTGCCACTTGAAGCCTTTGTTATTAACACAGGAAAGTGCTTAGCTTGCCTATTGGCATGTGAAGAGAGAGAAATGTCAAATGATTAACAAATACACAGGTCAAAGGTACGGTATGTACCCAACTGAACAGGAGAAGACATTTAAAATAGTTTTTTAAGTGTCAGGCTTAGTTATTTTTTGACTTGCTGTGTGATTGAGAAATTATTCTTTTCTTTTTTCCCCTACAGATATTGTTTTCAGGGGTTAAAAATATGGCATCTGTCACATTTTGATGTTTTCAGTAATGCGCCAATTTAGATAGAAGTGCAAACAAAATATAAACTCACCTGCATAAGAGTCTGTAGGACGAACACGGTCAGGCAAGGACCAGGTGAGGAGGGAGGAAAGAGAGAGGGAAGTGTTAGTAAGTGATCAGCACCAATCGATCCTGCGTTCCGATTCGCATACTCTTTCTTTTTTCCATTCTACATACTACATCTGATCATAAAAAGAGTATAGTGAGGATGCAGTAGGCATACAATTGGGACATACTTTTAATTATTTATTTCATCATAACATTGCGTCTTGATCTTGCCTCTTGCTTTCATATCTGTCGCATCTGTCGCTTGGTTTCATATGGAGGCTCCGGCGATGTGACACCACTGCAGGTGTGCACTGGATTATGGGTCAGAATAGCCCAAATAGGATGCTGTTTTCAACACCAAAAATCTCGCCCGTGATGTAGTAGACATAAGGGTATTTCCAACCATCCTAAATCTGGCCTCAAGAATCGGGACATACTAAATCTTCAGTCCAGAAGGTATTTTCACATAAGAAGTAATTAGCCTGCTAGTTCAGGAAGTAGTTGGTTACAAAGCTTTATCTCAGTTGGAAGTCTTTCTGACTTTTCCAGCTGTGAGCACAATAGACTTGAGGGGAACTTGTTTCTATTCATCAAAAATACAGTCAAGTAGCATCACTCAGTATTAGGCTTAAGATTAAAGATCGGGGCTGCTGACGGGCCATTAGGTTGGACACAAAGCTGTGTGCTGTGTCTGGCAGGACGCCTGTTCCTGGCAACTAAATCAATCAGAGGGAAAGGCCCAGTTGGGCCAAAAAACAGCCATGTGTTTGGCATCTCCTCAGGTAGCAGATGGATGGATTTTTGGGCATCTGTGCCCGACTATTGGGGCAGTGTGAGGGTTTGAAAGAATAGTTTTTATTGTGACGAGTGACCACCCATAATGTAAATATACCAAGCTGTCTTTGTGGATACAACTTTCCAAAGAAGAAAGAGCTACATTCAATCATAAACATGTTTTAATTATTCTTTTTTGCTTCTGTGAAAAGAAAAAAAAGCAGGAAAAGACGGTAGCTCCAGCCACATAAGCAACGGCCTAAAACATGGCATTTCATGGTAGCTTAAGTTTTTGATGTGATTCCTGAGAGATACCTTTCAAACATTGGCCTTCTTTGACCTTTCTTTAGGAGGAACCCGTCATGCTAAGTGAGATTGATTTTTTTTTGTTGACATGACCTTTGTTTCGGGGGGGGGGGGGGGGAATAATCTAGTTCAGCAAGCTTTTAGGAAGATCAAAAAGAATAACCTGCAATTCAAGGCTAGGCCAATCAATGTTATGTCACGTTGTAAGGCTGGGGAGGGGGGGGGGGTGTTTGTGAGTTGTGTTGCTGTCTCACCCTCTGCTGGATGATTGCATGTTTGTGCTCCAGCTCCCTCTTCTCCACGGCCGAGTCAATGACCAACTGATCCAGCTGTACAGAGCAAACAAAGGCCAGATGAGATGACTATAGAGATGGTGGGAATATCGGTGGCATGGAGACACTTTTCCACATCTCATGAGAGACATCAACATTTTACCTTTTGTTTGAGGGGAAAAAAATAGTTTTTATAAATGTTTTTATTTCAGGGAAAAGTTATAATTGAGCACTCTCTTCAAACCGGAATATAACTTTGATGCTATGTTGCAGTTTCTGTTGTGGGACTGGCTAAGCTAATAATATACAAAAAAACAAGTTTGATTCTTCAGAGATTATTTGCCAGAAAGGCTGTTGTGCATAAGGGCGAACTGTGAAAATAAACAAACAAAAAGAGAATCGGACAGTTTTTGGCCTCACCTGAGCAGCCAGTTTTTTCATGTAGGGGTCGATCTCATCCAGGATGTTGAAGCCTTGTTGGAACAGAGTGTAATGGGCACGCATGAAGGACAGCATCTGCAAGAGGCACAGGGAGACCATGATGACTGGAATACAACTGTGTTACTGACCCTTCTCTCAAGCACACACAATAGGATCTCCACATGTACACATTTGACATGCAGTTACAAGACGCACATGACAACATTTGAATGTCAACTACAAAACTTTGTGCTACTCACTGCATCCAGGATTTCAAACTTCTTCTTGGCCTGAAGTACATTGATCTGCACAAGACAAAAGCGGAAAAAAAGCAAAATGTAGTGATTAGGCCACACGGTAAAGCGTTTCCCCTGGTCTGCATTCAGCATCTGTTGAGTGACAGCACCACCTAATGGCCAACGCTGGCAGTATAATCTGCAGTTGGAGTTAGGGTAAACAGTGTGTGTGTGTGTGTGTGTGTGTGTGTGTGTGTGTGTGTGTGTGTGTGTGTGTGTGTGTGTGTGTGTGTGTGTGTGTGCACGTATGTGTGTGTGTGTGTCACCTGCAGTACGTAGTCCAGGGCCAGGTGCCTGAAGGCTTTGCGGCTGAGGACCAGGGCCTGTGCTGCCTCTTCTGCCTCGTGCACCTTGTTCCTGGGTGCCTGGGCGTTCTTCACCTGGGCCAGCTCCATGTCCTCGCGCACACGGTCAAACTGCTTCTTGGTGTCCTTGAATTTACGCACATCCCTGAAGGGAAATAGAAGAAAAAAAAAGGAGTTTAATTAATTTCCGTTTATGCATCTATGCCAAATCACAAGAGCATGAAGGTCTCTTGACATGAATGATTCACGTTGCTACGAGACATTTTTCCTTCGTTTGGTTACAGCAATGCAGAAAGCAGAACTAAAAGATTTAACTCGGGCATGCAATGAAGAATGCTAACAATAGTACATTTACATTTCAGACATTTTTGTTCAACTGCCCTGATGAGGCTGTTTGATGTTTAGCTTGAATCCGATTTGACATGTCACCTGTGAAAGATGTCCATTTTCATCCCTGCACCAGCCTACTAAATATGCGTTATACACTCTTTGTCATAACAGCAGGGAGATAACCACTTCATTGGCTGTGGCGAGATACTCACTCTTTAATGAAGGTGTGAAGCTGTTGCTTGATGGACCTCTGAGCCTGGTCAAACAGAATCTGTGCACAGAGACAGTAACATAGGTGTGAAGCGTGAGCATTGTGTGTGATCGCAAAAGCACAGCAGTATAGCTACAAAACGGGCAAATCTGCAGTTGCTTCCACCTCACCACAAGATGGCAGCGTGAACCATGACAGATTAAACCACAGTCAGAGGAGGGGAAAGGAAAAGGGGGTAAGGACATACATACACTCATGTGTGCTCACTCAGCTGCTGCATCAACAGATTTTTGCATCACAGATTTCGCACCCCATTTATTAACTTCTGGATTCCCACTCTTCCTCCCTATGCTTTCCCACTCTATGTCTTGTGCATATGGGGGCACATCTACTCTATATTTCTGACCACACTCGAAATACAAGGACGTTTTATGGGCTGCAGACCATCCATCTTTATTGAATAAAGATGTATGCTTCGCTGCAGCAGTGTAGTGTATGTAGTGGACCACAAGAATGCCTCCCGCGCAAAACACACACTAAGGCACATACACAAATGCATTTGGATTAGATTGTGATTGTTCCATGACCACATACACAAACAAACAATTAGTTGGCAGTCTCAGGATTACACTTTCTATAGCAATCCCTTAGTAAATAAACATACACATTGAGGATTACAGGCTTAGTCTCTGTGTGTGTGTGTGTGTGTGTGTGTGTGTGTGTGTGTGTGTGTGTCAGTGTGTGTGTCCTTGCCCCCATCCATATAACCTCCCTACAGAGCAAGATGATTTCACAGGCTGGTTGTCTGCAGTGTCTGCTTTACGTGGCATTTCACACATTTCCACAGATGTAGTCTGGACTCATTGTGGGAATATAAATCCCCCTGCTACCCCTTGCTAACGCCAGAGTTTTCTATATGGCTTTTTAAATGGCTGCTACAGTGTGGTGGAGTCTCAAGTGGTCGGTCAGGCATCAGACACCTAATTCCTTCATACGTGTGCCTTTCTACAATTATAGTTCAAATGTTACCGCTCACAACTCATGCAAGCGTGTGGTTATAGCAGAGATCCACCACTATCAATCTTAAACTACTCATGTGAAACTGAGACATACATTCTGCCTTTTATTGGTGACACTTTGTTAGTAGGATGTTCCTGAACAAGGGCTGAAATTGGTACATTTCCAACTAATTAATTATAATTAAAAGCAAAGCAACCATGACTTAAATTATTTTAGGCTGCAGGTTAGCTGAACATCCAAAAAAAGACCCATTATCTGTGCAGAATTCAAGATATATGAGGAATAAAGTTTCCAATAACAAATGAAAGATGGATAAACACTTTACTTGGGTTTAAATTGGACAGTAATACAGACTTGTTTCGTAAGTATTTCGACAACACATTTGTCATTGCTTCCGTGATCATAGTTATGAAACAGAGCCAGTAGTGATGGGCATTAGCTGCTCTCTTGAACAAATTCCTAGTTGTTTACAGAATATATAATCATACCTAAATGTGTTGAGCAAGTGTAGACAATGTGTGCTGAGCCAAAAGAAAGCTTGGTACTTTCCAGGCTGGGAATCCAGTTCAACATAAAAAACTATTAAATTCCAGGAAAAAAGGAAAAGAAAAACCTTCTTCCATCAGATAGACTTTGAACCCACATGTTAACTAATCCAAATGTCCCACCCAGACCTGCTCTGTCTGGATTATGGTGCCCTGGTATGACTCAACCTAAATCATGCCTACACCCATTTCCCCCCTTAGAACTCTCGACCCCAAAAGAGCTGGGATTCATCAAAATCCTCAGTGTCTGCTACAGCGGCAGTCTCACCTGTCACCTCTCCTGTAACTATTCTGCGTGAGAACAGCGGAGATGCAGCAAACCAGCACATCCATTTAGCAGGAAAAGCAGAAAAATTCCCCTACAGCACAGAAAGTTGCACCGAAGTTAATCGAGCGCAGCAACGTAATCTCCCAGCAATCCGTTCAAATCCACTATGATATTATTCTCATTCTGTTAGGATTAAAGGGTCTCCCTCTCACCCTCCCTCCATCCTTCATTCATACTGTCTGTCTGTCTGTCTGTCTGTCTGCCAGACAAGCTATTAGTGTAATTCCTGGAAGGTAGAGTGGAGGAGTGAGACGCCTGTCGTGAATCATAAGTGATGAGGGGGGAGGGACGCGCACACACACACACACACACAACACACACACACACACACACACACACACACACACACACACACACACACACACACACACACACACACACACACACACACACAAAACAGAAAGTAGCATGGCCCAGAGCCCTAGTGCCTCATCTCATTTTCAGTGGTAGTGGGTTGTTGTGTGATAAGACTGAAAGCTGACACAACACAAACAAACGTGTTAGTACATGGTATGGTATGAAAGGAAAGAAACCAAACTGTGATTAGAGGAAACGAGAGCGGAGGAGATTCTGATGGACTGATGCAGCCGATAGATCCCATCTAGCGTGCGGCGCTCTGATTTGATTTAACAAAGGGATTTAAAAAGCAAACATACAGACAGGCAGGAATAAAAATAGAAGCACCCATCTAGGTCTAATGGGGAAGAAAACAGTTGCTGGTGTTAAGCATCTCTTATGCACACAGAGCCTGAGTCCGTCAGAGACACAGTCATACAACTTTGAAAAAAATCAGTTCTAAGAAAACCAAGCTATCCTCACCAGGGTATCTGCTGGTACCAGTTTTAATATTAGAGGGTCTCTGTTAGAAGTACAGAAGTCTCATGTAATCTAACATACAGACAATCATACCCAGGCATGGGCACTTTAACAAACCACACACACTCATACCTACACCGGTGCATGTAAGTGTAAATGTCATGTCAGAATATCTCTTTGAATGTACATCTGCTTTTAGGATTCCCAAACTCGTAGCAGGTTTGGTGTTCCGTCTATGAATGAAACCTGCACACTTATATGTGTATGTGTGTGTCTCTGTGTTGTGTGTGTGTGTGTGTGTGTGTGTGTGTGTGTGTGTGTGTGTGTGTGTGTGTGTGTGTGTGTGTGTGTGTGTGTGTGTGTGTGTGTGTGTGTGTGTGTGTGTGTGTGTGTGTGTGTGAGCGGCCACACACATCTGCTTAAGCATGTGGTTTGAATCACACATGTGGTCAGATTCACCGTTGCAGAGTGAGGTCACAGTTAAATTGTGCCTTAGTATGTGTGTGAGTGTGAGTTTGTTGTGCAGTACTGGACCCATGAGAGACTGGATGTCTGAAAGATGTTAACATGCCAAAAAGACCTAGGCGTGTCCTAACAACAACTCTAACTCAACCTCTCGCCCGTGGCTAAAGCCTGTGTGTGTGTGTGAGTGTGTGTGTGTGTGTGTGTGTGTGTGTGTGTGTGTGTGTGTGTGTGTGTGTGTGTGTTTCCGGGTGTAGCTGCGAGCCGCAGGTTTGGCGTCTCTGCCAAGTAGCGAGTTACAAACTGCTCTAAACTAAGCCCACACACCCGTCGTAATTGCCGCCGTAAACGCAAATAGATGCAAAATGCTCCAGAACTCGCGCCATCGGGTTCGGTGTCAGGTCTGACTGGCCGGATCTTAACGACCTCTGTAGTTGGACTGGTATCGTTCTGCGTTGGACACATAATGGAAAGAATGTAGCCCCATCCGAATCATTGGTTACTAGTGGGGACATCGCCGTCACTGCCACCTTGGTGGAAGACGGAGTCGAGTTCACACTCCCACCCACTAACTGTCGCGCAGCCCTGCTGGCAATAAAACACAGACAACGCCAAAAACACTGGACGGGACTAAGACTACAAGGCAAACTAGCCTGCTTGCCTTCTGCTGACCATTCTGTGTCCCACATCATCTTCAATAATGCATCCATTGATGAGGACATACAAACGTTTGCCATCAAAGCCAGATTGCAGGTTCTACCGTCCCAGCTGAACCTGTCAATCTGGTACCCACACACCCACACATCATTATGTATTCATCATGGACAAGAACAGTTCACTGAGACAATGTCACATATATTAAATGGCTGCTACTTTTATAAAAGCCTTTATATAGCCAGGCATGACAGGATTGTGAACTTGATTGTACAAAGCTTACCACCTATACTTTCACCAACATCCTCCACCCATGTCAATTGCTTTGTTAGACCTCATATGTTCTCTTTGTGTGAAGCTGAAATGTCTGTGTTTACTGATCTAAGTGCCACCAGGCCTGACATTTTGATAATAGATGAGCACCGTAGAAAAGTGCACATCCTGGAGGTAGCCTGCACCTTTGACTCAAGTTTAGAGGAGGCTTATTTAACTAAGCTGGTGAAATATTACCCTCTAGTACAGACAATTAACTCCATGGGCTATAACTGTCATTTACTTGTGTTCATTTTTGGCAGTCTAGGCCATGTGCATAGGCTTGTCACTAGTGGTCTTAGGATTGTCGGCCTTACAAAAACAAGCGCAAAACAGCTTGCCAAATACTGCTCAGTGTCCTCCATCATTGGCAGTCGCCATATTTGGAGGAGAAGGTGTTGTGTGTACCCATAATATCAGCTGTTTGACTGGCATTGGCCACGTTTCAGAGTTGTGTCGGAGAAAACTTTGCATCTATGACATTTGTGTCCTTATGTATATTATTATTAATTGTGGGCGCAAATAAAGTACTAAAAATGTGTGTGTGTGTGTGTGTGTGTGTGTGTGTGTGTGTGTGTGTGTGTGTGTGTGTGTGTGTGTGTGTCATACCATGTGGTAGTTGACGATCTCCTGGAGACTTTCTCCACACTTTTCAAGGCATTCCTGCAAATTTGACGGCACACACACACACACACACACACACACACACACACACACACACGCACACACACACACACACACACACTCAAACACACACACACACACACACACACACACACACACACACACACACACACACACACACACACACACACACACACACACACACACACACACACAACAATGTAAGCACAGTGGTTTCCATATGAGAGTTTTTATACATATAATAAATCATTTGAAATCCCTAATCAGCCCTTTTCTCTATGTTTGTAATGTCCACCTGATTTGTACTTGTTTGACATTCAACTGTTATTGTTATTGACTGTGAAACAATTATGTCACTACCGCTTCACCCCAAAGCTACCAGGGCGACCTTCACTCACAGGAAATCTAGTCCAAATGTTTTCCTAAAAGAAAAAAACCCATAAAGCAGGATTCAGATCTCTCTCTGCTTCCAGCCACGTAAAGCATCAGCGTAAACATCTCTTGTCTGCATGTGTCAACATCTGACATGATTTAAACAGCTGGACGATCCTGCGACTGGACAATATACTGTTTATGTTGCTACACTGTTATTATTCCTGTGGGGATTCACAGGAATGTCCGAGGCACAGATATACAGACGAGCGGCCGTTTGTTGGGAAGCAGACCCTCAAACATTCCTCAATGAATGTACAGATATGGTCCTTGGGTTTTTAAGGAGATGGCGTTGCCTTTTCCTCACCGATATGGTCTCCTCTTTCTTGCACTGCTGGGACAGGTCCTTGATCCCATTAACAAAGAGCTTGTTGGCGCTGACGTAGGCCCTGCCGGCCTCGATCATCCCACTGCATAGCTTTACCAGCTAGTATCGGGGAGGGAGAAAAACATAAGAGATAATCACTTTAAATGCACGACAGAAACAGTCTATTTAATGGGTTTTACACAATGCCTTGCCTGGATATTAATAGTTCCAGTGATTACATAAATCAAATGAAGCTTAAAAATAATTGCTTATTTCATGCAGGATCCAGGAAGGTCAAGTTCAGATGAATCATCATGTCTGTTTCTGGGACAATGCAGGCATTATTGAAGCTATTCAAAAGGTCTGGTGCCTTAAGGCCAGGACACACCAGCCCGATAATCGCCGTCGTCAAAAAAAAAGACGAATCTGTTTGGTGTGTGCCGTGACGTCGGCCGACGTAGAGGTCGTCGGGCTTGTTTTGAGCCTGTCGGCCGCCGATTGAACATGTTCAATCGGCGGCCGACCGTCTTTCATTTGGAGCAATTTGATTGGTGGAGGGCTAGCGAATCAGTGAAGCCCGGAAGTGAGGCGGGTAGCACAAACAGCTAACAACAGCTAGCCATCGTTTTAATGTGTTTGTTAGTTTCGTTTTGAGAGTACTCACATGCATCAACCCTTGTTGACTGCTCGACACCATGCTCGACACTCTCTGCTAAAAATTGTGCTCTTATGGTCCATAAATATAAATACGTATTTCTATCTATGTTTATGCTCTAGAGAGATGTCCAATCATTTCCGGCTTTCGTATTTTTTCGGGCCACAATACAGATTAGCGCCGCCTGCTGTTGTGGAGACATTACGTCCCGCGAGCGTACGGAAAATAAACAGTCGTCTCGGTGTGTTCTTTAGCAGCGACGGGAAGCTGGAGCTTCCTGAAACGGCCGACTCCATTTTTTTTGACGACGGCGATTATCGGGCTGGTGTGTCCTGGCCTTTAAGGACAAGGCCAAGGGTGCAAGCGTTAACTTTTGTTTTACCACACAAAATAATAAGGTGAAATTTTATATGAACTACATGTTTTATTAGCTTTTCAAATATGTTCAAAGAGAAACAAACAACCTATACACGTAGAGTACGTTGAAAAGACTGTAGTCAAAACCCTGTTAAATCTTTAAATGCCTTAAAGCTTTTCAGATGAATACTTAAAGAAACTACACGAGCTACGTGAAAAACAGAATCAATACATGATCATTGTTGCATATTGTGCCTGTGCCTGATTTTTTTCCTCAAAAATCAAGAATATACAGTAAGATAATTTTACTATTTAAAGAAAGAAGATGGCACAGTTTTGAAATAAGTCTTGGACAGACCACCTCAAAAGACTTGAAATGTCTTAAAAAGACTTGGGAGCCTCTGCTGTATTCTATAGTATGTAGATTGCACAGCGAGAATTTAAGCAGTCAAATATAATGGCATAAAAGTAACATTGTGCTCACATTATATCACAGACAGTGAGTGATCTCAGCCGTATGAGAGGAAAAACTCAAATTGTATATTACCAGGTGCAGACAGATCACAGTGACGGTATAGGCTCTTTTAAACACCACATGAACAGGCAACCGCTGCACTTTCCCAACGTTACGGGTTATAATATGAGTTGTACTACACTGTCATTATCACTGCACTGATGCAGCTGTGTGTACAACAGGAGGGGGGCATGCAGATAGGAGAGTGCACTAAACCTTTAATTATCTAATCTTGTGCAGGAGTTCCCAAGGTTGTCACTAAGTAAGTGTGGTTTTCTGGGTGGCTGACAGTAAGACTTTTTACTCTGCATGGGCCAAGCATGAGAAACTACAGAGTAAGGGATTGATAAACGCACAACATATGACAGCACGACTAAAGAATAACTGCTTAAGTGAGATGCCGGCTCAAAATGTGCAAGCTTATTTAGCTAAATCTATGTATAGATTATTAATATCGATACATACAGCATAACCAACTAAAGATGTTTACGTTTGAGTGTACAGTATATGACTGAGACTATGACAGGCATCATTATTCCTGACCTGCTGGTGGCAGGCTGGTCTGACAACATGTCTGTCAACAAATTGGCTGATAGGGAGAATCTGATCTTTCTGTGTGCTATATTAACCCCCTGAGGGTTTGAGCGAGGCCATTAGAGGCACAGTATGTGTGCTAGGATTTGTTGATGAATGGGCTGGAAGAACCACAGGGGTCCACTTGACTAGGGAGTCAAAATGCCACATTCCACGTGACCGCTGTGTCAATCGACCCAAACAGTTACAGTAGGGATCAGAGGGTCCTGCTGGTCAATAAGGTGTGGGGATGGGCAATTGAAATTCATAGAAATGGTCTTTTTGCTAAATTGTGTAGCAGTTATGCTAGTTGTGGTTTTTAGATTAACTAGTACAAAATGCTGTACTTGTAGAATTACTCAAGATGTCATTCCAGCACACTAGCCAACAGCAAAATGTAGCTAGCAAGGATTTAACCATTTTACAATGTGCAACATTGAATGTTTTCACGCTGGTCAGAGCAGGCAACATCACTGTAGGCAGGTTCAGCTGTCATCAATCTTTTATAATATTCTCCTCTAAGAGAGGAGCTCCTCAGGCAGCTTCAGGGCATCCTAACAAAGGACCCCTGCTCAACCAATCACCCTGAGGGAACCCCAACGCCCCCTCCCACCTGACATTCTTCATTTTTCAATGGTGTTCAAATGGAGATCAAATGTCAATATGGGGAACTGTAGAGGCAGAAATCATCTGTGGATGTACGTGTGTGTTTGTTTGTGTGTGTGTGTGTGTGTGTGTGTGTGTGTGTGTGTGTGTGTGTGTGTGTGTGTGTGTGTGTGTGTGTGTGTGTGTGTGTGTGTGTGTGTGACGTGGCGGGCAGGGCGGGGTCAGGGACGTTTGTTTGAAATGTCAGTGTTGGTTCGTTAATTTAAGGGATGGCGTTGTAACAATGTGGAGACTGCAACATCAAGAACATGTCACAGTCATCCACATAACCACTTCATCACTCTACATCAAGGACATCAATCAGTTTTTCTTATCTACCGGCTGCACTTAATGGACTGTGCGTCTGTTAAGTGACCTCCATTTGAACGTATTATTGACGTGGATAAGCGTATTGTTTGGAGGGGTGCACAAGAGGGAAGAAAATACAATGACATAAAAACAAAGCCGATTAAAGGGAGATATGGGAAGAAAGAAGGTGAGGTCACCACTTAACTACATTAATCCTCTAAATTCTCTCTTACAGGACTATCAGTCTAAATCTAAAGAGCCATTATCTCAGCTCCTAGACCCGGGAGACATTAGCCATTCATTATTGCTGCTCTTATATATTGTAAATGTAGCCATACTTAAAAGTTATAAGATAGGACACTGATTAAATAATAGAAATACATTCCTTTTGTCTGGTTTGCCATCAAATAACCAAACTATTTTAATGATATTGTTGTATCAAATGTAGCATTCCTCGGTTCAAACCAAGAAATCGCATGCTCATATAACAGAAGACTGCACTGTCTGATGCTTTCATGCCACCAAATATAAAAGCTGCCTCTGTGACATTTATCAGTGTTTGCTCAGTATGCATGCACCAGCACCATTGTGTGTGTGTGTGTGTGTGTGTGGTGTGTGTGTGTGTGTGTGTGTGTGTGTGTATGTGTGTGTGTGTGTGTGTGTGTGTGTGTGTGTGTGTGTGTGTGTGTGTGTGTGTGTGTGTGTGTGTGTGTGTTTTATGTAGCAGGGCACAAACGTCTTAAAAGTAATAACTTGTGTCTGCAGCATTTCCTGGTTTAAATAGCCTTGACCTTTAGATAACAGAGCGAGAGAAATACAGACACATCGAGATGAAAAGAGAAACACAATTACAGAGAGCACAACAGTTTGTGCACAACCTTAACAACTGACATCTAGTGGCATTTGTAATTCAATCAATTCAGCCACATCATCTCTACATACTGCACAAATTTGTGAAGGATTTTCACCAGAAACATAATGGAAGAAAGATAATTTGACACCAGTAAAAATCAACACATCTAGTACAACATTCAAATGTGATCATTTCGGGAGCATGCACAGTCCACAGATATAACATATTAGCATGATTCATACCTTGTCGAGCTTTGCCTCAATCTCCACCACGTCTGTCTCCACATCATCAATGCCAGCCCTGCAGAGAGAACACAGAAAAAGACACACAGTTAGTCCCATTTGCTAGACTGGTGTTACTGTACGTACAAACCAGAGACACTGCCATTACAGTCTCGTCCGTGCATTAAGTATCTGTATTTCACCCCGACTGAAAATGAAGCTGCAATCAGTCACCACACCTCACAGACTTGAGCATTAATCTCGCTGATTGGGATCGACAAAGGCATCACTGTGGAAGATCAGTGGCCACGGCCCGAGCTGCAAAATCAATGAGTGACATCATGCATAGGCTACAAAGACTGGTACTTAAAGAGGACCTATTATACTACTTTTCTGGTCTTAATTTCTTGTTTTACACTGCTATAGAGCAACCTGACACGAATCACATCACAAAAAACTATGTAGATTTTCGGGAAGCTTTTTCTCTTATTTTGGCGATCCAGCACGTCCTGTCAACACTTGAGTGTGTGTGCTTCGGCAATCTCCGCTCCCTCCGCCTGTGCATCGGCCATCTCCGCTACCCTCCCCCCCCTCCTGCAAACCCCACTCCGTTGTGATTGGTTACCTTCCTTCCGGAACACTTTCAGTGGCGGGAAGCGCGAGCATGGACCTATAAGGGCGCGAGGCAGACGCGAGGCAGACGCGAACAGGGAAGTGACAGCATTACCATACATGGAAACATCCGCGTGGTGAAGTCACGAATTATGAAAGGGTAGACCGCTTTGAACATGTGACTTCTCGACTGGCTAGAATAGTGTTTAGTGCTCGGCACAGACACCCCAGACGGTCAGCAGGGAATACGTCGAAATGCATGTAAGTCATTATTTGATAATTTAGTATGGTTAAGCATGACTATGAATCATCATAACAACTTTTATAGGTCATAAA